>OY740798.1:23955775-24425063 GCA_963514005.1 Raja brachyura | reverse complement strand
GGCTCCATCCGTTCCTTTGACTCGAGTAAAACTCCCGGAAGTGATGGCTTACCGGCCGAGTTGTATTCGGCTCTGTGGGACTGAATGGGCCCGGACCTGCTAGAAGTGTACAGTGACATGCTTCGAGCTGGCAGCATGTCAGACTCCATGAGGAAGGGAAACATCACCCTAATCTACAAGCAGAAGGGGGAAATGAAGGACATAAAGAATTGGAGACCCATAACACTCTTGAATGGAAACTACAAGATCCTGTCTAAAGCCATCGCCAACCGGGTCAAGTCTGCTCTGGGACAGGTGATCCACCCGGACCAAACTTGTGCTGTACCTGGCAGGAAAATCTCAGACAGTCTAGCGCTGCTGAGAGATACCATCGCCTACATGCAGGACAGACGGGTGGATGCCTGCCTAGTCAGCTTGGACCAGCAGAAGGCCTTCGACAGGATTTCGCACGTACATGAGGGACGTGCTCTCCAAAATGGGTTTTGGGGAGGGAATCAGGAATTGGATCAAACTGCTCTACACTGACATCCGTAGTGCAATCCAAATCAATGGGTGGGAATCAGACAGTTTCCCTGTAAGGTCTGGAGTCAGGCAGGGTTGCCCTCTCTCTCCTGTCTTGTTTGTCTGCTGTATTGAACCCTTTGCCGAATCCATCAGGAAGGATGCGAGCATAAGAGGAGTGACATTGCCAGGCAGTTTGAGGCATTCAAGTAAAAACCCTGTACATGGACGATGTCGCTGTCTTCTGCTCGGATCCAGGGTCGGTCCGCGGACTGATTAGTATCTGCGACCAGTTTGAGTCGGCCACGGGAGCCAGGGTGAACCACAGGAAGAGCGAGGCCATGCTCTTTGGTAACTGGCCCGACAGATCTTCTGTCCTCTTCACCATCAAGCCTGACTTCTTGAAGGTGCTGGGGATCTGGTTCAGGGGGGGCTGAGGCGTGTAACAAGAATTGGCTGGAGCGGATAGCCAGGATGGGGAGGAAGCTGGAGCTGTGGAGGCAACGCTCCCTCTCCATAACGGGAAAGAATTTGGTCATCATGTGTGAGGTGCTCTCGGGTCTGCTGTACTTGGCACAAGTGTGGCCTGTCCCTCCCTCCTACGCCACAGGGATCACCCGGGCCGTCTTCCAGTTCATCTGGGGGTCGAGGATAGACCGGGTGCGACGGGCCACAATGTACAAGTCAGCAGACAACGAGGGTAAAAGCGTGCCCAACGTCGCTCTCACCCTGATGGCCACCTCCGTGTGTGGCTGCATCAGGCGGAGTTTAGAACCAAGGCACGTGGGCACCAAGTGTCTCTACCTACTGAGGTTCTACCAGTCCCCGGTGTTGCGAAGGATGGGCCTGGCGCAGATGCCACGCAAGGTACAGTCAGCTGGACATTGCCGCCTCATCTGTCATCTGTGGAAAGGTTCTTCCGGACCAACACCTTTGACCACATGTCCATTGGGCAGTGGTCAGCACAGAATGTCCTGCAGGCACTGCATAGAATCATAGAATCATAGAAAATAGCTGCAGGAGTAGGCCATTCGGCCCTTCGAGCCTGCACCGCCATTCAATATGATCATGGCTGATCATCCAACTCAGTATCCTGTACCTGCCTTCTCTCCATACCCCCTGATCCCTTTAGCCACAAGGGCCACATCTAGCTCCCTCTTAAATATAGCAAACGACTAGCAGGGAAATGACTCGATGGATCCGGTGGCGTGGTTCCCTGAGCAGACTGCCCAGCTTGTCTGGCAAAATGCCTCATCGCCAGAACTCACCAACAAGCACCAAGACCTGGCTTGGCTGGCGGTGAGGGGAGCCCTCCCAGTCAGATCCTTCCTGCACCGTCGGAACCTCACTGCCAGCGCACGCTGCCCTCGGGACGGCTGCTATGGAGAGGAGACGGTTGCCCACCTCTTTGCAGAGTGTGGATTTGCTAAAAGAGTCTGGAGAAAAATGCAAGGGTCCCTGGTACGCTTTATTCCGAACAGCTCCGTCACAGAGGACTCTGTGATTTACGGACTGTTCCCAGGGACACTTTCAGAGACTGACATCGTGTGCTGCTGGAGGGTCATCAACTCGGTGAAAGACGCCCTTTGGTCTGCCCGAGCGTTGCTCACCACCCAGCAGAGCGAGATGTACGTCAGGGAATGTTGCCGACTGGCCCGCTGCAGACTGCAGGAGTACGTGCTAAGGGACGCACTGAAGCTCGGTGTAGCCAACGCCAAGGCTCGGTGGGGGAGGGCCACAGTCTAGGGTCCTTCCGCTGCTGGACATGGGGGGGCACGGTATGGTGGAGACGTCCCTCAAAATAAGGAAAGGTATCCCACGCCAGTGGGCCACATGAGTGGCACGGGTGGGGGACACATTTGTGAAATTTGGGGAAAATAAATGTATAAACTGTATTGATCAATTGGTATAGCCTCCGAAAATGTCGGATGGATTTTCCGCAAGGTTCATGTATTGTATATATTTAGCATTTGAATAAAGTCTATTTTGAAATATAAAAAAAGAACTGAGCGGAGGTGTGGGGCGAAGCAATCGCCAAGTCTGCGCTTGGTCTCACCGATGTAGAGCAGTTGTCACCGTCAACAGCGGATGCAGTAGATGAGGTTCAGGGAGGTGCATGTGAACCTCTGCCTCACCTGGAAAGACTGCTTGGGTCCTTGGATGGAGTCAAGGGGGGCGGTAAAGGAACAAGTGTAGCATTTTCTACGATTGCAAGGGAACGTACATGGGGAGGGGGTGGTTTGGGTGGGAAGGGACAAATTGACCATGGAATTATGGAGGGAACGGTCTCTGTGGAAAGCAGAAAGGGGAGGAGATGGGAAGATGTTACCAATGGTGGGACCCCGTTGAAGGTGGCGAAAATGATGGAGGATTATATGTTGTATGCGACGTCTGGTAGGGTGGAAGGTGAGGACAAGGGGGACTCTGTCCTTGTTACAAGTAGGGGATGGGGAGTGAGAGCAGAGTTACTGGGTATAGAAGAGACCCTGGTGAGAGCCTCATCTATAGTAGAAGAGGGGAACCCCCGTTCCCTAAAGAATGAGGACATCTCCGATGCCCTGGTTTGGAACACCTCATCCTGGATGCAGATGCGGCAAAGAGAGAGGAATCGGGAGTAGGGGATAGGGTCCTTACAGGAAGCAGGGTGGAAAGAAGTGTAGTCCAGATAGCCATGGGAGTCAGTGGGTCTGTAGTAGATGTAGGTCAGTAGTCTGTTACCTTCGATGGAGATGGTGAAGTCTAGAAACGGTGGGGAGATGTCGGAAATGGTCCAGGTGAATTTGAGTGCTGGATGGAAGTTAGTGGTGAAATGGATGAAGTTGGTCAGTTCTGTAATGGGTGCAGGAGGTAGCACCAATGCAGTCGGCAATGTAACTGAGGTAGAGTTCGGGGATAGGGCCAACGAACAAGGATTGTTCAACGTACCCTACAAAGAGGCAGGCATAGCTTGGGCCCATGCACATGCCGATAGCCACGCCTTCGACTTGGATGAAATGGGAGGAGTCAAAGGAAAAGTTGTTGAGGGTTGGACCGAGGCGGAGGAGAGTATTTGTAGATGGGGATTGGTTGGCTCTGCAGTCAAGGAAGAAACGGAGGGCTTTAAGATTCTCCTGGTGGGGGATGGAAGTGGACTGTGACTGGACATCCATAGTGAAGATGAGGGAGTGGGGGCCTGGAAAACAGTAGTCATGAAGGAGACGAATAGCATGTGAGCTGTCTTGGATATAGGTAGGGAAGGATTTGACCAGGGGTGTTGAGGTATGTGGAAATAAGTTCGGTGGGACAAGAACAAGCAGAACAATGGATCTGCCAGGACAGTCAGGTTTGTGGATTTTGGGGAGTAGATAAAATTGGGCTGTGTGGGCCTGGGGAGCAATGAGGTTGGAAGCTTGGGAAGGCAGGGAGCCGGAAGCGATGAAGCCAGTGATGGTGCTAGAGATAATGGCCTGGTGCTCATCTGTGGGGTCGTGATCCAAGGGTAAGTAGGAGGATGTGTCTGAGAGTTGGCGCCTGGCCTCAGACCGGCAAAGATCAGCGCACCAGACTACCACGGCACCTCCCTTGTTGGCAGGTTTGATCACCCAGTCGGGGTTATTGCAGACTGAGCGGTGGGCTGTACTCTCTTACCCTTCTTGAACTTTCTGTCCCATTAATTCAGGTGTCTTTCATAACTTTTCCTGTACTCTCTTTCCCTTTAACTCCATCCTTATACTTCCAATTTGTCGACCCCTCTCCCCCGCTATTTAGTTTAAACCACCCGTGTACCCCTAGCAAACCTGCCTGCCAGAATGTCGGTCCCCCTCCAGTTAAGGTGTAACCCGTCCCTTTTGTACAGGTCACCCCTACCCCAGAAGAGATCCCAGTGGTCTATAAATCTAAATCCCTGCACCCAGTTCCCCAGCCACACATTCAGATCCCCTACCTCCCTGTTCCTGCCACCAGCACGAGGTACTGGAAGTAAACCAGAGATAACCACCCTTGAGGTCCTGCTTTTCAGCCTTCTTGCTAAATCTCTAAATTCACGTTGCAGAACCTCCTTCCTCCTCTTCCAAACTTAGTTTGTGCCGACTTGCACTACCACTTCCGGCTGCTCCCCTTCCCCCTTGAGAATGCCCAGCAATCAGTCCAAGATGTCTTGGACCCTGGCACCAGGGAGGCAACACACTATCTTCGAGCCTCGCCTGTTGCCACAGAATCTCCTGTCTGTACCTCTGACCAGTCACCTACCACTACATTTCTCCAGTTGAGCCACAGTGCCAGGATTTAATTGAAAGACCTGTCCGCCGCTCGGACTGGAAGTGTCGCCCGTGCTGACAGCTTCCAAGAGGGTGTACCTGGGTATAGGATGGGAGAGGGATGGAGAGAGAGGAGATGCAAGGGTTACTTGAAGTTAAAGAAATCAATATTCATACCGCTGGGCTGTAAGTAGCGATGTTACAAAACTTACCTTCAGCAGCGCTGCAGTTCTGCCACTGGTAGTGTGCGCGATTTTGGCGCCTTTGAGGGGGGGAGGGGCGAATTAAAATCCAGTTTTCTACCACCTGACCGAGGCGGATTTCCTTGGGCTGCTAGCTGCTGCAGAAAAATCGTTCCGACTTCTTTTTAATCGCGAGACAATTTCATAATTATATTAAAATAAAAAGCAACTTCAAACGCCGTCAACGTCTACAGTGTGACGGATCTCACGTACGTGACTAAACACGGTGTAAGTCATTTAGTTTACATAGAAACTTGCTTCTTGGGATGACTTTAATCAATCCACTATAAGTGAAAATGTGATTGGAGCCCCATACGAACTGGCAGTATTTTACCTGCCGATATGGAGTTCAAATTCACCGCAAATGCAACATTTCAATCGATCGCGTTCCAGAAGCAAGATGATTAAAATGCCCATTTTTTTCAGATATGCCGTCTAAATTGTCTATATTTTGTGCTATTCTCTCTCTCCATGATCATTATTTTTAAACTAAATATTCACAACAGTGTGAGTCACATGTATTGTGCAAAAAACAATAATTTGATTATATTTTGGGTGGATGTTTTTAGATTAATTTATGGGAATTAAACATTAAATTCCTTCCATCTGGGATAAAAATTCCTGACAGTGAGATTTAAAAATCATGTTATATTGTGAATTCTTCTGTGAATGGGATTAGTTTGTTATTTGGATACTTAGGCTATTTAAAAAAAAAATCATTTTCTTAAGAAATGGAATCTACAGGAATGACATTTTCAGTTATTATAGATTGAAGCATTCTGAAACAAATATAAAACATCTTACTTGGATGACCTGAAATTAAAGCATATAATTAGTCAATTACCTAACAGGACATTGTTAATGGGAAAGTAGTGGGCAGAAAGGCATGTCATGCGTGGTTTGAAGAGCAAAAACTTGTAGTTTACAATGGCAAAATTGAAAAGTTGAGGAAAAACAAGGTGTACAGAGTTGCTTATTGGTTCCAATCTGAGGAGTATGATGATGCTACTGATTATGATCTGCCAATGTACCAGCTAGCAACTGACCTTCTCCATAAAGACTAGGTCTTTTGCTAGAAATTGTAATTTATTTACCTATCTGTTATGGATTTACAGCATATAATAAAATAATATTAAAGTTCTGATCTTGAGAATATCACATTTTTGAATTTTCAAGGCAGTCTGGGTGTTTATTACTATTTCCGTCACAACGGTCAATTTTGTAATTAACTACAATTAGGTAATTGACTAATTATATGCTTTAATTTCAGGTCATCCAAGTAAGATGTTTTATATTTGTTTCAGAATGCTTCAATCTATAATAACTGAAAATGTCATTCAGTTCTCTTGATTTTTAAAAAAATTATGGGCTTTTGACTGTCCTCGATCACAGCTTTTGTGTTAAGTCAATGGCAAAGCAATAGGGAACAAGATGCTATTTTGCAAATATGAAAATGGCCATAACATTTTTAATACTGAAGATATGAAGGTGAATTAGGTGTCAAATTAAACTTCTTTTTATGCTTTATCTGATGGGATAAATTGCAGACTTGATTTTTAAAATCTCAAAATTTTGTAACATTGCTACTGTCTGCTGCCCAAGCAAAGTATGAGGTGCTGTCACTCTGACAATGGAGAATAGCTGTGGGATATCGAGGTGACCTCATCTACGATGGAAGAGGGGAACCCCCGTTCCCTAAAGAATGAGGATATCTCTTCTTCCTCGCCGCCTATCACTTGCCAGACTTTGTCTCGGTCCCTCCTCTTTTTTTTCCAGCTTTCTCTCCTCTTCTCCAATCAGTTTGAAGAAGGGTTCCGACCCGAAACGGCGTCTGCCCATTCTCTCCACAGATGCTGCTTGACCCGCCGCGTTCCTCTGGCACTTTTAAAAATCAAGATGATCCTCTAGTATCTTTGCTTTTTATGGTCAAGAGTTGAGCATTTGCAGTTTCATTTGCCGCCAGCATTCCAGCTAATACTTTCTGAACCTAGTTTGCAGCAAAGATTCTAGAGGAGCATTCGTGCAGCAGAAGGAGTTGCATGCGGCGGCCACTTGGCGGTGGCTGGAGCGGGTTCCCCGCGGGGGAAGGTGCGAGCTACGCCGTGCCTCCCTCCCTCCCTCCCTCCCTCCCTCCCTCCGGCCGACGTGCGGAAGAGGCCGGTCCGGGCTCCAGGAGAGAAACCCACTAACCAGAGGCAGCGATGGCGCTTCGTGAGGAGTTGCTGAAAGCCATCTGGCATGCATTCACGGCCCTGGATGTCGACAAATGCGGCAAAGTGTCCAAGTCTCAACTCAAGGTACATTGGCGACTCTTTCTGCTCAGCTGTGTTGTGTGACTTTAACAGTTGCACTCTGACTGCTTTAACTCCACCTGCAGTCACCCAGCCGCTGGGAACTTGGGATAAAGGGGATCCGTAACTAAACATAAGACGAATTCTTAAGCGGATTGTTCAGTTATTTTACTTGGTGAAAATATGCATTTTCAGGGCGATCCGAGATCGAATGCGGGAACTAATGTTTAACTTCACCTATTGGGCTTCTTTCTGTAACTTGTTTGATTAACCGCGGCGTTCTGTGAGAACCGTGTGCCATGAAAACCCGGCCACTGTTCTTTATGGGCGGTGTTCTACCGTGATTTGAGGTCCGGCTATCTCTGGCAACTACCTCCTCAGCTGCTCAAATATTACTTTTATTTGAGATTTCTGGAATCAACAGTTTGTGTGCGCGCTGCTGGATACTTTCAATTTACCGATAGGGGGCTTGGGAAAAACTTTGGATACATCGTAAAGCGCGATTGTTTGTTGGAGCGTAAGTTCCTATGAGTTGGTACTTCTGTCATCAGGTATAAATAATAATACACGTCGTAAAGCAAGAGGGAGGTTAAGTGCCATTGTAGAACATATTTGCGCCTTTGCACACCTACCGATTCCCATCTCTTAGTACATATTGGTCCACTATATTTACACTACCTTCCAGCAACCACACACCGTGAATCTCCTGCATTCCCACTGGTTAGATCTTTCCATTGATTGTAAACCGGCAGGATGGGGATTGGGGGGGGGGGGGGGATACGGTGGAAGTGTATCACTCGAAATTAACGAATTCAATATTCATACCGTTGGGTTGTAAACTATCCAAGCGGAATATAAAGTGCTGTTCTTCCAGTGTGGCCTCACTCCAGCAATGGAGGAGACTGAGGACAGAAAGGTTGGTGTGGAAAGGGGAGTTAAAATGCTTAGCAGCTGGGAGATCCAGCAGGCTTTGTCAGACAAAATATAACTGTTCTGTGAAATGATAGACATAAAATGCTGGAGTAATGTCTGAAGAAGGGTCTCGACCCGAAACATCACCAATTCCTTCTATCCGGATATGCTGCCTGTTCCACAGTTACTCCAGCATTTTGTGTCTATTTTCGGTTTGAACCAGCATCTGCAGTTCGTCCTACACTGTTCTGTGAAATGGTCGCCTGGTCTACACTTGGCATGTTGGCCTTCATAATGAGAGGATTTGAGTATAGGAGTAAAGAGGCCCTTCTGCAGTTGTACAGGGCCCTGGTGAGACCACATCTGGAGTATTGTGTGCAGTTTTGGTCTCCTAATTTGAGGAAGGAAATCCTTGCTATTGAGGATGTGCAGGGTAGGTTCACGAGGTTAATCCCCGGGATGGCGAGGCTGTCATATGAGGAAAGATTGGAAAGACTGGGCTTGTATTCACTGGAATTTAGAAGAATGAGAGGGGATCTTATAGAAATGTATAAAATTATAAAAGGACTGGACAAGCTAGATGCAGGAAAAATGCTCCCAATGTTTGGAGAGTCCAGAGCCAGGGGCCCCAGTCTAAGAATAAAGGGGAAGCCATTTAAAACTGTGATGAGAAAACACTTTTTCACCCAGAGAGTTGTGAATTTGTGGAATTCTCTGCCACAGAAGGCAGCGGAGGCCAATTCACTGGATGAATTTAAAAGAGAGTTAGATAGAGCTCTTGGGGCTAGCGGAATCAAGGGATATGGGGAGAAGGCAGGCTCGGGTTACTGATTGTGGATGATCAGCCATGATCACAATGAATGGCTGTGCTGGCTCGAAGGGCCAAATGGCCTCTTCCTGCAACTATTTTCTATGTTTCTAACCCCCTGTCTGAAGAAGGGTCTTGACCCAAAACGTCATCTATTCCTTTTCTCTAGAGATGCTGCCTGGCCCATTGAATTACTCCAGCTTTTTGTGTTTATCTTCGGTTTAAACCAGCATCTGCAGTTCCTTCCCAGTCTAGCTGAAAATAAATTTGGCATATGGTCACATGAATAGTTATAATTTTGGTTGTAATTTCCCAATCATGCCTCCACAGGAAATCCAACCCTTTTTGAGGAAGTCTTGCAAGATTTTCCATCCATTCTGCAATGCATTCCTATTGTGCTTTGCACTAATGCCTTGTTATTTTACTTTTCACTGTCTTGTAGAAATTTTAGAATTAACATATTATTTATGTTGTCATATTGTCTGAATGCACGTGACTTTGATGCTGCTGCAAGCATGATTTTCTTTGTATCTGTATCTAACTGTACATGTCCATATGACAATAAACATAACTTGATCTGCTTTTGCCTTGACCTACATTCTAGATCACTTCTGACGATGATGAGATATAATTCCGCTATACCTCGGTTATCCTGGTATTTTTATTGGTTTATTACTGTTGCGTGTACCGAGCTACAATGTAAATATTTTGTTTCCGTGTTGTCTTCTCAAATAAAATCATACTATACATAGCGTTATGGTGACGGGGAGAAAGTCTACATCCACTTAATACTTTGCAATTGCTTGTGGTTTGGGGCAATGCTGTCGGCCGAGCCATGCTGTGATGCATCCCAGTCGTATACTTTCTGCAATGCATCTTTAGAAGTTGGTGAGAGTTATTGACGAAATGTCAAACTTTTTTCATCTTCTGTGGAAGTAGAGGTGCTGTGTGCATGTTTTGGGAACCATGTTCGGCTGCTTAATAGTTGTAACCATTCCGCATCCAGCAACAATAGATAACTACCACTCGTATTTTCTTTCTTTCGATGAATTAGTTGATTTCTTTAGTGATGAAAAGTATCATCGTGTGTAAAGGTTACCAGAGGAATCACTATGAACAATTACATTAGGGGATTATTTAAAATTTAAAAAAACATTGTCTTTGATATGAAAATGAAAGGAAGATTGCCTGGTATCTTTTTGAACGATTGAATGATCTACTCATAATCCTGTACTTGAAGTTTAATTTCCAATAAACAGCTGGTGTTGACGTATGCAATTTTGCAAACTATTACTACATGCAGAATTGATTTGCTGTTCCTTTTGCATTGCCCTGTTAATAATTTTGAACATGAAGTAATACAGCACTGGAAGAGGCCCTTTGGTGCATGATGTCTGTGCTGACTATGATACCAATTTAAACTGCACCCCTGCCTGTGCATGGTCTTCATCCCTCAATTCCTTGCCTGTTCAAGCGTCTGCCTAAATGCCTCTTAAATGTTGCTGTGTCATATCTGTTTTCACCATTTCCCCAGGCAGCGTGTTCCATACCTCTCTGTATTTAAAAAATCTACCTCAAAATCTCCCATTATATATCCCCATTTCCTGTATTGCTTGGTCCACATTTTACAGTTCCAGCTTGGCAAAAAATGACTATCTACCCTGACTGTGCCTCTTATAATCTTATACTTCAATCAGGTCGCCCCTCAGCCACCCCTCTTCAGAGGAAACAATCCATGGTTTTCCAACCTTATAGCTAATACTCTCTAATCCAGGCAATAACTGGTGAACCTCTTCTGTACCCTCTCCAAAGCTTACACATCTTTTCTATTATGCGGCGATCGGAACTGCTCATAATACTCCCAATGTGGCCTAAGATAACATCCTGACTTTTATACTCTGTACCCTGACCTGCAAAAGCAAGTATGTCAAACATTTGTTTTTACCACTCTATCTACTTGTACTGGCACATTCATTGAGCTATGGATACCGGCTATGTGCTCCTTAGGATCCTGCCATTAATTGTATACTTCCTCTTGTATTTGGCCTCACAAAGTGCAATAATGCGCATGTGTATAGATTACATTTCATCTCGTATTTCTAAGTATAGGAGTATAAAGTTTATACTCCTATACAAATATGAAATGAGTGCAAAAATAAATGTCTTCAGGAGTGACCATTTGGGTTGCTAAGTTGATTTGGAATTTTATTAAATGACTCTGAAACAATGTGCAATGTAGAATTATAAATTTGTACAATTTGGGAACAGACCATTTGTCCCATTTTGTCCACGCCAGGGGCACCCCAGAATTAATCCCAGTACTGGGTCCATTTCTTTCTATACCCAAGTGATTCAAGTGCTCATCTGGACACTACTCAAATACTGTCAGCAACTCTGCTTCGACCATTCTTTTCGGCAGTGCATTCCAGGTACTTAATGTTCTCTGGATGAAGAAGGTCCCCTCATATCCGGTCTAAATCTCTTCCTTCTTGCGCTGCACCTATATCCTCTAGTTTAATCTGCTCAACTGGGGAAATATTTCCTGCAGTTCACACCCTATGTTTACCTCTCATAATGTTAGATACCATAATTGTGTGCCCTCTCGAACTATTCTGCTCCAGTGAGAACGGACCAAGCTTCTCCAGTCGTTCCTCATAACTGAACTGCTCCATCCCAGGCGACATCCTGAAGAATCTCATTTGTACCCTCTCCAGCACTAACACATCCCTCTCAAACCTTGGTGACCAGAACTGTGCACCGTATCCAGGACGTACTGCACTGATCCCCCAACGCAGTGCCAGGGTACGAAGCCATGTTGACGAGAGGAAACTTGATCGTTTAGGATTATTTCTATTGGAGGAAAATAAGCTACGAGATATACTGATTGTTTTTGAATCTAAGAGGGGGTTGATAAGATGCAGGAAACATGGTGTCTTTTAAGTATAAATTACAAAATAGATTTAGAAATGGACAAATAGGCAAAGAGGAAATCGGTGGTTTTGCATTGTTGCAAGAGCTCTCAGATTTGTTGGATGTTGGCCTAATGTTTAATAAATGTCTTAGGTTTCATGATACAATTCCATTTGGAATTATGCCGCGAAGGACTGTCTTTTGTATTGACTAGCCATAATTCAGATCTGCATATATAAAATCTCTCGAGTTTTTGTTACATTAGTGTTCTTCTCACTTGTAAATTAGCAAGTGTGGATGCCTGTGTACTTTAGGTCTAATTAAATATTCAATTCCATCGACTACTGGTGCACAGTGGCTGCAAGTGTGCTATCTACAAATTGTAGTTTCCTGCCTAGGCTACTGTGACATTAAAATCCACGCTCTCTAAGACCAGATAAGGAATGACGGGAGCATGGGATTATTATATATTACGAATGAGCATGGGGAAAGGACGTTATAGAAAGAAAATAATTAGTCTTTTTAAATGTTAGAATAAATTCATGCATATTTGGGAAATGTTACCTCATAGTAATGCTAAATGCACACCCCACGTGAAAATGTGTGGAAACACTGAATGAAGTTTGCAATAGGATATTGTGAAATACCATTAAGAAACTAATTTTGGGAAACTATTTGAAGCTGAAATTTGATGTAACATATATTGGGTACTGACATTTCAACAGGCACAAAACAGTGTAAGAGCAGTTATTTGGTCATAAACCTGCTGAGTTCCTCCAACACATTGCATTTTGCTTGAAACTGAGTTGTACATTTGTCACTGAGCAGGATTTCATACCTGTTACCCTGCAGGATTGCTGATGCAGTCTTTTTCTTTAAATCATGCTCTCGTGTGAAAAAACATTTGTCATCTTTAACCCATTCTGCGAATGCTGTTGAGCGGATGGACAGTAGATAATTTAACAGATAACGATATGATAGCGAAGGGCACTTGGTAATGCAGGAGATTGATAGGTTCTTAATTAGCAAGGGTGTCAAACTTTACAGTGAGAAGACAGGAGAATGGGGTTGAGAGGGGAAAATAGATTGAATGGCCTGATTCTGTTCCTATGTCTTATGGTCTAAACCAAATAACCTCTTATCTAGATTCAAATGGTACATTCTACACTAAATTAAATTAAAATTTAGAATTAGTTTTGCCTTCAGTTTATATTTAAAGAGAACATATGGACTATGAAATTTTCTCTTTCATTATTTATGATTACTGATAGCTATTCTCAGATTCTACTATCATCAACAGAGAGGATTCCTGAATTTGATTTGGAAACTGAATTGAAAGATTACTAGTCGACATGGTTTACACTGAATTTTGCATCACTGAAGCAGACTTAGTAGGTCATTGCACATGGTTATATTCTACACCAGCCTCCTTCCTCCTTGTTCTACCTCTTAAGACTTGCTTCCCAAAGCTTTGCCTTTCTACGCCACACTTTAAAGAGAGGATTTAAAAATGTCCAGTATTTGCAGCTGCGTGTACCTTTATATGCTCTTAATGTAAATCCTTGTTTGTATACTGGGGATATATGCATCTTTTAAAAATTAATTCTTAAAAATGAAAATTCTCGAAAAGTACTGAACAAACATTAAAATAGAACCAATGAGTCTTCATGTTTGAAATATGCTAACACATTTTATTAAAAATTGACATTGCATGTGGTGGTGTTTAAATAAAGCTTTTCTGCAAATTCCTTCATACTGGCTTTGAAAGGCAAGATTTAAAATGGTAGCAGTACTAAGCTTAAATGGGCAATTCTTGTGGCAGATATTTAAACAGCTGATCCATAACACTCAGCACTCAACACTCTAACACCCAGTTAGAAAGAGGCATAATCTGTGTTTACAAAGGAGGTCCAGGATAATGTTAAATTGAAAAGTAGTGCATAAAAAGGGACAAGGTGGTAGGCCAGAGGACTGAAGATTTTAGGATCCAACAGCGAAAGATGAAAAGGGTTATAAGTAGGGAGAAAATTGCTATTGAGATGGTGTGCACTATAGAAAAACAATAGTAAATGTTTCTATGAAAATATACATAGGAAGACGGAATCTAAGAAAGGTGTTCGACATCCAGAGAACGAGGCTGGAAAATGATCAACAAGAACAACGAAATAGCAGAGATGTTAAATCAGTTTTTTTTTTGCATGTCTTCATTGTGAGGGAATCTGCAAATATCCTTAAGATAGTAGATGGCTAATTTCAAATAACAGGAGTTTGTAAAACAAATCCCAATTATAAGGGATGAAATATTAGAGAAATTCAGGGCTAGTGGAGAAGAAATTGCCAGAACCTGATGGCCTGAAGCCAAGAGTTTTAAAGGAAGAGGCTGCAGAAATAGGTTGAACATTTTCAAAATTTGCTAATTTCCAGGAAGGTACCTTAATATTGGAAAACAGCCAATGTGATTCCCTTCTGTAAAAAGGAAGGAAGGCAGAAGAAGACGGCGAATTATAGGCTCGTTAGTGCAACATCAAAGATTGGCAAGTTTCTAGAGCCAATAATAAAAGAGGAAATAACATCATTTCAGAAAGCTAAATAAAATCAAACCTACCCAACATGGTTTTATGTTCTTAAAATATATAACTGGCAATTTTGACAGAGGGAAACATGGTGATGCAGTGTATTTAGAGTTCCAAAGGCTTTTAACAATTTGTCACTTCAGAGGCTGATACATTAATTAAGAACCCAAGTTATCAGAGAAATTGTTTTGGCACAGATTGAAACATTTCCATCCCATGTTAAACATAAGTGGAATAAGTGGGTCCTTTTCAGGCAGAGGGAAGTAAGAAATAGAATACCCCGGGGATTGGTTGTTAGCCGTCAATTGTTTACACTTTGCATTAATGACCCGGAGAAGGAAATGAAGCGTAAAGTTTCCAAGTTTGCTGATGATGCAAAAATAAACCATGGAAGGCCATGTTGTGATGCAGATTTGGGGATTCTGCAATGGAATATAGATAGATAGATTGAGTGAGCAGGCAAAAGACTAGCAAATAGAATTTAATGTGGGACATTATGAGGACATGCACTTCAGTAAAATAAATATAAAGCTAGATTGTTATCCAAATAGAGAGAAACTGAAAATGAATGAAGTTTGGAAGGATCTGAAAAGCTACTAAGCAGGTTCGAGTTGTTAAGACAGCAAACTGCTTATTGTTCTTTGTTAGAAAGGTGTTTGAGTTTATGAATAGGAAGGTTTTATTACAGTTGTACTGAGTGTTGGTGTGGCCACAATAGAATACTGTGTGCAGTTTCGGTTCCCTTAGCTAAGATATTGTAATATTGAAGATAGACAAAACACATTCACCTCGTTCCTGGGATGAAAGGGCTGTCCTGTCAAGACAAGCTAGACAGTTTGGGTCCCAAACTCCTTGGAGTTTAGGAGAATGAGGGATTACCATGTTGAAATATATAAGATCCTAAATTGACTCGACAAGGTAGATGTTGAGATGGTTTCATAAATGGGAGTCATGCATAAGGGAACTTAGCGGCAAAATGATGGACAAGTCATGTCAACTGAGATGGTTGGAAATTTCTTCCGAGGTGTTACACTTTTGGAATACGCTCTTTGAGGGAGGTGGAGGCCAGATAATAAAAGAGGAAATATGTTTAAGGGGAGAAAGATAAATATTTTGAAGATTGAGGGTCACGGGGAACTGACAGAAGAGGAGTTGAGGCTCACATAGATCTGCCATGTTCATGCTGAGTTACTGCTGGCTATTCCTTTTTTCAGAATTAATTGGACATTTTTTACATGAGTGTGCAAATTTTATTTTGTATAAATAGTGATGGCATTTTATTGAAACTTGGTTAACAAATGCTCTTGTAACTATACTATTAAAACATGGTGTGAAACTATGTTGCTCTAAACAGGATAGTTGCTGTTTATAAACACAAGGCCACAAGTATATTTATTCATGCAGTGCATGGGTGGGTAACATGATTCTTTTTCCTGTTTTCTTTTTTTGTTTTCAGCCATCTTCTGAAGTCGTCAAAGTGCTGAATCATTTGTAGATTCAGATTAGTTTACTGTTATACATTGGGGTGCAAATAATTTCCTTGGTTGCATGAAGTTCATAGAGTACACAGTATACATGATAATGATAGATATAAATATAACACATACATTGACAAATGCAAAACAGCAAAATGGTCCAAAGATTGTAATGAAATCTGAAGTAGTGCAATAACAGGATAACCAAATCAGATCGAGTTGCTAGTTAGAGTGCACGGCAGCACCAGCAGGAAGGGGATCAGAAAGTGATGACTGGTTATTGAGTCTGAAAACAATGCTGTTCTTATGTTTGGACATCTGGGCTTTCAAGCCTCTGTGTCTTCTCCCACAAGGCAGAAGAGGGAATAGCAGACATCCTTGGCAATAGTTGTAGCCTTCCTGATGCAATGCACCGAGAAGATGGAAGGAAGTGACAATCTCTTGATGGTCTGGGCTGTGGTCACCACATTCTGCAGGTTCCGGTGGTTTAACAGTTGAGGAATTGCCATGCTAGGCTGAGATGCATCCCATGATACATTTTACATTTTACAGCGCGTCTATAGAAGCCCTCATGCACATGGTGAATTTTCTTAGGCGCATAAGAAATTAAATAGGCTGATGCGCTTTCTTGATTACCACATCATTATGAAGGAACCAGGTTAGGTTTCTGCTGATATGGATGCCCAGGACCCTGAAACTGACACCCATATCTACAGAAGCACCATTGTTGATGATAGGTTGTGTTCACTCCCTCGGTTTTTAGGTCAACGACCAACTATTTCTTATTGCTGAGATTACGGGCTAGCTTGTTATTCTCACATCGTGACACAAGGTTCCTGATCTCTTAGAAACATAGAAAATAGGTGCAGGAGTAGGCCATTCGGCCCTTCGAGCCAGCACCACTATTCAATATGACCATGGCTGATCATCCAAAATCAGTACCCGTTTTTGCTTTTTCCCCATATCCCTTGAATTAGCCCTAAGAGCTAAATCTAACTCTCTTGAAAACATCCAGCGAATTAGCCTCCACTGCCTTATGTGGCAAAGAATTTCTCTGATTCTCAACTTTCTGGGTGAATTTTTTTTCTCCTCATTTCAGTCCTAAATGGCCACCCCTTATTCTTAAACTGTGGCCTCTGGTTCTGGACTCCCCCAACATTGGGAACATTGTTCCTGCCTCTAGCCTGTTCAATCCCTTAAGAATGTTATATGTTTCTATAAGATCCCCTCTCATCCTTCTAAATTCCAGTGAATTTGTCCCTCTTGTTTCTTACCTTGTTTCAGTAGTCACTTGCTGTTCACTTGCCCAGTCTGTTTGCTTCCCGAGTGATATGGCGTGGAAACGGGCCCTTCGGCCCAACTTGTCCACCCCGTCCGGTCACTAAAAGCATTATTTCCTTCCATCGTCATTATTTTCATAGGTGCTGCTCCCCAACCTGTAACCCTGTAAACCACATTTCCCACAACATATAAGGAGCTTGTCCACCTTTTTGTTCCTTGGATTCACCTGGCTCTGCTGTTTATTTCCCTTCCCTAAGCATTCCCAATCTAACCATTCTTTTGGAATCCTGTTTCCTATTCTTCTCCAGTTTGTCTCAAATTTTATTTCCCTCTCCAAGCATTATGTCCCTGCACCCCATGTTCTAATTGAAGTGCCCAGCACTCGTCTTTGTTTTCTGGCTTCCATGCAAGCTGATATTTAAAAACAATGTATTTTCCTTGGACACTGATGCCCTTTCACCCATACCTTTTTCAAATCTCCCATCAGAATCCTTGATTTTAAAATAATTAGTGTCTGCTTTTGTTGCGATCAGTGGACCTGATTCCAACATCCCTTTCCTTTCAAATCCATAAAGAGTCACGTCACCTCCCAAATCTGCACGTGTGTAGTATACAGCTCCATGTTTGAACATCTCTAATCACATTTCTGACTGGACATATGATTGAATAGTTCAAAAATCGACGTGGAGGTGACAGTGTGATTCTTTATTAATGTGTTGTGGTCTCTCAAATTGTAGACCACTCGTTTCAGATCCAACACCAACGCCATTGGCTGGTTGAGTCAGACAGTTACTGCTTTTATTTTGTGATGAACAAAATAATCTTAAATCTTACTTTACAAACAAAGGAAGCTTTCAAATATTAGATTCTTCAGAAAGAAATAGATGAATTAAAGTCTGATGATGTGCTTGAAATCGCTACAAGCCCTAGAGCTGGAGGACGAAGTCGACAAGCAGTCTAAATGTGCCATAATTACTGTGAGTAAAGAGTGGTCAATTCAAGGAATTGAATCAGTAGGATGGATATGTGATGGATATGTGTAGGATGGAACTGCAGACGCTGGTTTAAACCGAAGGTAGACACAAAATGCTGGGGTAACTCAGCGGGACAGGCAGCATCTCTGGAGAGAAGGAATGGGTGTTGTTTCGGGTCGAGACCCTTCTTCGTGTAGTATCAGACGGGATGGATATGTGATTGATTGGGAATGTTTGGGTTGTACCTTTTATCAAGCCTGCGATTTTCCATTTCTACCTTTGCGAAACAAATGCACTTCAGCTAAAATAAGGATATAAAATCAATCTGAGTCCAGAATAGTTCTGCACAAAACAAACATTTATGGTGAGCGTATAAATAGTCATTTTAGTTCTCAAATTGATATATTTACACCATAACAAATTTACCTTCCACTGGAATTGTCATTGAGTTTATTTTTTAATCTGAAATTATTTGTTATAGATTAGCTGTTTTTAAATGTGGTGAATAACTTTTACTGAATTATGCTTTTGCCTTTCGACTAATAAATTCCTTCTTACAGATGAGTAAAATGTAATTTTATTTAGTAACTTTAAATACTAACACTGGATTGAGCACATACTTCAGTCTCTTGCAGCATGGAGGGTGTGCTTTATTGTGGAAAAAATTAGCATTATGATTTTAAAGTAAGACCTTTACCATTAACTTCCACTCTGCCCTCAAATTCATCTAGACACATCTCAGATACATCTCATCCCTTTCGTAATTTCTCAGCCTCCATCACAGGGGACAGACCATTGACTGACTGGCGTCTACTACAAAACCACCGACTCCCAAAGTGAGACACCAAAAGCTGGAGTAACTCAGTGGGACAGGCAGCGTCTCTGGAGAGAAGGAATGGGTGACATTTCAGGTCAAGACCCTTCTTCAGACTGGTTAGGGATAAGGGAAACGAGAGATATAGACTGGTGATGTGGAGAGATAAAGAACAATGAATGAAAGATATGCAAGAAAGTAATGAAGATAAAGGAACAAGGAGCTGTTTGTTGGGTGAAAATGAGAAACAAATGCGACTTGGGTAGGGGGAGGAATAGAGAGAAAGGCAAGGCCGGGGCAACCTGAAGTGAGACACATCAATATTTAAACCACTGGGCTGTAAGCAGCCCAAGCGAAATATGAGATGCTGTTCCTCCAATTTGCATTTACCCTCACTCTGGCAATGGAGGAGACCGAGGAAAGAAAGGTCTGTGTAGGAATGGGAAGGAGAATTAAAGTGTCCAGCAACCGGGAGATCACGTTGGCTCTGCGAAACGATCGCCCAGTCTGCGTTTGGTCTCGCTGATATATAAGAGTCCACAACTTGAACAATGGATACAGTAGACGAGGTCGGAGGAGATGCAAGTGAACCTCTGCCTAACCTGGCAGGACTGTCGGGGTCCCTGGACAGAGTCGAGGGAGGAGGTATAGCGACAGGTATCTTCTGCGGTTGCAGGGGAAGGTACCTGGGGAGGAGGTGGTTTGGGTGGGAAGGGACGAGTTAACCAGGGTGTTGCGGAGGGAACGGTCTCTGCAGAAAGTGGAAAGTGATGGAGATGGGAAAATGTGGCCTAGTGGTGGGATTTCGTTGGAGGTGGCGGAAATTTCGAATATTATGTGTAGTATGCGACGGCTGATAGGGTGGAAGGTAAGGACTAGGGGGAGGGGGAGCAAGGGTGGAGCTGCGGGGTATCGAGGAGACACCAGTGAGGGCCCTATCTATGATGCGAGAGAGGAACCCCCGTTCCCTAAAAATGAGGACATCTCGGATGTCCTGGTATGGAACACCTCATCTTAGAAACATAGAAACATAGAAATTAGGTGCAGGAATAGGCCATTCGGCCCTTCGAGCCTGCACCGCCATTCAATATGATCATGGCTGATCATCCAACTCAGTATCCCGTACCTGCCTTCTCTCCATACCCTCTGATCCCCTTAGCCACAAGGGCCACATCTAACTCCCTCTTAAATATATCCAATGAACTGGCCTCAACTACCCTCTGTGGCAGAGAATTCCAGAGACCCACCACTCTCTGTGTGAAAAAATTCCTTCTCATCTCGGTCCTAAAGGATTTCCCCCTTATCCTTAAGCTGTGACCCCTTGTCCTGGACGTCCCCAACATCGGGAACAATCTTCCTGCATCTAGCCTGTCCAACCCCTTAAGAATCTTGTAAGTTTCTATAAGATCCCCTCTCAATCTCCTAAATTCTAGAGAGTATAAACCGAGTCTATGCAGTCTTTGTTCATAAGACAGTCCTGACATCCCAGGAATCAGTCTGGTGAACCTTCGCTGCACTCCCTCTATGGCAATAATGTCCTTCCTCAGATTTGGAGACCAGAACTGTACGCAATACTCCAGGTGTGGCCTCACCAAGACCCTATACAACTGAAGTAGAACCTCCCTGCTCCTATACTCAAATCCTTTTGCTATGAAAGCTAACATACCATTGGCTTTCTTCACTGCCTGTTGTACCTGCATGCCTACTTTCAATGACTGGTGTACCATGACACCCAGGTCGCGCTGCATCTCCCCTTTTCCTAATCGGCCACCATTTAGATAGTAGTCGGTTTTCCTATTTTTGCCACCAAAGTGGATAACCTCACATTTATCCACATTATACTGCATCTGCCAAACATTTGCCCACTCACCCAGCCTATCCAAGTCACCTTGCATTCTCCTAGCATCCTCCTCACAGCCAACACTGCCCCCCAGCTTAGTGTCATCCGCAAACTTGGAGATATTGCCTTCAATTCCCTCATCCAGATCATTTATGTATATTGTAAATAGCTGGGGTCCCAGCACTGAGCCTTGCGGTACCCCACTAGTCACTGCCTGCCATTGTGAAAACGACCCGTTAACTCCTACTCTTTGCTTCCTGTTTGCCAGCCAGTTCTCTATCCACATCAATACTGAACCCCCAATGCCATATGCTTTAAGTTTATATACTAATCGCTTATGTGGGACCTTGTCGAAAGCCTTCTGGAAGTCCAGATACACCACATCCACTGGTTCTCCCCCATCCACGCTACTAGTTACATCCTCGAAAAATTCCACAAGATTCGTCAGACATGATTTACCTTTCGTAAATCCATGCTGGCTTTGTCCAATGATTTCACCACTTTCCAAATGTGCTGCTATCCCATCTTTAATAACTGACTCTAGCAGTTTCCCCACTACCGATGTTAGACTAACTGGTCTGTAATTCCCCGTTTTCTCTCTCCCCCCCTTCTTAAAAAGAGGGGTTACGTTTGCTACCCGCCAATCCTCAGGAACTACTCCAGAATCTAAAGAGTTTTGAAAGATTATCACTAATGCATCCACTATTTCCGGAGCTACTTCCTTAAGTACTCTGGGATGCAGCCTATCTGGCCCTGGGGATTTATCGGCCTTTAATCCATTCAATTTACCCAACACCACTTCCCGACTAACCTGGATTTCACTCAAGTACTCCTTTGACCTGCGGTCCCCTGCTATTTCCGGCAGATTATTTATGTCTTCCTTAGTGAAGACGGAACCAAAGTAGTTATTCAATTGGTCCGCCATATCCTTGTTCCCCATGATCAACTCACCTGTTTCTGACTGCAAGGGACCTACATTTGTTTTAACTAATCTTGGGTGCTATGACGTAGATGGAGGAATTGGGAGTAGGGGATAGAGTCATGCAGGAAGCAGGGTGGGAAGAAATGTAGTCGAGATAGTTGTGGGAGTCAGTGGGTTTGTAACAGATGTCAGTCAATAGCCTATTTTTTGTGATGGAGACTGTGAGATCAAGAAAGGGGAGGGAGGTGTCGGCGATGGTCCATGTAAATTTGAGTCCCAAAGTTACCTGGACGACACTTTCCTCTCACAAAGGCACTATCTCCTACTCTCAGTTTCTCCATCTCCGCCGCTTCTGCTCCCTTGGTGAGGTTTCCATTCTAGGACATCAGAGATATCCTCTTCCTTTAACACATGTGGTTTCTCCATGCTGTCATAGATGGACCCTTCACCCACGTTCTCCTCAGTGTTCTGTACTGCTCTCACTCCCCCTTTCCCCAGGTGGATCAAGGACAGAGTTCCTGGTCCTCACCTTTCACCCCATCAGCCCCCGACATTCAACACATTATTCTCCAACATTTCTGCCACCTCCAATATGATCCCACCATCAATCACATCTTCCATTCCCACTGTTTTCTACTTTCTGCACGGACTGTTCCCTCTGCAGCTCCTTGGTTCACTCATTCCTTCCCACCCAAACCACCCTCTCCCCAGGTACTTTCCCCTGCAATCGCTGGAGATGCAACACCTGTCCCTTTACCTCCTCCCTCCCGTCCATCTAGTCCTTCCACACAAGAAGGAGGTTTACTTGCACCATCTTGAACCTTGTTTACTGCATCTGGTCTTCCTGGTGTGGCCTCCTTTACATAGGTGCGACCAAGTGTAGATTTGGCCGTCCACCAAGGCCTACTGGAGCTCCTGGTAGATGACCATATTATCTCTTCCTCCCATTGTCACAATGCCCTTTCTGTCCTGGGTCTCCTCCATTGCCATAGTGAGGCCACAAGCAAACTGGAGGAGCAGCACCTCGTGTTGCGATTGGGAAGCTTACATCCCAGCAGCATGAACATTGAATTCTGCAATTTTAGGTAAATAAGCAACACCTCTCCCCCCCCCCCCCCCCTCCCCCTCCACCTCCTTCCATCTCCCACCCCTTCCCACCTCTTTTCGTCTCCTCCTCTACCCTGTGCCCCACCTGAACTTATCATTTCTCCCCTTCCCCTTGCCTTCTACCTACATTCCTGCCTCTGACCTCACATTTTGAAACTCTTCCATCCTTATCTCACAACGTCTGCCATTTCATCTCTGGCCAATGTGTAACTATCTGCCTGTAACACACCCCCCCTCCCCCCCCCCCCCCCCCCTCTCTCCCTCACCTGTATCCACCTATAACTTTCCACACACTGTCCTGCCTCTCCTTTCTTCCAGCTCCCTTTCCCTCAGCCCGCTCCCCCTCCCGGAATCCATGTTCTCCAGAGACGCTGTCTCACCCGCTGAGTTACCCCAGCACTTTGTGTCTTTGATTTTAAAGTAAGGTTGTTTACCTTTCCCAGGTGGCCGTAAGTGACACTTTCCAATGATGACAAAGAAATTCTCCACTTGTCCTGGTCAACGTTCCTTCTTTAGCTGACGTCACCAAATGAAATTTTGGGAAGCAAGTTCATACTTGTTGCTGGTACATAAAGTGCACCATAGTCACAGCGGTGCCTTGCATCAACTGTTAAAACTTGCTTTGATTGAGTGTGAAGAAGGGTTTCGGCTCGAAACGTCGCCTATTTCCTTCGCTCCATAGATGCTGCTGCACCTGATGAGTTTCTCCAGCATTTTTGTCTACCTTCCATGGAACCAACCGTCATTATATTAACTACTTATATTATATTCACAAATGACCAATCACATTCTCCTTCATGTTATTCAACTGGTCTCTGACTGAGGACATTTTTTTCCAATTTACCAACGTGGCAATTTAAAGTGTTCTGTGAAAAAAATCTCTAATATGATGCTGAGGTTATGAAGGGGGCTGTATTATATTATAGGAATTATTCTTTATAGAAATTAACATCTCTGAAGGCTGATGTCATTAACCAAGTTAGATTTGCTCTCTGCGAATTAGAGATTATTTGCTTTCTGCCTTTTTGTTACATGGGGGAATAAAGCTCTTAAACAAACTTTTTTTGTTTGGAACAGGTTCTCTCACACAGTCTGTGCACAGTTTTGCAAGTGCCTCACAATCCAGTGGCTCTGGAAAACCATTTTAAGGATGATGATGAAGGACCAGTATCCAACCAGGGATACATGCCATATTTGAACAGGTTTATCTTGGATAAGGTATTTTATTTCATGAATTCATGCATAAAAACCTAACTGTTGAACTTCATTATGTTTTACATACATGTTGTATATGATAACATTTATGGAATCTAATGTAAAAGCAGATCTTGTATTGAAATTAAATCCTTTTGATAAGAACAATTATTTATTTTGATACTGCGCTACAAAATATTTCTGATATGTAAAGATTACTTGTAATGTTGGCAGAGAGAGTCAGAATTAAAGGGCACTCTTTTAGAAAGGAGGTGAGGAGGAACTTCTTTAGTCACCGGGTAGTTAATCTGTGGAACTCATTTCCACAGAGGGCTGTGGAGGCCAAGTCAGTCGATATTTTTAAGGCAGAGATAGACAAATTCAAGTCGAGTCCAGAGAGTTTATTGTCATGTATCCCAGATAGGACAATTAAATTCTTGCTTGCTGCAGAACAACAGAATATTGTAAGGGGGTACACAAAATGCTGGATAAATATTTGGAGGAAATGGGAGGAGTCAAACGTGATTTTGGAGGAAATGGGAGGAGTCATACGAGATTTTGTAAGCATAAATACAAATCAGATCAGTGTGTTCATATACCATTGTGTGTGTGTGTGTATGTATATATATATATATATATATATTTATACGCAGAAATAAACAGATAAAGTGCAATAGGCTGTTATAGTTCAGAGTTTGTTTGAAGTTTATGTTTAATAGTCTGATGGCTGTGGGGAAGCAGCTGTTCCTGAACCTAGGTGTTGCAGATTTCAGGCTCCTGTACCTTCTACCTGAAGGCAGCGGAGAGATGAGTGTGGGTCCTTGATGATGCTGGCAGCCTTTTTGAGGCAGCGACTGCGATAGATCCCCTTGATGGTGGGAAGATCAGAGCCGATGATCAACTGGGCAGTGTTTATAACTTTTTGCAGCATTTTCCGCTCCTGGACGCTCGGGTTGTCATACCAAGCCATGATGCAACCGGTCAGCATGCTCTCTACTGTGCACCTGTAGAAGTTCGAGAGAGTCCTCCTTGACATACCGACTCTCCGTAATCTTCTCAGGAAGTAGAGGCGCTGATTTGCTTTCTTTATGATTGCATCAGTGTTCTGGGACCAGGAGAGATCTTCAGAAATATGCACGCCCAGGTATTTGAAGTTCTCACTCTATACTCTGACTCGTCCCCATCAGTGATACGTCCCACAACAGTGGTATCGTCGGTGAACTTGATGATGGAGTTTGCACAATGTCGGGCTACGCAGTCATGAGCAAAGAACCTTTGGCGAGCGAGATAGTCCACTCGACGAAAAATACGTAGTACTGTCATGGGCAGATTCATGGGTAATTTAAGTCCCCATTTCCGTAACTGGCTTCCAGTCCCCGCACCTAAGATCCCATAGGATAATAGTGCGGAGACGGAAGCCGGTTACGGAAACTTCCTCGTAAAAATAAAAGTTATTTGGTAAAAATCTTCTCATTTTCAGAATTTTAATTTATAAACACAAACTGTTCCCCCGCATCGTTGATTACACTGCAAGTCGGGTCGGGTCCGGTTACAGAAATGGATGAAAAAAAGGCTCACGTTCTGTTCCGTTGCGTACTACACGTCAGCCCATTGCATTTAGCAGGAGTGGTCTATCTTGCTCCGCTATAGGATCTTTGGTCATGAGTATAGAGTGAGTACAGCAGGGGGCTGAGCACGCAGTCTTGAGGTGCTTCTGTGCTGATTGTTATAGAGGATGACACATTTCCACCAATACGGGCAGACTGTGGTCTGTGAAAGAGGAAGTCGAGGATCCAATTACAGAGGGATGCGCAGAGACCCAGATCTGAGAGCTTGGTCACAAGCTTGGAGGGGATGATTGTATTAAATGCCGAGCTGTAGTCAATGAATAACAGCCTGACATATGAGTTTTTGTTGTCCAAGTGGTCCAGAGCAGCGTGGAGTGCCAGTGAGTTCACATCCACCGTTGATCTGTTGTGGCGGTAAGCGAACTGCAGTGGGTCCAGGTTTTTGTCGAGGTATGAGTTAATTTGCGCCATGATCAGCCACTCAAAGCACTTCATCACTATAGACGTTAGTGCCACAGGTCAATAGTCATTGAGGCACGTCACCTTGCTCTTCTTGGGCACCGGTATTATTGATGCCCTTTTAAAGCAGGTGGGAACCTCAGACCTCAGAAGTGAGAGGTTGAAAATGTCCATAAAAACTCCAGCCAGTTGGGCCGCACAGGTTTTTGATTAGAATTCTTCATTAGAATGGGTGCCAAGGGTTATGGGAAGAAGGCAGGAAAATGGGATTAGGAGGCAGAGATCAGCCATGATTGAATGGCAGAGTAGACTCGATGGGCCAAATGGCCTAATTCTTTTCCTAGAACTTGTGAACTTGTAAACCCGATGATTGTCAGGGATTATGGGGAACAAGGCAGGAGAATGGGGTTAGGAGGGAGAGATAGATCAGCCATGATTGAACGGCGGAGTAGACCTGATGGCCTAATTCTGCTCCTATTACTTATGACCTTATGATGGGGAAGATTTTGGAAACACAGCAAAACATTTTTACAAACTCTGCAGAGGGAGACAATGGTGTGTGAGTGTAAAGGGAAAAAATAATAAAGAAATAGTTCCAACTGTATGAGAAAAGTATGAGTGGCGTCAGAAATGGGTCCCTGCAGACAAGAAAAGATGAGAGGAATACAAAGTGGTGCAATAAACATTTTTTGTAATGTCTTCACAGCAGAATACACAATAAAAGTATTAGAAGTAATGGGATCCAAGAATCTAATTAGTGTGAATACTTTTACATGGCACAGTTGATAGCATTGTCTCCTTATGGCAGAATGTTGAGAGTTCAAGTCTCACTACAGAGTACATCGGCCAGTCTGGCACACCCTGAAGTAGCAAGGGAGTGGTGCACTGTCAGAGTGGGGTCTGTCATGTGAGACTTTAAACTGAGACCTTATCTGTCTGCTCAAATGGACGTAAAGGAACCTGAGGCATGATTTCTTTTAAAGAAATAGGTCAGGGTATTATGAGTTAACATCATTAAACAGATTGTGTGGTAATATATCATTGGGACCTTGCTGAGCACAGCTGTATTTCCCTTCATTCAGGCAATGTTTGCACTTCAAAAATATTTAACTGTAAAATGCTATTGAACATCCTGATTCAGTAGGTCAGAGAGCATTTGTGGAAAGTGAAACCATTAACGTTTCAGATCTAAGACCTTTCATCAGATTTGTTTTTATTATATTGATGCCAAACGACAGCATTTGAAGAGAACCAATTTTTAAAATTTCAATATCAACCTAATCTTGCCGTTTTTTAAAGAAATCTGACAAAGCAGATTTATTAAATGGGGAATATTTTCCTTCCTGTTTTATTCTCTCAATTGAAAATGCACAATGAGAACAAAGTGAATGCATGCAGATATTTGTAGATTGTGCAACCTATTCATACTATTCCCATCTCCTTGATCTATTTTTCAAAATTCTGTATGTTTCATTTTACTTCGTGATTTTGTAATGACTACAAGAATATTTTTGTACTTTTCTGTAAACCTCAGGAAACACGTTTTTCCTTTTCTTCCACACACCCAGCTGAAACCATTGGTCTGGGCATTTGTCCATAATTGCCTTCTGCAAACAACTGATGCATTGTTAAAGAATAGGCAGTTTATTGCTTTCTGAGATAAATGTCGTTTGCATTTGCTCAAGCAAAAAGGACTAGTTGATATTTTAAACAAACAAAACTACACAATGTAGGAACTCTACTTTTAAAAATCTAATAACACTGAATAAACCAAATTCTTTGATCTCAAGAAAGTACAAGATAGAATAATCTTTTAAGCTGACATTTCTATATATTTTTTCCAATTTTCTGAACTGTTTCAAGAGCAGAATAATTTGTCCAAAGTTTCTATCACATGCTTTATGCACCAAGAATTGGAGTGCATTTAAAAAGGGAACAGCAGTTAGCCTTAACAAAATGTACAGATGTATTCATTGCAGTTCCACACAACATGCTATAATTCGCTATGCAACACTGGTCTTTATCTGAGATGACAGAACTTTTTGAGATTAAATAGTATTTCGAGTTATTTAAAAAAAAAGAGAATCCTGATTGAAAGGCCATCATCAATGCCATAGGACACACAAAAAATGTAAAGATCGGGGCAAAAGATGTAACATAACTAATCTTTAATAAAAATAGCTCTCAGAGGAAGGAGTTAGAGTTTTGTTATTGCAGGAAATAATAATTTAGAGTAGAATACTGGTTTTAAGACATCTTGATTTAATTTCATTTAAGTGGGCTTTTTAAGAAAATAATGAGTAAGAAGTTATACTTTGAGTTGATTGAGTGAAGAAAATGAGAATTAAAGAAATGACCTTGGTAATGTTCAATATTAATAACAAAATTAGTAGTTAGAAAGATACAGAGAGAGAGAAGCCAGATGAGTCCAAATCTTAAGTTTTGTCGATACATAATCGGGTTTATTTATGTGGGAGGATCAAAGTTTTAGTGGGAATAAATAGGATAGGGAGTGGATTAACAGCATTGAAAGCTTGGTACTGTTATCTGGATAAGCAAACAAAATGGATGTGATGATCTTTTTAAAACCTTTGGTTATGTTTGTTCAAATGTAAATTGAGATACCTTAGAGAAAGAAACATTCTTTATTATTTCCTGGTACATGGGTGTCGCTGTGAGAGTTCTGTTTTTTTCCCCTATGTCCTAATTCCCTTGAACACAATGACTAGCTGGGACAGTTCAGGGGGCAGTTAAGGATCAACCACTGCTGTGGTGCTGGAGTCACAGATCAACCCAATTGGTTGAGAATGTCAGATTTCCTTCCCCGAAGCAGATGAGGTTTGATATGGTTGTTTCATGATCCCCATTAGATGCTAGCTTTGCTCTCAAGTTTATTCAGTTAAGCATTTTAAAATTCCCATCTGCTATGGTGGGATGTGAACTGGTGAACCCAGATTTAAAGCATTCCCACAATGTTGCAACACTCTTTGTTTGGTGGTTGTTGGAAGGTCAAAGGACAAAGGACATTTATTATCACATACACCAATTGGTGTAGTAAAATTTGTCTTGCCATGCAGCACACCAATAAAGATAAGACACAACAACAAAGAATTTAACAGTAGACATAAAAACATCCCCCCTTCCACTGTGGGGGAAGGCAGCAAAGTCCAGTCCCCTCCCCAGTTCACCCATAGTCGGGCCTATTGAGACCTCCGCAATCGCAGCTACGGCAGCCCGATGCTTCAGGCCCTCTCGCCGGATGATGAAGCTCTGGCGTCGGAGTGTCTGGGGCGGCCGCTTCCTCCCCGCAGACCGCGGCTCCCGAAGTCCACGGGCCGCGCCGATCGGAGCTCTGACTCTGGCGATCTCGTCGTCAGATCCCAGGCTCCGCGGTTTTTAAAGTTCAGCGCTGCCCGCGGCTGGAAGCTCCATAGACCGTCATTTAAGCCAAAGGTATATTGGTCCACTTGTATTCTACAATGCACCTTCTAAATCAGAATTCCTTGCCAAATCCATCTGATCTTACTTGAATCAAAGAAATTGACTTGTTAATTTTGGGTGAGTCCAGAACCAGGGGCCACAGTCTTAGAATAAAGGGGACGTCATTTAAGACTGAGGTGAGAAAAAACTTTTTCACCCAGAGAGTTGTGAATTTATGGAATTCCCTGTGGAGGCCAAGTCACTGGATGGATTTAAGAGAGAGTTAGATAGAGCTCTAGGGGCTAGTGGAGTCAAGGGATATGGGGAGAAGGCAGGCACGGGTTATTGATAGGGGACGATCAGCCATGATCACAATGAATGGTTCGAAGGGCTGAATGGCCTCATCCTGCCACTATTTTCTATGTTTCTATGTTATTATATTACATTTTTCATGATCTTAAAAATGTACCAAGGTGCATTTTGAGGTAATGTAGGGAAATATGGCAGTCAATTTTTGGATAACAATCAATCATTTCCAAAGTCAACCGGAGATCATTCGGGAGCATATTAAAATGTCAATTTTTTGTTTTTGTGCATTTTAAGCTGAAAATATCATTATAATAAGCATCAGATGAACTTGCATATTCCTTTATGACTCTTCTCCATCAGAATACTTTGCATCTTGCAGAGTAGGTTGGGTTTGCCAAGTCTATGTAATTTAATGTGCATTACAATTGAATGCAAAAAAGAGCATTGTTGAAACTTATATGAATGTTTATCTTGAACCTTTCATGGGGGAGAGGAAATGGAATATGAAAGCGTTGGATAGTATGCCAGAGAGAACTCTGACCATTTATGTTGTAGGAAGGAACTGCAGATGCTGGTTTATTCCTAAAGCCCCTGTCCCACTTAGGAAACCTCTGGAGACCTTGCGCCCCACCCAAGGTTTCCGTGACGTTCCTGGAGTTTCTGGTCAAAGTGGTTTCCACGTAGTCGAGGCTTCTTCTATGTTCCTGCGATTATTTCAACAAATTCAAAACCGGCCTCGACTTAAAAATAGGTTGCCGTTTGGGCAAAGCCAGTGGAGTGGGGTCGCTATTTACTTGCAGGCAGTCGAAGAGCAATCTCCTTTGCTGACCGGCCATTTTGATTGGCTCATTGGCGTTTTCAGAAAAGATCCTATAGGATCTTTGGTTTTCAGGACCTAGAAGATCCGCCTGAAGGTAAAATGCCCGCTAACTTTATTAAACTTCTTAAAACTGTCTCCCCTTCTCTCTCCCCTTCTCTCTCCCCCCTTCTCTCTCGCCCCTTCTCTCTCGCCCCTTCTCTCTCCCCCTTCTCTCTCCCCCCTTCTCTCTCCCCCCTTCTCCCCCCCCTTCTCCCCCCCATTCTCCCCCCCATTCTCCCCCCCCTTCTCCCCCCCCTTCTCCCCCCCTTCTCCCCCCCTTCTCCCCCCCTTCTCCCCCCCTTCTCCCCCCCCTTCTCCCCCCCCTTCTCCCCCCCCTCCCCCCCCCTCCCCCCCCCCCTTCTCCCCCCCCTTCTCCCCCCCCCCCTCCCCCCCCCTTCCCCCCCCCTTCTCCCCCCCCCTTCCCCCCCCCCCTCTTGATTCAGACTGAATCAAGGGAGAGGGATAAGGAAATGTAAGGTGTGCAAACGAGACAAAGGGGATGGAGATCAAGGAACATGTAGAATAGATCATTGTTAGCTTGTAGAAGGTAGCAACAAAGCAAACAGATAAACAGAGAGTCAGACTAGTCAGAGAACTGGGAAGGGGGATAGTGGAGAGAGAGGGAAGGCAAAGGTTACTTGCAGTTAAATAAGTCATTTATGGTTCTTGTGACAGCTGATCAACCTGATTAACCCAAGAACTGAAGTGATTCAATGTATTGGCACAATGGATCTTGAAAGATAATGAGAAAGAATCGATTATAAATTGCAGTCTTGGGTATGAATTAATTTGGACAGATCAAAGTTAACCACTTGTGAGCTACTGCACTCGGTATGATTACACTGAGAATTTCATATGAGGAAGAAATGGGCACTTGAAAATGGTTGTGGTATGATTTGAAATTGCTGGGAGTAAATTCTTTATCCTTATTCTTTGAAATAAATTACTTGCTTTTCAGTTAGGGCAAAGTGTATTGTGGCAGGGTGTGGTTGTATGAATGCATTTGAATCTGAGGAAGCTTGAAGTTTTGGTTATACAGTTCAGAATTTTAATTAGCTGGACAAATAAAATCGGCACACCAATCATTTTCATTTAATCTCAACCAATGAGTATGGTTTCTACGATGAATCTTGTGCAGCAAAAGTAGTTGAGTGTGCTTATTCTTGGTTAGTACATGATGTTAATAGTAACCCATAATATTACTGTATTAGAGACCCTCGAAGTATCAGAATTTCTAAGTAACATAGCTAATGATTATTTTTCCTCTTTTATGCTGTTATTCTGACTCTTTTTTCCAATTTCATTCTTGCCCACCCAAGGTTCAACCCAACAGCTTTGATAAATGTGACTTTAACAGAATGTGCTGGACTCTATCTGTTAAGAAAAATCTGAACTGCAACACCTTATTGATCAGTGATGAAGATGCCTTCAAAGTGTGGTGTATCTTTAACTTCCTCTCAGAAGATGTGTATCCCTTGATCATAGTCCCAGAGGAGGTAAGGTTGAGAATGTTTACATTAACAATGCAATATCATCACCCTTGCTAGATAAGGGTGTGAAAGTTCGTCAATGGTTCTTGCTTTTTATCGATTTCAAATGTGTGCCTGAAAATGATTCTGATGTCAGGTGGGATTAGATTTGACTCTGCTAAATGCCCTCTAAACTCCGCTCTATGATCATTGCTCTAAACCAAAGATGCTTTAAAATGACTGGCAGAAATGTTCTGTGTAGCTGAATCAGCCCATTTGGTGAAGGACTAAAATTGTGTTTTTTAAATTTGTGTCTCAGTGCATGTTGCAATTCGTTAAAAAAAATTAATAAAGGAAACATCTGGAGTTTAATTTGAATTTAGTTTATTTTCACATGTACCGTGGTACACTGAAAGGTTTTTGTTGCATGCTAACCAGCCAACCGAAAGACAATACTTGTTTTTCTTGTTCTGACAATCTTGTTCTGAGATGCTGCCGATGACATGTCAATCCCTCGTTGAAGGGTCGCGACCTGCAACATCACCCATTCCTTCTCTCCAGAGATGCTGCCTGTCCAGCTGAGTTGCTCCAGCTTTTCGTGTCTATCTTTGGGTTAAACCAGCATCTGTAGTTCCTTCTTACACAATCCTCCGTTGCTGTCGGAAGGCGGTAATGTATCCTTTGATTTTAATGATGGTGTTCCCACAATGGTATTGAGGTATGGAATGCCAGGGTATTGAATCACCATCTATAAAAACAAAAGTCCAACTTATAATGGTAAAAGTCCATTTAGAATGGTAGCACATAGATGTACACCTGTGTGTTTTTGGGAAGGGAATGAATATTGAAACCAATGAGCTGCACTGATCTGAATTGTGGTGAACCTTGTGTAGGAAGGAACTGCAGATGCTGGTTTAAACCAAAGATGGCCACAAAAAGCTGGAGTAACTCAGTGGGTTAGACAGCAACTCTGGAACAAAGGAATGGGTGATGTTTCGGGTCGCAATGCAGAGCGGCAATAGGAGACATAGTGCCAATGTTCACCGCCTCCCTAGTTCTAAATGCCTTGTTTACCTTCAAACGTAATCAGAGTTGAGCCTGGTGAGGAGCAGATAGATTTTCTAATTGAGGTTGAAAGCAAAGATCCTATAGCGGAGCAAGATAGGCCACTCCTGCAAAATGCAATGGGCTGACGTGTAGTACGCAACGGAGTGGAACGAGGGCATTTTATTCGTCCATTTCAGTAACCGGAACCTACCCTACCCGACCCGACCCGACTCGCAGTTTAATCAACGTTGCGGGGGAACAGTTTGGGTGTGTGATATAGGGTTAGATTCATAATTCTGTTAATTCTTGTTAAAGAATAAAATGTTTATAAATTTTGATTCTGGTAATTTTCTTGAATATCTGATAACGACACATCAGCAGCATATGGCACCAATATTGCCACGGGCCGGTTCAAACTCCGCGGCCCGGGGCGGTCGAAGCTGTTGCCGCGGGAGCTCCGGAAAAACCAAAGGTCCTATAGCAGAGCAGAGCTATAGAATCTTTGCCTAGGAGCCCCGGGATCCGCAGCGCCCGCCCGCACAGCACACACAGCCCAGGAGCGCCCGAACCGCACAGCAGCGCAAAGCCCGTCCGCCTGGTGAAGGAGCGTCCGCCCGCCCACCCGCTCCTCGCACTGCCAGTGTGGTCTCGGCCCCCACCGCCTCTCCTTTCCTCGCCTTTTTTTAAAAAATGGCTATTCTTTGGCCTGAAAAAACAAAAACAAAAAAGGAGCTTTGCAGTGAAGCGGCGGGAGAGGCGGGAAAGGGAGAGCGAGTGAGAGGCGGCGACCATGAGGCAGCAGCAACAGCGGAGGAAGCTGGACCGCTATAGGATCATTGGCCTCAACCCCGAAGGCGGAAGCAAAGAGAATATCTTTGGGCGGAAGCAAGATGGCGGAGGCAGGTTGCTGAAATGTGTCCTATAATTACCCATGAATCTGCCCATGACCGTACTACGTGTTTTTCATGGGAGTAGTCCATCTTGCTCCGCTATAGGATCTTTGGTTGAAAGCATTCACCTGTCTCATGACCTTTCTGACCACCTGATCATCTGGACATTGCTACTTTAGGTATTATCTTTCTTACCTCTCAATGGAACCACCATTGCCCTCTGCTGAGCCCTATATCTAACACATTTCTTGAATGTGTTGTTGCTACTGAAATCTGTTCCTTTCTTTCTTAAATATCCAGGTTAAAAATCCTTAAACCGCATTTCTGTAAAAATGACCTTAAACTCACTTATGACATTCTTATGTTTGAGCTGCAACTGATCAGTCCTCCTTTTTCAGATTTAACCTCTGCAGTTTTGGGGGACCGTCATTGATAATTGTCTGTGTGATAATGGCCACAGCAATGGTTTTCTTCCAGTCTGCACAACCATTGACAGCACACTTCAAGGATGTTTTGTTGACTTTCTGCTCTTGTGCTGTATCCTGCTCTTTGGCAGCATAATCTACAGACAAAGATTCAATCAGCTATGTTTTCCAGCTGATGCATTGCCTCTACAATGATATTCTAATGATAGATTTAGTTTAGTTTAGAGATACGGCACGGAAACAGACCCTTCAGCTCACAGAATCCGCACCGATCAGCGATCCCCTCACATTAATACTACAATACACACACTAGGGACAATTTGCATTTACACCAACCCAATTAACCTACAAACCTGTACGTCATTCGAGTGTGGGAGGAAACCGAAGATCTCGGAGAAAACCCATGCAAGTCACGGGAAAAACGTACAAACTTCGTATGGACAAGTACCCGTAGTCAGGATCGAACCTGGGTCTCTGGTGCTGTAAGGCAGTAGCTCTACCACTACGCCACCATGCCACCCTAAAAAGTGCCGCTCTTGAGTAAAAGTCCCGTTTACCCACCCCCCCCCCCCCCTTACACATTGGAAAGGCATCCAACTATACACTTGTCCTGTATCTGCGGTGCTTATCTGAGATGTATCTAAGTGCTTATGTATAGTGATACTTGTATTGAACTGCATACAAAAATGAATTTCACTGTACCTCGTTACATGTGACAAATAAAGAACCATTGAATCGCCAGCCTCTGTCAGATTTTGTATCCAAGTCTCCGATTTCATCCCCTGTACTCTGGAGACACTGTCTTCAACTTTGTCATTTAGACCTTTTCACCAAAATAGTTGTCTATTTTTACCTGCTCATCGCCATTCCTAGATTATCCTGCTTCTCATTCATAGCCATTTCTCCTTATTTCATTGCTGTAATTTTGCCAAGCACCACAAACGTACCAAGAACATTCCACCTTTCTATTTTTATCCCACTTCCCCAACGTTGATAGTCATGTCCTTTAGATTCAGCTGCCAATTCACTCCACAAATCTGTAATAAAATCAGAAAATGCTGGAACAACTAAGCAGGTGAGGGAGCATCTTTGGAAGGAGGAGCAGGCCCATCATCATACTGCATGGAAACAGGCCCTTCGGCCCAACTTGCCCACACTGGCCAGCATGCACCATCTACACTAGTCTTAACTGCCTGCGTTTGGCCCAGATCTCTTTAAACCTACCCTATCCATGCACCTATCCATATGTTTTTAAAATGTTGTGATAGTACCTGCCCCAATTATATCCACTGACGGCCCATTCCATGCACCTACCACCATTTGTGTAAAGAATAAAATACCCTCGGGTTCTTATTAAATCTTTCCATCCTCACTTAAGCCTATGTCCTCGGCTTCTTGATTCCCCCTACTCTGGGTAGAAAACTCTGCATTTTCCCATTCTATTCCTCTCATGATCTTATACACCTCTATATGACCACCCCTCATCCTCCAATGCTCCAAGGAATTAAGTCTTGGGCTGCTCAACCTCTCCCTATAATAGCTCAGCTCTCAAGCTCGAGCAGCATTCTTGTAAATCTTCTGTATTATTTCCAGCTTAACAATATTTCCCCTATTACAGGGTGACCAAAACTGAACACACTGTTCTAAATGTGGCCTCACCAATATCTTGTATAACTGTAATATGACCTCCTAACCTCTATACAATACTCTGACGGATGAAGGCCAAAAGCCTTCTTGAACACCCCATATATCTGTGATGGTGTTTTCAAGGAACTATGTACCTGCACTCATAGATCTTTCTGCTCTACAACATTCTCCAGAGCCTTATTATTCACTGTGTAGGTCTTGCCATGGTTAGATTTCCAAAAAATGCAACACTTTGCACTCCTCTGTATTAAACTCCATTAACTATTCCTCAGCTCACCTGCCCAACCGATCAAGATCCTGCTTCAGTGTTTGAGAACCAACTTCACTCTCTACGATACCACCCAATTTAATGTCCTATGCAAACCTAATAATTGTGTCTTGTACATTTCTCATCGAACTAATTTCACAGATCCCCACACACTAACACTATCCTACACACATTAGGGACAATTTACAATTTTGTCAAGCCAATGAACCTACAAATCTATACATCTTTGGAGTGTGGGAGGAAACCGGAGCTCCCGTAGACAACCCACGCAGGTCACAGGGAGAGCGTACAAACTCTGCACAGACCACAGCCATAGTGAGGATTAAACCCGGGTCTCTGGCGCTGTAAGGCAGCAACTCTACCGCTGTGCCACCATACCTGCCTCAATTCCTGAGGATAGTAATCTGTCTGATCTGACAATGAGAGGCTGTTCCTTACATTGGGCTTTCTTGTAAAAGGCCAAAAACAAAGAGCTATGAGTAGGTTTTCAGAATAAAAGGGCCAAGTTAAACTGGAAACTCAGGGCTACCCTTGCCATCTGAACGGAGGTGTTCTGCAAAGCAGTCACTCAGTTTGTATACCAACTGTAATTTACTAGATGGGAAGATGCATATGTGAATCACATTTCCACCTCCCTAAAACCTTCCTAAACTCTATCCTACCCCTTGAGAGGAGGATGTTATTTTGTCCACAAGGCTAGGATTTTAGTTAAATTGCTTGCTGGCATATTTTGTGAGGTGCACGGTCGTTCAGGGTAGGTATAAAATAATACTTATATTTTAAAGATCGAGACCTTTGGCCCACCGAGTCCATGTTGACCCTTGATCCTCTATTTTCATGCTCGTTCATCCAACTTTCACATCCACTCCCTTCACACTAGGAATAATTTACAGGGGGCCAATTGACCTACAAACCGGTACATCTTTGGGATGTGGGAGGAAAGCGGAGCACCCGGAGGAAGCCCTTGTGGTCACAGGGAGAACGTGCAAACTCCACGCAGAGAGCACCCGAGGTCGTGACCTGGGTCTCTGGTGTTGTGAGGCAGCAGCTCCACCAGATCTGCCACTTTGTCCCGAGTAAACAACAATTTGATCAAATGACTTGTAAATTTTTGAATAAGATTTGCTTCAAATATAGAACCGTTATTTTATGCTGTTTATAACAATTTAGATAGTTCTCCCACTGATATGTGTTTGTTACCCAGATCTTCATTATGCCATTTGCTATAATGCTCTCTGATTGTCAACTATTTATAAAATTATTGATTGACAATTATTCTTTAAAATGTGTTCAATTTTAAAGAAATAAATACATTAATTATGTTAACCGTTATTTATGCATTTAATTGTACCTTGTTGTTTACGTATATAAGAATACTGAAAATTATAAAATTCTTCAAGCAATTCTCTGGGCTTGGGCTGGTCTCACAGGAATGTAAATTTAGATCAGAGGACGTTTAATTTTTGTAGTTGGAGAGACGTTACTCTCAGTTTTATTAGTTGGTCCGTGCTAAAGTAAACAGACTTTCCAAAAAAAACAAAACATGTGTCTTTCCTGAGGGGATGTACATGTATCTGCATTCTGCAAGGACTTCCAGCCTGTGAGATGTATAGGAAGGAACTGCATTTGCTGGTTTACTCCGAAGAAATGCTGGAGTAACTCAGCGGGACAGGCAGCACCTCTGTCTGAAGAAGGGTCTGGACCTGAAATGTCACCCATTCCTTCTAACCGGAGATGCTGCCTGTTGCGCTGAGTTACTCCAGCATTTTGTGCCTATCATCAGCCTGTGAGATGTGCTGGATTCTACTTGTGAAATGGCAGAGTGCCCACACTGATCTATCCATTGTCCCCACTCTTGACTTCTTTTGAGGATAAAGATATTGTAAATGTTGGCTTGCATTTGCTTCCGGACAATGATGCAGAAATGCTCATTACTCTTGGATACTGCCTGACCCAACTTGTTTGAACTCTTTTGTTTTGAAGTTTTGATGTTGGAACTAACATGCAGAATTAGAAAGGATTGTTGCCGCGGGCTTTCCCCTCTGGTAATTCTGTGCTATTTCACATTTTCTCTGAGAATTGGGGGAACCAAGTGATCTAGGGATGCATTGTATACTATGCCTTCAAAATTGGAATAGAAACCGGAATCGTGAATCTCTCCTCTTGCCCTTCCTTTCTTTGTTTCCATCTCTCACCTTTCCTCCTCGGTAGTATCTCTATTTCCTTCTTTCCCAGTTTTTTTAATCCCTTTCCTGATACACTTGCTCCTCTTTCAGCTATCTCACTGCTTCCCTCTTTGATTGTCCCAAGATGTCCTCCTGGTTCTGACCCGCCTGTGAGTAACATCAATGCAGGTCAATGGAGACACAAGGAACTGCAGATGCTGGTTTACAAAATAAGATGCAAAGTGCTGGTGTAACTCAGCGGGTCAGGCAGCATCTCTGGAGAATGCATATTGATGATGTTTTGGGCCAGGACACTTCTTCAGACTGATTGTGGTTAGCGGGAGGGAGGGGGGGGGGGGTTGGAGTAAGCTGGCAGATATCTGGGCAATTAATAATTTTAGAAATTGAAGTAGTTATTTCATTTGCATATGATATTAGATTAAGTCATGAAATTAGATTTTTTGTGGCCATTACTGTGCTAATACAAATTTTCTGTTCTCGCTGCTCAGATTGAGTATTTTCTCCGGAAACTGACTGAGGCAATGGGAATAAATTGGCAGCAGGAGCAGTTTGAAGATTACAGATCTCATCTTGGAGACAAGTGGAGTGGCCTTTCTGTTTGGGAGTTCATCAAAATGGTTGGATCAGGGTTGTACTCGAAGGCCATGAACAGACAAACATTGTCAATGGCAATCAACGAAGTTTACTGTGAACTCATCCTTGATGTGATGAAGCAGGTAAGAGGAATCTTTCAAATCTTGGGCCGAGCCCTCTGCCATTTTATCCCATCTATTGATCATCGTCTTCACCTAAATTATTGCTGTTTATCAAAGTGCAAAACCTAAAAAATGAATAAAGAAAAATATGCAAAATATTTGTATTAAGAGTATACGAGCAGCGGCATTCTATTCTAAGTAATACCAAATCTTACTTGGATCTTTGCATTTCTAAAGTAAAAAAACCCTGCGTCTTTGAACTAAATATTTCAACTGGAAAAAAACAGTGACTGACATGGTGATCTTTTTGATATTGACACTATTACAAATTCAATTAATATATCTATTGTATCCATGAGGATATTTATTTCAAGATTTTAATGTTGGTATATAAACCATGAATTGATTGATGCAATGTGTAGGTCATGAACTCAGCTATTCCTGCAAAGGGTTGTTGTGTGGAAATCACAGAGCCAAATAGAGTCTTCACCAAACAGTGAGCCCATTCTGGTCTATGCTTTATGTCCCTATTCTTTGTCTTCTTTTGAGGAGCGAGGTATTGCTAAGGTTGGCTTGCATTAGCTGATTGAGCTGGCCATACCATCTTGGTCAATGAAGAATAAGTCTCAGGTGGGAATTAATAAGAAGGGACAACTTGAGTTAACTTGACTGACATAGTGATCTTTTTGATATTGACAAAATTACAAACATAGAAATAGAGAGCAGGGAAAGGCTTCACGGGCCACAATCCTGCCACACCATTCGGTTGGCTGATGTGATGTAACCTCATTCTTTAGGGAATAGATGAGGCCTTCGCACATATCTCCTTGATATCCCATCGCTCTGCAGTTACAGCAGGGACAATGTTTCCCTTGTGTTCACCTTTCACCCCATTAGCCATCACATACAGGGCATAATCCTCTGACGTTTTTGCCACATCCAACGCGATCTCACCACTAGTCACATCTTCCCATCTCCTCCCCTTTCCGCTTTCTGTAGAAATTGTTCCCTCTGCAAATCCCTGGTTCACCCACCCCTTCCCACTCAAATTACTTCCTCTCCAGGTACTTTCCCCTGCAACCACAGGAGATGCAACACCTCTCCCCATACCTCCCCCCTTGACTCCATCCCAGTCCTTTCATACTGTATCCATTGTTCTCGGTGCAGACTCCTATATACCGGCGAGACCAAGTGCAGACTGGGCGAGTGTTTCACTGAATGCCTACGCTCAGCCCTACTTGGGCTATGAGATCTCCCGGTTGCCAAACATTTTAACTCTACTTCCCATTCCCATGCTGACTATTCTGTCTAGGGCCTCCACTCAGAGTGAAGCCATATGCATTTTGGAGGGACAACACCTCATATTTCGCTTGGGCAACTTACAACCCAGTGATATGACTTTTGATTTCTCTATTTTCATGTAAGCTTTGCATTCCCTCTCTCTCTGTCCCTCCCCCACCCTAGTCGTCCAGCTAATTTCACTGTTCGTATCCCTTCATTATCACATCTTCCACAGCCAACAATGGACCATTGTGGGCTCCACCTTTCCTGGGCCATCGGTGCCGGCTCTGATTTGTCCAGTACCTTTTCATATACGTCTAGTTTCTCTCTCCCCTGACTCTCAGTCTGAAGAAGGATCTCGACCCAAAACATCACCTATTCCTTTTTCCAGAGACACTGCCTGACTCGATGAGTTACTCCAGTATTTTTTTGTCTATCTTCAGTGTAAACCTGCATCTGTAGTTACTTCCTACACCTTTTATCCCCTATCTCTCTTTCTTCCTTTTAAAAAAAAAAGAAAGGCTCCGATTTCACCGAGAATTCCAAAGACTTGAATCCCTCTGAGAGAATAATTTTCTCCTTTCTGTTTTAAATGGATAATCCCTTTTCTTTAAACAGTGACCTTTGTAAAATGTGAATCAAAGATGCCAATGCATTACAATTACAAGAGCTGGAAGAAGGGGAACGTTGAACAAATTTGTAGGTTTGTGGGCGGCTGAGGTGCAGAGACTTTTCAGATGAATCCTCTCACAAAGGGAATCATCCTCTCCACATCCACACTGTCAACAGCTCTCTGGATCTTGTACATTTTAATCAAGTCCACACTTTCCCTTTCAAATGAACAGCCTAACCTGTTTTTGGCACAAAATGCTGGAGTAACTCAGCGGGACAGGCAGTATCTCTGACGAGAAGGAATGGATGACGTTTCGGGTAGAGACCCTTCTTCAGACTTAACCGGTTCATCCTTTTCCCACAAGACAACCAGTTCATTAAAAATATTAGACTTCTCTGAACTGCCTTCAAATTATTAATGTACTTAAATAAGGAGACCAATACAATACACCGTGTCCCAGATGTCATCACACATAACTGATGCATAATCTCCCACTAATTCCCTGGCCAATAACCGATTAGCAGACCGGCAAGTCTCCCCCTCCTTGGTTCGGGCTCTGCAAAGCCAACAATCCCATTTTGTTGCACTGCATTCCGTTGAAAGTGCCAAATGTAATGACGTTGTAGGGAAAACGCATTGTTAAATGTATCAAAGAAAAAACACTGCCATTAGTTTCATCGGCCTTGTCCCTTCCCTTTTTGCTAAGTTCCACATCAATGTTCAGATCGGGTTGAGGACAACCCCTCAACAGTAAGTGAATATGCTTGTGACCTGTTTTTGGTTGACTACTCATGGTACTCCATGTGAGTCCTCAGGAAATGCACCAGCATTTCTGCTCTTAATTCTGTGACTGCAGATTTTAAGTATTGTCGCCTTTGCTATAAATATATGAACATTGAGTTATGACTGAGGAAGTAGCCGACATCATCTAAATCCCTGTTCACTTGACGCAATGAGAAGTGGGTTGTGGTCTCAAGTTCCTTGCAGCGTTACTTCAGTCGTATCAGGAAGTGAGATTAGCTGTTTGAAAGAATGTGCATACACTCTGGCAAGGTCTTATCAATTGAGTCATTGGTGCTGCCAGCAGATAATACCCAGAAAGTATGCAATCTGGTTGTACAATATACAATTTATTGTTTAGATGGAGACCTTTGGTTTTGTTTTGAAGTGTGATTGGATTTCAGGAGGGCTTTTGGTATCAAAATGAGACTAGTTTGTAAAGTTAGATGCTGAACGTCAGTGTTGTTATGTAAACCACCTAATTGCCAGGTATTTTTTCAAAGAAAAGTCTTGAAATTAGAGATCAACGTGAAAATAACAAACCAGGAAATGATTTCAAAAATAAATCTCTGCATGCGGAATGAAAAGGAATATAATTTGGTCCGCTGTTAATGATTTCTAAATAAAGAAGAGATTTGATTTCGGTTGCAAAGGACACACAGTGCTGGAGGAACTCAGAGGGTCAGGCAGAATAAATGGAGAACATGGAAAGCGATGTTTGGGATTGGAACTATTCTGCAGTGAGGAGAATCAGGGGGAGAGAAAGCTGGAAAAGAGGAGGGGCAAGACAAAGCTTGGCGAGTGATGGGTTGATACAAGATGGGGGGGGGGGGGGGGGGGGCTTAATAGGCAGATGGTTAGATAAAGACCAGTGATGAAAAGACAAAAAGTGTGAGGTTTTGGATGGAAGAGTTGCGAATTGTGAAGCCAGAGGAATGAATAAAGGTGGGAGGAGGTGTGTAGAAAAGGGTATGGTTCAAGATGGGGCACAGGGAAAAGAAGGGGGGGGGGGGGTGGATGTAGGTTGTCACCTATAATTGGAGAATTTGGTGTTGGTATTGTTTGGTTGTAAGCTATCCAAGTTTGCGGGTGGCCTCACTCTGGCAACGGAGGAGGCCCAGGGCAAAAAGGTAAGTATGAATGCGTAGGTGAGTTAAAACTCCCTTTTTAACCCCCCCCCCACCCTTCACTATCTCCCCCCACCCCCCGCCCTGTGACCCATTTCTTCCCTCCCGCTCCCATTCTACCTATATTTATTTTCTAGCTTCATAATTTACAGCCCGTGTATCTCACACACCTTTTGTATGTTTGTCTCTGGCATTTGTCTAACCACTGCCCTGACCTGTGTCCACCTATCACTCACCAGACTTTGTCCTGTCTCCCTTCCAGCTTTCCTCACTCCCCCACTACCACCCATCGCCACAATCAGTCTGAAGTAGGGTCCCAACCCAAAATGTCACCTATCCATGTTCTCAAGAGTTGCCACCTGACCCATAGGTGAGACCAGAGTAACAGCAAAGATCGAATCTTGTCATAGTTAAAGTCACCACAAACCCCTGTGGAATGCACAGGGCAAGGCAAGAAGTTAGTGCATGCAATGGTTTGTTCCAAAATCATTAAACCCCTTTGCCTAATTCTGGCTGTCCATCTGATCTTGATTGTTTTGTGAGTTCAGAATGATTTTCCCCTTGTTAAGCCACAATAATTTATTTGCATGAATGCCTGTGTACCTCACTCTTTCCTCTGTTCAGGCAGAGGTGGCCCAATCCCTCAGACTATTTCCTTGTTTATGAATTTGCCAGCAAAGCTATTGGTAGATTTAACTCTCTTCCTCATTACCCTTCAGGAACTTGATTACTTGACGTTAATACACGTCGCAGTCTGTGGGTGTTGCAGATGCTTTCTGTACAAAACTCTGCAAACGTACTTTGCTTTGAAACATGGTACCTAAACCTACCATGCTGCCATTAATCTCTACGTGGGAGAGATAGAAACTCTGAAATGTGATGTGTAAATCACCACATTCATCCAAAATTTATTTAAATAATTAATACATTGTCCACTGCCAGGAAATAGGTCAGACTGTGATTCATTTTCAATAATAAGAAAGTGATTAATGTTTTCATTTGGGAAGTTATTAATTCATTTATCGCTGATCCTGAACTTTTTGTTTACAGATGTAGGAGTCATTGTAAAATATAGAGAAGTCATGTGTCATCCCCCACTTGGCCTTCTCTCTACTTAAGTTCACATCTGTTCTTGATGGGCTTGTTTAAGGTCAATTGATGTGTCATGTTCCTTTCAAAGATATCCCTGCAATTTATTGTGTTTTGTACAAACCTTTAGGTGGGGTAGGGAAGAGGTGGGAGTATTTGGCATTGTGGTGTTAGTGGCATTCATGTGAACTGCAGTAGAGCCAGGGTTGGTCCGCCAGCATAGCCCACACATTCCACCAATTGTCAGGCTTGCTGCCCATCGTAATCACATTGAGTTAGATTGAGCATGTGAGGGATGTAAGTGTATTGAGAAACTACTTACAGGCACTCCCCGCCTTACGTAATAGGCAAATTACATAAACATGCGCTCATACAAACTATTTGCAGTAGGTGTTCCCGTTTCATGATTGACCTGTGTTATTGCAATGTGACGGCTTCCCGACCGATTCCTAGATACAAAATCGTCCCCCAAGCTCACGGCTCTTCCACTTTCGGCCACTGCCGGTGCTATGTTGGGAAGGCAAGCGACTCCGGGTGAAGTCGCTGACATCTTGAAAAAGGCGTAGCAGCGAGCACTTGTGCACCAGTTGCCACACGGCATGGTTGACGCGGCTGTTGTTGCGACCCACGTTGTAGCTCCTGGCCGACAGCACTTTCTTCAGGCCACCGCCACCAGCTGGACGCGTTTGGTCACCGTGGGGCTCCCTGCCCCCTCACCAGCTGCTGCTGCTTCCTGCCGGCCATTGCTTTATCCACGCCCTCTGTACCGCCGCCGCTGTTTCATTCTTCGCCGGACATCTTGTTGGTGACTCCTGGGGAGGAGGAGGCGGTGGAGTACACGAAACGATGGCCGATGGGAAGAAGTGGCAGCTGGAGAGAGGGGAGGGAGCCCCATGGTGATCGAGCGTGTCCTGTCAGTGGTGGAAGCCTGAAGAAAACGCTGTTGACCAGGGGCTATAACGTGAGCCGCAAGAACAGCCGTGCCAACCGGACGGTGCGGCAGCTCGTTCAGGCCAGGCTCGCTGGTTCAGGCCTAGTTGTCTGGTGCAACAACACAAAGTGCTGGAATCACTCAGCAGACTGAGTCAGTCTGAAGAAGGGTTCCGACCCGTAACGTCATCTATCCACGTTCTCTGGAGATGCAGCCCGACCTGCCGAATTCCTCCGGCACTTTGTGCCATTTTGTGTGTTAACCAGCATCTGCATTTCTTTGTTTCTACCTTGTTTTAAGGTGATTCCGACGTTTAAAATCTGACCTGCTAAGAGTTTACGAAACGTTATTCTTATGTAAGTCCGAGAGCGTCTGTATTTGTGAAGTTTGGTATTATGGCAAGGAGTCTCTCTTGAAAGGTTCTTTTGATTAAAATCTGCGCCTCTCCCACTGAACTCATCTACACATAACTCGATTCCATCCTATCCTTCCTTATTCAGTCCCTTTCTTGATTAGTAATGGTGTTTCTTGACTAGTAAGTGTGTCAAAGGCTATGGGGATAAGGCAAGCGAGTGGGGTTGAGAGGGAACGATAGATCAGCCATGAATAAATGTGCAGCGTAAGCTCGATGGGCCAAATGACCTAATTATGCTCCTATGACTTCTGCTCCTCCCACCTACGTCTGAGACACCTTGCACGTCCCTCAACTCTTTAATAACTTTCTATGGGGGTACAGGTTTATAGATTTTCTATGCCCCCATTGCCTCATCTTCACCATGGACAACCACTCCCTCTACACCTCCATCCACCACCAGGAAGGTCTCGAGGGCCTGTGTTTCTTCCTCCAACAGAGACCCAATCGATTTCCCTCTATCAACACTCTCCTCTACTTGGGGGAACTTGTCCTCGCCCTCAACAACTTCTCCTTTAACTCCTCTCACTTCCTCCTAATTAAAAGTGTTACCATGGGACCCATCAATGCCTGCCTTTTTGTTGGTTATGTCAGACCGTCCTTGTTTCAGGCATACACTAGTCCTATCCCCCAACTCACTATCTGCTGCATCGACAAACGCATTGGGACGGCCTCCTGCACCCATGCAGAACTCGTGGATTTCATTAACTTCTCCACTAACTTCCACCCTGTCCCCAAATACACCCGAACAATCTCTGACACATCTCTTCCCTTTTTTGATCTCTCTGTCTCCATCACAGGGGACAGATTATTGACTGGTGTCTTCTATAAACCTACCGACTCAGGGAGTTATCTGGACTACACTTCCTCCCTCCCTGCCTCTTGCAGAGATGCTATTCCCTACTCTCAATTCCTCTGTCTCTGCTGAATCTGCTCCCAAAATGAGGCTTTCCATTCTAGGATGTCTGAGATGTCCTCTTTATTTAGTAAACTTGGTTTTCCCCCATCTGCCACAGATAGGTCCCTCACCCGTATCTCTTCTGTGTCCCAACTACTGTGTAGTTCTGCTCTTGCTCCAGATGGATTGAGTTCCCCTAATCCTCACCATTCACCCCACCAGTCTCTGCATCCAACACATCAAACTCCGACATTTCCGTCACCTCCCACCACTAGTTGAATCTTCCCATCTCCACTCCTTTTCGCTTTCCACAGAGACTGCTCCCTCTGCAGCTCCTTGGTTCACTTGTCCCTTCCCATCCAAACCACCCCCTCCCCATGTACTTTCCCCTGCAACCGCAGGAGATGTAACATCTGACATCTTTACCTATACCTCCTCCCTCACACTCATCCCCGGACTCCAGTGGTCCTTCCAGATGAGACAGAGGTTCACATATACCTCCTCTATCCTCATCTACTGCATCCAATGTTCCCGACGGGACCTCCTGTACATCGGCGAGACCAAGCATGAACTTGACCACTGTTTCGCTGAACATTTGCACTCAGTCCACCAAGACCTACTGGATCTCCCCGTTGCTAACCATTTTAACTCCCCTTCCCATTCCCACACTGACCTTTCCAAACTGGGCTTCCTCCATAGCCAGAGTGAAGCCACACGCAAATTGGAGGAACAGCACCTCCCATTCCACTTGGGTAGCTTGCAACCCAACAGAATGAACATCGAATTCTCCAACGTTAGGTAATCTATCTAATGCCCTACAAATAAGAATTGTGGAGTGATCACTTCTGCCAATGGTGTGGTGAAGAGATGCATTTGCCTTGTAGATTGGCGAGGATAAGCTCAATAGGTTTATTCATCTTGTCGATTCACTCCCTATTTGTCATTCTGGTGCGTATTAACCCCCCCACTAACTCCATCCTCTCCTCCCCAGTGCCATTCATGTGAGCCCATGACGTCTTGGACATAATTTTCTCTTAATGGATCGCATGAAAACATAACGGAAGTTTAAAATAAATTACTTGCCTTGTACAATCAATACAGCGACCTATTTTGAAATTAATGCAACCAACTTTGTAGGCACCAATGGGGAAGTATATTAGAAATTTAAAAATAGCTTTCAAAGTAATGAGGAATAGTAATGTTGTTTGAATTTTGTAGTGGTAATTCCACTCACAGCTGCACTTAAATTCATATCTGTCCTGTCAAGTTCTGTTTAAACTCATAATCTATTAAACTACTCTCCTCCGTCCTGTACTCGATGGAATACAAACCTGTTTGATGCAGTCTAGCTTCATTAGCTAAAGAAAGAACTCAATGTTTTGACGTATTTGTGCTTTATTCTACACCTTTCACAGGCATTGTACCCTCATGTAAGTGGAGCACCTAGCACTGTGCACAGTAACCCTATTTGGATTCAAGTACTAAAATTCCATCAGTCTTTTTATTAATTTTTATGCATCCGGCTGCTGCTTTTTAATAATCTGTACACAAGACCCTTTGGTTTTGCTTTGTTCCAAACTTTTTACTAATATTTTTTCAAAAAAATTAGATCCGTCCCTTGATCATCTGAAGTAGATGATCACATACTGTATTTACCTTGATTTAAGGTTGCTTGGGATCCAAGGAGAGCTAGTCAACTGGATAGAAAATTGGTTTGAAGGAAGTAGAGGGTGATGGTGAACGGTGTTTTTTTTTTGGAGAGAAAGAATGGGTGACGTTTCGGTTCGAGACCCTTTTTCAAACTGAAGCAGTCTGAAGAAGGGTCTCGATCCGAAACGTCACCCATTTCTTCTCTCCAGAGATGTTGCCTGTTCCGCTGAGTTACTCCAGCATTTTGTGTCTACCTTTGATATAAGTCAGACCATAAACCAGTTCTTGGTCTGGAGGCCTCTGACGTGGTGTGCCTCAGGGTTCGGTGCTGGGACCAATACTGTTTGTTATCCATATCAATGATTTGGGTTGAGAATGTATCAGGCATGATTAGTAAGTTTGCAGATGACACTAAAGTGGGTGGTATTGTAGATTGCGAAGATGGTTGTCAAAAATTGCAGCAAGATCTTGATCAATTGGGCAGATGGTCTGAGGATTGGTGAATGGAGTTTTATACAGAGAAGTGCGAGGTGTTGGATTTGGGGAAGTCTAACCAGGGCAGGACCTACACAGTGAATGGCAGGGCTCTGGTGAGTGTTGAAGAGCAGAGGGATCTAGGAGTGCAGGTACATAGTTCCTTGAAGGTGGATGGATAGATAGATAGATAGATAGATAGATAGATAGATAGATAGATAGATAGATAGATAGATAGATAGATAGATAGATAGATAGATAGATAGATAGATAGATAGATAGATAGATAGATAGATAAAGAAGGCTTTTGGCACATGGGCCTTCAGGTTGGGAAGTTGGGAGGCATTTTTACAATCGTAGAAGACATTGGTAACTCCACATTTAGAGTACTGTGTTCAGTGCGGGTCACGCAGTTATAGGAAAGATTTTGTTAAGTTGGAAACGGTACAGAGAAGAATTAACAGGATGTTGCCAGGACTTGTGGGCCTGAGCTATGGTGAGTGGTTGAGCAGGCTAGGATTTAATTGCTTAGATGCAGGAGGATGAGTGGTGAAGTAAGAGATGTATAAGATCACGAGAGGATTAGATAGGTAAATGTACAGATTCTTTTACCCAGAGTAGAGGAATCAAGAACTGGAGGACATAGGTTTTAGGTGATGGGGAAAGATTTAATAGGAAACTAAGGGGCAACTTTTGTACACCAAGTGTGGTTGGTATACGGAATTGAATTCTAGAAGAGGTAGTTGAGGCGGGTGCTCTTACAACATTTAAAAAATGTAGTCATGCACATGGATCGGAAAGGTTTGGAGGGATATGGGACAAACACAGGCAGGTGAGACTGGTGCAAATGGGCATGTTTGTCGGCGTGGACAGGTTGGACTGAAGGGCCTGTTTCCATGCGGTCAGAATATGTCGTAATTGCCAACCATCTTTCAGTTTTCTGCACTCATTAATGTATAAATCTGCCCTTACTCACAATTTTTCATACATCTGAATTGTTAATTAATAAAGTGACTATCGTGAGCACGGGTTCTCATGGAATGTAGTGGTTGTGGTAATATTCTGATAATCTGACAACCTCAGGACTTTGGTACCAGACAGTTAAATTTTTTGGATTATTGACATTTTTTTAATACCACAATACACTCTTCATAAGTTGATAAATTCATGTTATAGGAGTAGAATTAGGTCATTTGGCCCATTAAGTCAATCATGGCTGATCTATCTTTCCCTCTCAACCCCGTTCTCATGCCTTCTCCCCATAATCCTTGACACCCTTATTAATCAAGAATCTAGCAATCTCTGCCTTAAAAGTATCCATTGACTTGGCCTCCGTAGCCGTCTGTGGCAATTAATTCCTCATTTAGTTCACTTGTTTAAAAATATGTTACCCAGCTTAGCAATACATTTTCCAGTGAGCTTGGTTTGTTTTAAGGGTGTTTGGGAATTGGAGCCACAATGCGTTAATGAGTTTCAAGGGAGCAGAGGAACCATGGCCAAGAGTGCGAGAAATATCGTTTGTGATCTAGATGCCGAATTATTGGAACTTCTGAATAGTCTACCTACCAATGGATTATCCGCTTCCCCATAACCTGCTATTTAACATTCCCAACCAGGCAAAGGATTTCTCATTAATGCTGTCCGCTTTAATTGCTGTTAACTGTCTTGTATTTTGTTCAAAGTAATGCTGAACATTTATCTTTTAAACAGGGCTATATGTGGAAAAAGGGACATAAAAGAAAGAACTGGAATGAGCGCTGGTTTTTGCTGAAGCCTGATTTAATTTCGTATTATGTTGGTGAAGATTTGAAGGAGAAGAAGGGGGAGATTTCATTGAATTCTAAGTGCTACGTGGAGGTAAATGTTTTAAACTGCATAAATGACAAAAAATCCGCCATGATTTTTTAAAAAGTATTGCTGTAGTAAAATATAAAGTTTAATTTTAGATTTTCAAGTTAACAATTTTCATGTTGATAAATTCATAACTTATAGGAGTTATTTTCATAACTCATAACTTATAACAAATTCATAAGTTATACTAAACCCAACAATGTTTGCTGAAGACACATTTTCAGTACATAAATTAATTATATCTCTAAGAATATCTTTGACGAGAACTGACAATTCTAAAGTGGAATTAAAAAGAAAATGATGGAAATACTTAGCATTGCTGGATAGACAAGCCAATTCAGAGCGATGAATTTTCATCAGTTGAAGGGTCACATGAGCACACCTTGCCACTTGCTTTATTTGATTGTCCTGATCACCAGCTTTCACTTATGAGGAGTTATTTTAGTTTAGGGATTCAGTGTCGAAATAGGCCCTTCGACCCACCGAGTCTACACCGACCAGTGATCCCTGCACATTAACATTATCCCACACATATGAGACAATTGACACTTGTACCAAGTATACAAACCCAATCCAATTAACCTACAAACCTGTACGTCTTTGGAGTGTGGGAGGAAACTGAAGATCTCGGAAAAAAACCACGCGGTCATGGAGAGAATGTACAAACTCCGCACAGACAGCACCCATAGTCGGGATTGAACCCGGGTCTTGGGCGCTGCAGGCTCTGTGAGGCAGCAACTCGAGCGCTGCGCCACCGTGCCTTGATAGAAAATTAAATTACTTTTCCTTTCTACCATGCTGTTCCACTTAATTAAACAATGGGCATGCACATCATATGGTGTGGTAATTTGTTCGCCAGTGAGGGACCGATAAGTACTTTCTGTTAGCCACAGTATCAGGTGCTGCCATATGTGATCTTCTCCTCTCAGTATGCTGGCTTTAATCACATTTCCCACCCATGCATTCAACTGATATATCTTCTGTTCATCATTTCAAAAAGAGGGAGGGTACTCAAAAGGCTGGAGAAACTCAGCGGGTGCAGCAGCATCTAAGGAGCGAAGGAGATAGACGACGTTTCGGGTCGAGACCCTTCTTCAGACTGCTCCTCCGCTCCTTGGATGCTGCTGCACCTGCTGAGTTTCTCCAGCCTTTTGTGTACCCTCGATTCTCCAGCATCTGCAGTTCCTTCTTTAACATTTTAAAGAGGGAGCCTTCCTTCCTTAAATAGCATTAATGAATCAATTTTTGTGATCATCAAATGATTTCAAGGTCTCTTTTACAGTACAGACGTCCAAATCCCCATCCGTCCATGGTGAGATGTGTGCATGCATTCAAATCCTCCGAACCTCCTCCACTTATTACCGTATCCACTGTGCCCAAAAGTCTCTTTCTCGCTTTTCTCATGCTTCAGTTTCTTTTCTCTAACAATTGCCAAAATAACCTTTTCAAAAAGATATTAGTTCTGTTAACAACGTGCTTGATACATAGTTATGGAGTATATTTTGAGCTGTTTATTGCAGTGACTATCAGTTTGTGATGCTCAGCGTTCTTGGCTGCAAACCTTTGCAAAGTTTTGTAACAAATGATGAATGAGCAAAATAAAGTTCTAAAATAGGAAAATATTTATGACAGGAAACATCTGTGATGAGGGAAACATAGTTAATGTTTCAAGCCAATGACCATTCATTGGGTCCAATGAAAGTTCACTGACTTGAAACTGTTTCTCTCATTGATTCAAGATTTTTGATGCCCATCAGTAAGTGCATAAGTGCTGTGTGCGAATGTAATGGGAAGTTGTACACCACAAGGATGCTTAACCATCTGCTGAATTGCCCATCAATTAACAGGGTGATGGTTGAAAATATAAAGGCATTTTGCTTGTGCCAGTGTAATGAGTTAGGAAAGATTTATGCATCATATATTTGAAATCCTACAAAGTTAACTTGTTTCCTCTCGTTAGTTGTTTTCACCACCTTCTAGATTAATTGACCACAGTCCAGTCATCTATCTGTACTGCAATATATTTTTTATCGCTCAGTTCTCAGTCTTGAGATTCTATATAATGTTATGAAAGAAGCACTTGTCCTACTTTAGTACCTCTTATAACCTTGGGACACTCAGTCTACTTTGTAGCCAAAAAAATATTTTTGGAAGTGTTGTAAGGAAATGTAGTGGCAATTTTTGGCATAGCAAGGTCTACCAGATGCAAGAAGAAAAATAACTTGATCTGCTTATATATGTCGATTGGGGGGGGGGGGGGGGAGAAACCTTTCTTGGGGTTCAGAATAACCCCATGAAATATTTTACATCCACCCAAGAGAACAAATGTAATGGATTCAAAAGATGGGACCTTGGATTGTGCAACAGGATCTTGATATCGACACTTCAGTGGTAGTGTGGGTCACATGCTGAAACCACTGAACTTTAGCTTGAATGCAGCCTTTCAAATTGGAAACTTCTTAGCAACTACACTTACTCAACTGACAAGCTTGGCTTCTTTAGTTCCTTGTAACTTTTGATGACTTCTGGTTTGGTATGAAAAGGGTGAGATTCCTCAAACTGACAGCAGCACGTTTTCTTGGACATCAGACGATGCCATTCCGTTTTCCACAGAAAAGACGGATTCACAAATTCACCAGTGTAGTTTGAGGTCTCTGATAAAGAAATATTTATCGTACATTGAATAATAACAGAATATTATACTTGTATGGTTTACCCAAAGTTAGACTCAAAATGTTGGAGTAACCCAGCGGGACAGACAGCATCTCTGGAAAGAAAGAATGGGTGATGTTTCGGTTCGAGGCCCTTCTTCAGTATGAAGAAGGGGCTCGACCCAGCATTTTGTGTCTATCTTCAGTTCAAACCAGCGTCTGCAGTTCCTTCCTACAACATTTTGTATGGTTTACCTGTTGTGCTTCTGTATACCTGACCTCTGAGTTCAGTCTGACTCATGAGTGTGGGGAAAAAGTTACAGTTTTAGAGAGAAGCTACGGAGCAGCAAAAGTCAGATTATTTTTTGGAAGTTTATTAAGTCTGAGCAAGTGCCACAAATACCATAAACTTGATGCCGGATGTTATATGAAAGTACTGAAGACTTTTGGATAGAAATACATTCCTAAAACCTATTTAGAAACAAGGAACTGCAAATGCTGGTTTATCAAGGAAAGACAGAAAAGTCTGGAGTAACTCAGTGGGTCAGGCAGCATCTCTGGAGAACATGGATGGGTGACGGATCGGGTTGGAACCGCTGAGCTATTCTGGCATTTTGTTTTTCCACTAGAAACTATTTGTTCATTCCTAAGGCCTATGCATGATCTTTACATGTGACATCACTTGCAAACTTTTTTCTCGGCCTCTGTCCACATGATCAACTATTTCACTCAATGCTTTCCTTAACTTTAAATACTTTCCTTAACTTTAACTCCAGGTAATTTTGTACAACTCACCCTGGCGATCATTCTATGTTACTATGAATCAGCTCTGTTTCCATGAATCCATGGACCTGTAGCTCTTTTTTTCAAATAATAATATCACACGTGGCAATTTGCTTGCAAATCACGAAACGTGATGAAGGGTTTTACCTTGGCGCTGATTTGGATTTTTGGACTTTATGAAGACTGATGGGGATAGAACCATGCTTATAGATGCTATCTTGGAACTTACCTGTTGTATTGCAAATATTTTGTGCCAGCATACACTGCAGGGCCCAGAGAAGATTCTTATCTATACTATTACTAAAATTCTCATCTTGACCACTTCCGGTCTATGTTGTAAATAGATTTGCGCAAAACACTACCGTATTTATTTTTGCCATAGTACTCACCCTTCTCCTCTACTCCAATACACCATGTTTTGTTCTGATCGGTGAAATAATACAAAAGTTCTGAAGGTTTAAAAAATCGTGAGATCTCCAGATTGGTCTTCTCGCCTGTCAGTCACCATGAAGGTAATGCCCCTTCCGGGGGCCAGGAGGATAAAGCCCTGGAGGCCGATCGCGAGTCAGTTAACTTGCCCGGAAGACCGTGAGTGAGAGTTGAGTCCAGAACTGTGAGTCTACACCGTGCTGAGTGAACTGTGAGCCCATCAATAGTGGCTGAGTCCAGAGGTCGTGCTCATCCCGGAAGTCCCGCTCAGTCCAGAGTCGCGCTCATTCCGGAATTCCCGCTCAGTCCAGAGATGCACTCATTCCAGAAGTCTCGCTCAGTCCAGAGTCCCGCTCATTCCGGTAGTCCCGCTCAGTCCAGACTCTGTGTGTGTGTGTGTGTGTGTGTGTGTGTGTGTGTGTGTGTGTGTGTGGGTGTGTGTCTGGAGGGTGTGTGTGTGTGTGTCTGGAGGGTGTGTGTGTGTGACTGGAGGGTGTGTGTGTGACTGGAGGGTGTGTGTGTGTGTTTGAGAGAGTTGGAGGGTGTGGTGTGAGTGTGTGTGAGATGGAGGGTATGTGTGTATGAGTGAGATGGAGGGTGTGAGTGTTTGTGTGTGATGGAGGTTGTGAGTGTGAGACGGAGGGAGTGTGAGCGATGGCGGGTGTGTGTGAGCGATGGCGGGTGTGTGTGTGAGTGATGGCGGGTGTGTGTGTGAGATGGAGGGTGTGTGTGATGGAGGGTGTGTGTGTGTATGTGTGAGCCCACCAGCCGTGAGTGAGTGAACTGCGAGCCCACCAGCCGTGAGTGAGTGAACTGCGAGCCCACCAGCTGTGAGTGAACTGCGAGCCCACCAGCCATGAGTGAGTGAACTGCAAGCCCACCAGCTGTGAGTGAACTGCGAGCCCACCAGTCGTAAGTGAGTGAACTGCGAGCCCACCAACCGTGAGTGAGTGAACTGCGAGCCCACCAACCGTGAGTGAGTGAACTGCGAGCCCGTGTGAGAATTGGAACCAACAGGTCCCACTTAGCCGAGTGCTTTTATAAGCAGGCTCTTCAGGGTTTTTTGCTACTTGCAGCCTGTTTGGAAAGTTCAAAGACCCCTTGGTTCCTCAGTAACCTTTTTGTTACTGTGTCAATTTACCATGAGTTAACTCAATTGCTGGATTTCTTTGGGTGCAGGATTCCATCCCAAAGTGAGTGTTATTATAACTTCTCAAGGAATTATTAATTTTTAGTGCAATGTTTACTGTTCTTGTTGAGCCAGGGCCTTGAGCCGTAACGTTTGCTGTTTCTTCTTCCGTGGTCATTGCATCGGTTGTGATTCTATATATAGTTATTATATCTATAATAGGATTGGCTGGCTATAGTTGTTGCTGTGTTAAATCTACTCCTTTACTCTATGATACTTTTAATCTGTTGTTTTCAAGTTTAATCTGTTGTTTTGAAGTTTCAAGATTCAAACTTCACTTTCTCTTCGCCTCTGGGCTTATATTCACAAGCACGTTAGTAAGTGAAGTATATAATTTTTCCTCTTCTTCAAACTACCTTTCAACTTCCCCAAAAAACTTTAACCACTTTTTGTCTAAGTCTTTGCTTGTCTCTTTAACAGTAACTTGGCCACTTCATTCCAGTCAAAGTTAAAGTCAGATATTGTCTATTGATACCATTTTAAAATGACGTGTGATTTGCTTAATTTCTACTTAGCCCTCTTGCCCTGTTCCGGCATGCATTGTGCTCAATGAAATCTACCTTCAATTGTTTATTTCAGTTCAGCATACAGCATACTAAGCCATTGCTTTAGGGAAGATTTGTGTCATACAGTAAGAGCCACAGATTCTGTGTTCAATTTTCCCACAATATTTTCCTATCTTGTTGGAGACATTGTTATGTCTGTGGTATTTCACATTTTAGGCACTGTGTTTTAGTGGCTATCCCTGATGATTCACATTGCATATGGATTTGTCTCTCCTCTTTTACCTCTATTGTATGTACCGAAGCTAAGTTGCCCTCGCATCAAGTTTTCCTTTTCCCACCGTTGACACTACTTTTAATAAAACATGTAAAATATAACACTGTAGAGTATCATACTTTAGTATCATAGAGTAGCAACTTCAGTTGCTTTTCCAAGGCAAGTCCCAGTCAGCTTCTCATTTCACACAGTTCCCACGTCCTCTCCATTCTTCCCTTCAGGAATAAAGCAGAGTAGAAGTTTATTTTGCATCATTCCTGTTTGCACAATTTGGATTGCACAGATCTAGATTTGGTGGATTTTTACATTTGTAAATGACTCTGGCAGAAAAGACTCCTCCAATTATATCAATTACCTGTTTCTGACGAACCAGGAACTGATACTGATGGCAATACTCCCATGGGTAAATCGCCATCTTGTTGATTCATCATTTTGCTACGTACAGGGTTGCACTTTTTACCCACTGTTGATTTAAAAAAGATTTTGACAGTTTCAACTGATGTGAAATCACTTTACCTTTTTGGATAGCATGAAAAATTGGGTGAGCTGTTCTATATTGATGGACAGTCTATTGTACAGTGGTTTACCACTCCTACTTCTTGTACCTTTTATATTAACTGTTCTCCCAAGTCCTGTCCATGTTGTTTGTCTGGCTCTAATTTCATTTTATTGGCTTTGTTTTCTGTCAGTATTTTCGGCAACATATTTATAAGCCTTCTCCATCTGACATGGATTCCCTTGCAGATCTATCCCAACATATTACATTTTCTTGCCTTTTGGTCGGAATAAGTATAAACAAGTATGCTGGTGTTCTCATAGGTCTCTTGAGAGTGAATCCGCGTAAAGCAACAAGGCTGGTTGGAGTCTCTGGCAGTATCTTTGGGTTCTGTGCGGACAAGCTGGCATGGCATTCGCAGGCATCTTTAGCCTCTTGCTAATCCATTCTGAGCTCCCCACTAGCTTCAAGAAGGCCACTATCTTCCCGGTGCCAAGTAAGGTACCGTGCGTTAATGGCTGCTGTCCACTATCATGATGTGCTTCGAGAGACGGGCACATTAACTTCAGCCTCCCAGACAGCCTTGATCCACTGCAGTTTGCTTGGCCATAAATACTTCTCTACCTAGGCAGCAAGGACACCTACATTAAACACTTCATCTCTCAATTATATTGCCGCTTTCAACACACAATCCCATTAAAACTGATCTCCAAACACAAGGACCTAGGAATCGTCACCCCTCTCTGTCACTGGATCCTCGACTTTCTGACGCTCAGATATGGTCTGTGAGGATTGGTGACAACACCTCCTCTACAATAATTCTCAACACTGATGCCCCACAAGGATTGTTCTTAGTCCCTTACTAGACACGCTATGCATTCACGACTGTACGGCCACTTCACACTGTTACAGAACAGCAGCCAACATTCCTCCTCCTCCCTGCTCCGGTCGGGCAGAAAATAGGGACGTTCAAAGGCACGCATCACCAGACTCGGGAAAACTTCTTCCCCTCTATTATCAGGCTTCTGAGTTATCCGTTCATAAACTGTCATACTATCTGATCCATCTCATTGCGGACATTGGACTTTGTTTCTACAACACTACAATGCTGAGACCTATATTCTGCATTCTATATCTTCCCCATTGTTCTACCTATTGTCCTTGAGTTTGGCTTCGCAAGTTCATAACCCATCGGAGCAGAATTAGGTCCATTCGACCCATTGAGCCTGTACCACAATTCATTCATGACTGATCTATCTATCCCTCTCAACTCCATTTTCCGTAACCTTTGACACCTTTGCTAATCAAGAGCTTATTCATCTTTGCGTCAAATGCTCATCATACATGAACCCAATCATCCGTTGGATCATTCTCGTAAACCTCCTTTGGACCTTCTCTAATGTCAACACATCCCTCCTCGGATATGGGGACCAAAACCGCTCGTATTACTCCAAATGTGGTCTGACCAGTGTCCTATAAAGCCTCAGCATTATATCCCTGCTTATCCTTGCTATTGTATTCTAGTCATCCTGAAATTAATGCTAGCATTGCATTTGCCTTCCTTACCACTGATTCAACCTGCAAATTGATAATTTGTGAATCCTGCACCAGCACTCCTAAGTCCCTATGCTCCTACTATTTCTGAATCCTCTCTCCACCCCATTTAGAAAATAATCTATGCCTTCATTCCTACTACCGACGTGCATGACCACAAATGTGCAACACTATATTCCATCTGCCACATCTTTGCCACTCTCCCGACCTGTCCAAGTCCTTCTGAAGGCTCCTTGCCTCCTCAACACTACCTGCCCCTCCACCTACCTGTGTGTCATTTGTAAACTTGGCCACAAAGCCATCAATTCAATAATCAAAATCATTGATAAATCACGTGAAAAGTAGCGAACCCAACTCTGACTCCAACGTAACAGCACTAGTCACCGGCAGACAACCAGAGAAAGCCCCCTTTATCTGAATATGTTGGTAAATGTGCCAAGTAATACAAATCAGAATTACTCACTCGCACTTTCATGCAACTGCTGTTCTTGACTGTGACTGAATCAAGACAAACAAGTGTTTCAAAAGTGCTCCAGAATGGAAAAAAAACCATAAGAGATTTCAGAACTATCTTTAAAAAAAAATTCTAGTGAAGGACTACTGCATCTGTGATTCCCCACCCTCACCAGCTGCTCCAAGTTATTAGCAAAAATACCAATTCAGAATTGTCAGTTTTAATACATGGCAATTATATATCCAGAATTCCAAACTTTCACATTTTTACCAATGTTAACCAGAGTTTCACGGCATAATTGTGAAATGGAACCCTTTACTTCCTCTAACAATAATTAAGATAACAAACAAAAGAAAAAAGAATTGAAACAAAGAACATTACATAAAATAGGAAAAACAAAATCCAGGCTCGGTATTTTCTGCCTTTGAAAACCGTCACTAAAGCTTTAAAAAAAAAAACAACTTTATTTCATTACGGAAATTAATTCTTGGCACCTCAATTCCAAGAACAAAGGAAAAGAGAAGAAGTAGGTAGAGCTCCACGCAGCTTTCACATCTGCACAACTTGTTAAAGAGACACTTCCTCTGAAACTCGGTCACATGTTAACACCAGTACGACTGCTGGTGTTGGAGAAAGTCCATTGATATTTCTCAGGAGACAGTTTGATCTTCTATTAGCAATTTTTTGGTGTGATTGATACCTTTATACTGATTCCAAAGCCCCAAATGTTTGTTTAAATCTATTGGATCAATATATCTGGTTAGTTAATGATTTTTATGGGCTAATTTTAGATAATATGAGCCTCTGGGGTAAGTTAATAATGTTCCCATGGCTATCTGGACTACACTTCTTCCCACCCTGCTTCTTGTAAGGACCCCATCCCCTACTCCCAATTCCTCCGTCTACGTCGCATCTGCACCCAGGATGAGGTGTTCCACACCAGGGCATCGGAGATTAGGCTCTCACCAGGGTATCTTCTATACCCCGGGGACTCTACTCTCACTCACCATCCCTCCCACTCGTAACAAGGGCAGAGTCCCCCTAGTCATCACCTTCCACCCTACCAGCCGTCACATACAACAAATAATCCTCTGTCATTTTTGCCACCTCCAACGTGACCCCACCACTTGCCGCATCGTCCCATCTCCTCCCCTGTCTGCTTTCCACAGAGACCGCTCCCTCCGTAACTCCCTGGTCAATTCGTCCCTTCCCACCCGAACCACCCCCTCTCCTGGCACTTTCCCTGGCAACCGCAAGAAATGCTGCACATGTCGCTTTACCATTTGCTCCATTCAATGACCCAAGCAGTCTTTCCAGGTGCGGCAGAGGTTCACCTGCACCTCCTCCAACCTCATCTATTGCACCCGCTGCTCTAGATGTCAGCTGCTCTACATCGGTGAGACCAAGTGTAGGCTTGGCGATCGCTTCGCTGAACACCTCCACTCGGTTTGCAATAACCAACCTGATCTCCCAGTGGCTCAGCACTTCAACTCCCCCTCCCATTCCGAATCCAACTTTCTGTCCTCGGTCTCTTCCACGGCCAGAGTGAGGACCACCGTAAATTGGAGAAGCAGCACCTCATATTTCGCATGCGCGGTTTGCACCCCAGCGGTATGAACATTGACTTCTCTAATTTCAGGTAGTCCTTACTTTCTCATCCCCTACTCAGCTCTCCCTCAGCCCTTGGCTCCACCTCTTCCTTTCTTCTTCCCACCCCCCCTCCCCCACCCTCACATCAGTCTGAAGAAGGGTTTCGACCTATTTCCTTCGCTCCATAGATGCTGCCTCACTCGCTGAGTTTCCCCAGCATTTTTATCTACCTTTAATAATGTTGTTTGTTGTCAGTAAATGAATGTTCATTTGAGCTGTTACAAACGGGATTCCCGGGTTACAAATTACCTGAGCTACAGAAATCTGACCACGCAAATTTTCCCAGACATTTTCGAAGGATTTTTCATGCTAGTAGTAACAATAAAATGTTCCACGGTGACACAAGGAACTGCAGATGCTGGAATCTTTAGTAAAACACACAAAATGCTAGAGTGACCCCATTGGTCAGGCAACATCTATGGAGGGAATAGATGGGGAACACTACTCAAAATTGGAGAATTCATTGTTCATACCATTGTGTTGTAAACTACCCAGGTGGAATATGACGTGCCGTTCCTCCGGTTGCCTTCAGTTGGCCTTTCACTGGCAAAGGAGGAGGACCAGGGCAGAAAGTTTAGTATGCGAATGGAAAAGGGAGTTAAAATGGCTGGCAACTGGAAGATCCTGCAGGCTTTGATGTACCGAGCACAAGACACAGTCGCCGAGTCTATGTTTGATGAGGTTGGAGGAGTGCTTGTGGACCTCTGTGTCACCCGGAAGCAAGAGCGGAACTCGCTATAAAAACATGGAGGGGACGGGGGACACAAACTTTTGGCGCACTCACCCACACATGCGCATGCGCACACTCACCCACTTAATGTCCCGCCCCCATTGCCTGCTGACCGACGTCTCTCTCGTCCAATCGGCGCCCTCGATCAGCAGTCCCACCTCCACTGTCTCACAGAAAGCGGAGATTTTAAAATCCGGATTACAAAAACTTGGGGGGGGATGTCCCCCACCTCTCAAAACATGGAGGGGACGTGTCCCCTTTGCCCCCCCCGCCCCCCCCCGGGTTTTCCGCCCCTGCCCGGGAGAGAAACTGCAACCCCTCGATCAAGGTGAGGGAGGAAGGAGGGACAGTTGTTGCACCTTCTACAGTTACATGGGACAGTAACTGGGGAGGAGGAGGTTTGGGTGGGAAGGGATGTGAACCAAGGCGTTGTGAAGGGAGTTGTCTCTGCAGAAGGCAGTTACGGTTGGGGATGGGAAGATGAGGCTGGTGATGGTGTTACACTGAAGGTAGCGGAAGTGTTGGAGAATGCTATGTTGGATGCAGAGGCTGATGGGGTGAAAGGCAAGGACAAGGGAAATTCTATCCTTGTATCATCTTGGGGAAGGGGGATTATGAGCAGAAATGCGGGGCACAGAGGAAACGCAGGTGAGGGGCCCATCCACAGCAGCAGTGGCGGAAACCATGTTTACTAAAGAAAGAAGCCATTTCAGATATCTCAGACTGGAAAGCCTCATCTTGGGAACAGATGTGGTGGAGATAGAAAATTTCACGTAGGATATGGTATCCTTACTAGACGGGGGCTGAGAGGAGGTGTACTTCAGTTAATGGGAGTCAATGGGTTTATAGTAGACTTTTCATGGTGCCTTTGATGTCTGGTAACAGTATGTATTACATTAGTTTAATCATGTTGTGGGTGGTTATTCCACGAAAGGACACATTTATAACAGGTTTATGTAGAACAATTCAATATGGGTCACTGTGGCAAACTGGCATTTATGACATGGAGGAATGGGTTGTGTATAATTCTCAGGAATTGAACCTTTATGTAACCCAGGGTTGACACCATGGTTAATTTGAAAAACAGCTACTGAAATTATACTTGTATTTATATTTTTTGCAGTCTCTACCAGACAAGGATGGGAAGAAATGTCTCTTGCTGATAAAATGCTCTGAGAGGAGTTTTGAGATTAGTGCATCTGACAAAAAAAAGAAACAAGAATGGATCCAAGGTAAGATCCAATATTGATGTCAAATCCCTACATCTTGTGGTTGTCAGATTCACAGAAATCTTTAATTGTAAATCTCGTCATTTATAGTCCAAATCTCCTCTGCATCATAATCCTAACCTACTTCCGTACAGTCACACAATATTCAACTCTGCCGAGTTGAATGTTCAATGCTGACGCACCGCAAATATTCCCGTCTAGGTTTCTGGTGACCTATGTCCTTCCTTCCTGTTCTCGGTCGCTTCTCTTAATTTGGCTGCCTGCAGGCTACGTGCTTATTTAGTTAGTTATTCTCTTTATTCTGCAGCTCCTTGCTTGACCACTATTGGCTGCCTTTAGTTTCCAAAAATAATCTGGCACTTTTTATTCTCTGAGAGTGAGATGATATTTTCAGGTCCATCCAGGGACTAGATTGTAGCTTCTTTAAAACGCTCAACATGCACAGGGTAACGTTGAAGAATAAACAGAAGCATAAGAGCGATGTTCAGAAGAAAGACTCTGAGGGATAAGTAGATGCTAAAATCAAAATGAACTTTAAATCAAGCTGGAAACAGGAATGAAAAAAAATGATTGGGCCATAATACCCACTGGAGCAGAGCCACAGGGACAATGTCAACGGTGGTGCACCAAGGACAGATGAGCATTCACATCTATAAAAGCTAGCACAGTTTGACTGGAAAATGCAAATTAAATGTAACATTTTGTGGCTCGGTGGCGCAGCGGTAGAGTTGCTGCCTTACAGCGCCGGGGACCTGGCTTCAATCCTGACTACAGGTGCTGTCTGTACAGAGTGTATTTTCTCTCTGTGACCTGCATGGGTTTTCTCCAGTTTTCTCCCATATTCCAAAGACTTTCAGGTTTGTAGGCTAATTGGCTTGGTAAAATAGTAAATTGTCCCGAGTGTGTGTTGGATAGTGTTCGTATGCGGGGATCGCTGGTTAGCACGGACTCGGTGGACCGAAGGGCCTGGTTCTGCACTGTATCTCCAAACTAAACTAAAGTGATCACCGTTCAACATGAAATGCACAGAAACAGAAGTTTGCTGTTGCAGCAAAATATTATGAGAGAGTGCATCTACTAAAAACATTTATGGAGAGCAGCTCCATGGAAAGGAATCTATTCTGATGGTTTCTCATATTTGGAAAATAATATTATAGTTGTCTCTTTTTTTAATGTTTTTTTGCAACAAGAAATTGCTGTCCATTAGACAATATTAGAGTTGCAGTTACGAATAAGGATTGAACACAGTGGATATTTTGACATTTATTGTGTTGGATGCAAACAGATGTTCTGATGGAGATATTTATTCTTTTCCCGTGCTGGACAGAGATCCTTTGAGTGATTTTGGTTAGCATGGTTATGTAGCGTGCAGAGCTTTAGTTGCTAAATTAACAATCATGAGAGTTAGCATAATGATCCAGAGGTCCAAATTCAAATCCCACTGTGGCAACAGTAGGATTTGAATTCAGTTGATCATTTGAAATTTGTGAAAAAAAAACTAGTCTTAATGACACTGACCATGAAAAATCCATCAGATTTACTGATGGATCTCACGAGGAAATCTGTCATCCCTTATCAGTCAACCCTGAAGTTTCTCCAGACCTGCCCTACGGTCGATTCTTAAATGTCATCTGAAATGGCCTAGTTATCAACACAGTTATATCATTACCATGATAATTAAATTGAGAATCACATTGGATGGACCACCTGGCATGGACAGCAATTTAAACATCATAAAGTGGTGCAGTCCACCTTGAAGAGCTGTCCCACAGACTAGTTAAATCACAGCTTGACATTGTTGGTCTCACATAATCATACCTAGTGAACAGTGTAATTGTGCCAGACTGGCCCACCAGGAGTGGTGTGCAATGGTACAAGGCAGGGTGTAGACATTGCACTCCCAAACATTGCCTCGTAACCCATGAAGTCTTGTGGCATCAGATCAAACAATTATAGTAAAGAGGGCACATCAACTTCAATCTGCAAAATTAAAAATTTAAAACAATGTAAACTTATTGAATGGATGGTCTCTACATTCTGATACTACATAGTGGCTCCGGGTATTAGCATGTATGTTTAATATTTAGGTGGACACAAAATGCTGGAGAAACTCAGCGGGCCACGCAGCATCTTTCGAGAGAAGGATGGGTGACGTTTTGAGTCGAGACCCTTCCTCAGACTGATGTCAGGGGAGTGGGCGGGACTGAGATAGAATGTATTCGGAGACAGTAAGACTGGTGGGAGAACTGGGGAGGGGATGGAGAGAGAGGGAATGCAAGGGCTATTTAAAGTTAGAGATGTCAATGTTCATACCCCCTCCCCTGTAACCGCAGGAGATGCAACACCTGCCCCTTTACTTCCCCCCCTCGACTCCATCCAAGGATCCCAACAGTCTTTTCAGGTGAGGCAGAGGTTCCCTTGTACCTACAACCTCACCTACTGTATCCACTGTTACAGGTGTCAACTCCTGTATATCGGCGAGACCAAGTCCAGGCTCGGCGATCGTTTCGCAGAACACCTCCGCCTAAACCTACCTGATCTCCCGTTTGCTCAGCACTTTAACTCCCCTCCCATTCCCAATCTGACCTTTCTGTCCTGGTCGTCCTCCATTGTCAGTGAGGCCCAGTGCAAACTGGAGGAACAGCACCTCATATTTCAATTGGGTCATTTACACCCCAGCGGTAAGAACATTGAATTCTCTAACTTCAAATAGCACTTGCTTTCCCTCTCCCTCCCCCTTCCCAGTTCTCCCACCAGTCTACCTGTCTCTATGTTCTATCTCGGTCTTGCCCATTCTCCTGACATCAGTCTGAAGAAGGGTCTCGACCCGAAATGTTACCCATTCCTTCTCTCCTGAGATACTGCCTGTCCCGCTGAGTTACTCCAGCATTTAGTGTCTACCTTTGATTTAAACCAGCATCTGCAGTTCTTTTCTACACGTGTTTAATTTTGTGTTTAGTTTCGAGATACAGCGAGGAAACAGGCCCTTCGGCCCACTGAGTCTGCAATGACTAGCGATTCCTGCACATTAACACTATCCCACACACAATAGGGACAATTTAAATTGATATCAAGCCAATTTATTTACAAACCTGTACGTCTTTGGAGTGTGGGAGGAAGAAAACCTACGATAGTCACAGGGACTCTGTACAGACAGCACCCGTAGTCAGGATCGAACCCGGGTCTCGGGCGCTGTAAGGCAGCAACCCTACCGCTGCTTCACCATGCTACCCTGTATGCAGGAGCATCATTAACGGGAAAAAATGCCTTGTCAGCTGTGGCTTTGGTTCTTTGTCTCCCCTGCCAAATATAGGCTTGCGTTCACTTTTTAATGTTGTGATTAGCTATTCAAACAGCCGTCAACCTACTAAAGGACGAAAGGCTTCCTCCACACATGGAAGGTCGTCAGAAACGACGAGAACTACGGCAGAAACAACAAGCGGAGCAGGAAGAGGTAGCACGGAGAATGAAGGAACTGCAGTTGGCAAATGAAGATAAACAACAAGAGTTGGAAAAAATGCGTAAGGTAAGGGTAACTTGATCTGAGCCATTGTTGGATAAATGTATAACCGTTGAAGAGGTAAAGCCCTTTGCTGACAACAGACCATTACTTACTTATTCTCCGTGGAAAAATTCTTAACTTGAATTTGGTGAGTCCTGCTCCACAGTTTACAAACGAGACTCAGCAGAGACATAGTTGACCAACCTCGCTGCAGCAAAGCACATTCACTCATTATGAGCTGCACCAATGTAATGTATTTAACTAACTTTTCAGATACAGAAATCTTCCTTCATGGAAACTCCATTTTAATGACTTTTATGCAGTTAATTGCTCTTTTTTTCCATGAAGGGCCTGTCCCACTGTACAAGCTAATTCAAGAGCTCTCCCGAGTTTAAAAAAAAAATCAAACCTGTGGTAAGCACATAGAATGTACGTTGCGGGTATGTCGGAGCTCGGGACGTCTCTTAGCGGCTCGTAACGCTAACAACAGGTACTTGGGAAACGCAGTAAGCTCGGGAAGACTCGTGAAGAATTTTCAGTATGTTGAAAATATCCACGTGAGCCCAAAGTACCTACGAGCGGCTATTACCATAACTCTCCAAGTTCGAATCAGGGGAAACTCGGGAGAACTCTGAATTAGCTCGTACAGTGGGACGGGGTCATTAGCTCGTTCAGTGGGACAGCCCCATAAGCCAAATCCTTCTTTTCTTGAAATAGCTGGAGATTCTGTAAGTCACTTTCAAATGTGGATATGCAGCTTGACTTTCAATTCGGACATAGCACGTGTTTTCACATTTATTTCCTCCCACCTTGAATGGTTCAGGATTGGAATTCTTCGGACACGAGGAAGTGCAGATGTTGGTTTACATAAAAAAGTCAGTGTTGGGATAACTCAGCCGGGTCAGGCAGTATCTCCGGAGAACATGGGTAGGTGATGTCCCCCCTGCAGCTACAGGAGATATCACACCTGTCCCTATACCTCCTTCCTCATGTTCATCCAGGGACACCAGCAGTACTTCCAAGTGAGACAGAGTTTCACGTGCACCTCCTCTAACCTCATCTACTGCATTTGGTGCTCCCGATGTGGCGTTCTTTACTTCAGCGAGACCAAGCCTAAGCTAGGTGACCGTTTCACCGAACACGTGCTCGGTCTGCCAAGGCCTGCTGGATCTACCTGTTGCTAACATTTTAACTCTCCTTCCCATTGCCTTACCAACCTTTCTGTCCTGGGCCTCCTCCACTGCCAGTGTGAGGCAGAAGGAGGAACAGCACCTCATATTATGCTTGGGGGAGGAACAGCACCTTATATTTTGTTTGGGCAGCTTACAACCTAGCGGTAAGAGAATCGATTTCTCTAATTTCAAATTACCTTTGCATTCCCCCCCCCTCCCCCCTCCCCCCTCCCCCCCTCCCCCTCCCCTCCTCTATCCTACTGGTTCCACTGTTCTCATCCTTGTATCCCTTCATTATCACCTCCTCCCCAAGCAACAATGTGCCATTATAGGCTCCAACCTTTCCTGATCACCTATTGCTGGCCTTACTTTGTTCTGGCCATTTCTTATGACCAATTCCCTCCCCTGTACATTAGGTCTGAAGAAGTGGCCCGACCCTAAATGTCATCCATCCTTTTTCTCCAGAATTACTGCCTGACCCATTGAGTTGCACCAGCACGTTGTGTCTATCTTTGGTGTATACCAGCTTCTGCAGTTCCTTTCTACACAGTATGAACATTGAATTCTCCAATTTTAGGTAATTAGCAACAATCCTCTCCCCTTCCCCCATTCCCTTGCACATATATCCCTTCCTCTGACCACATTTGCGCCTCTTTTCTCCTTATCCCTTTATCTCGCTGCCTTTTGGCTTTGTCCTATCTCTGGCCTTTGTCCATCCTCTGCCAATCTAAACCTCCCCCACCTGTATCCACCTGTCACCGGCCAGGTTTTATCTCACCTCTACCTCTCTTCCAGCTTTCTTCCCTCTACTACAACCACTCTGAAGTGGGATCCCAACCTGAAGCATCAGCTATCCACGTTCCCCAGAGATGCGATCTGACCCGCTGAGTTACACAAAACACTTTGTATCTTTTAGTTTTAGAGATACCATGCCCACCGAGTCCGCAACGACCAGCGTTCCCTGCACATTAACACTATCCTAAACACATACAAGGGACAATTTACATTTACTCCTAACCTACGAACCTATATGTGTTTGGAATGTGGGAGGAAACTGAAGATCTCGGAGAAAACCCACGTAAGTTACGGGTAAACGTACAAACTCCGTACAGACAGCACCCGTAGTCGGGGTCGAACCCGGGTATCTGGCACTGTAAGGCAGCAAGGGTTACACAAAAAGCTGGAGAAACTCAGCGGGTGCAGCAGCATCTAAGGGGCGAAGGAGATAGGCGATGTTTCAGGTCGAGACCCTTCTTCAGACTGTAAGGCAGCAACTCTGTCGCTGCGCCACCGTGCCGACCTTTTTAAAATTCATCATTTGGCTGTCATGGTTGCTGCAGTTTATTTGGTAATTTTGGAAAATCATACAAGCTCATTTTGTTCATGCTAAGGGTTGTGTCAAGGATTCTCCCCCATTTCATCGGCTGTATGTTTTCCACTGGAGACTGACAGCCATCAATACAGTAAACCATCGCTCTAAGACGCCTCTTATTAGCGAATTTCGGTTATAGTGAATGGACCTACCGGCGGCTGTTCATGCCATCAACGCTGCCGACGCAACTCCCGGCCTGCACTGCGCCTTACAGCCCCAGCTGCCCCACCCCGCCCCCTGCCCGCCCCACACCACCCCCTCCCCGCCCCCTGCCCGCACCGCCCCCTGCCCGCACCGCCCCCTGCCCACCCTGCCCCCTGCCCACCCTGCCCCCACCCCACCCCGCCCCCTGCCCACCCCGCCCCCTCCCTCACACCGCCCCCTCCCCGCACCGCCCCCTGCCCACACCGCCCCCTCCCCCACACCGCCCCCTCCCCCACACCGCCCCCTGCCCACACCGCCCCCTCCCCGCACCGCCCCCTGCCCACACCGCCCCCTGCCCACACCGCCCCCTCCCCGCTCCGCCCCCTGCCCACACCGCCCCCTGCCCACACCGCCCCCTCCCCCGCACCGCCCCCTCCCCCGCACCGCCCCCTCCCCCGCACCGCCCCCTCCCCGCACCGCCCCCTCCCCACACCGCCCCCTCCCCCACACCGCCCCCTGCCCACACCGCCCCCTCCCCACACCGCCCCCTTGAGATAATGAATGACTTTAAAATGCGTCTAGCATTTGACGAGAGAAGAAGTCCAGATTAATTCCAGTAAGGGGTATTGGGACAATGTCCGATGCCTTTGAGGTATGCAGTGACATGACTTTGATATGCAAGTATCTTGTACCAAATGTCCAATGCCTTTGATATGCAAAGTCCTTGTACCATATGACAAGATGCCTTTGATGCAACTGATGTGACAAGGCAACTCGGATGCATCCTGTAGTGACGTGTATTCTCTGTACCTCTGACCATGACTAATGTTTGTGGAATGTGCTAAGGTGACAAAAAAAACCATGTAATTCTGTTGTTCAGGGAAGTGGTCTAAGGACAGCCAAGTGTCTGTATTGCTCACTTGATTGGGGTTTCCCTTGCCACTTCCATCGGCCGATAATAAGTAAAGCTTTGAACTGGTCTACCAACCGTATTGTGAGTTGTCTGTTTATTAAAAAGTGAACCTGTTTGTTTGATTAAAAGTAACTTTTTTACCCCCTCCCCACACCACCCCTGGCCCGCACCGCCCCCTCCCCACAACGCCCCAGTCCGCACCACCCCCTTCCCACACCACCCCCTTCCCACACCACCCCCTCCCCTCACCTCCTGCTCACACTACCCCGGCCCACACCACTTCTCCTGACATTTATTATCCCAGCTGCCCATGCCACTCCCGGCTCACACTGTCTCCCCTGCCAGTTGCAAGCCCAATTGCTCAAACCACCCCCAGCCCACACCACCTATCCTGTTGCTCACAGCACTGGCTGCCCACCCCATCTATTTTTCTGCTCATTGATAACCACTTTTCTGTTGCTCTGGTGATAACGTGAAGTAACTGAAGAGAAAAAAAATGTTTTAAGGGAAAGTGGACAGGAAATGCTTACTCAGTCCTCAAGTTTCCTTTTGGACTTCCTGACGATATATAATTGTGGGTCACTGCTTGTTTTATAAATCATTTGTAAATTATTTGTCTTTCTGGCTTTCTAATCTGTTCACTCACAATCACCTGCATTCCTGCCCAGAGCTGAATGGGGATTTTATAAATTATGATATAAAACCGAAGATGCTGGGAATTCCCAGCTTATTTGCTCATTCTAATGCAAACTCATTAACCTGAAATAATAAATCTGTTTTTACTCTTTCCACATTGCCTGACCTGCTGAGTACCTTCAACCTTTTCTGTTTTTCTTTTGGGTTTCAAAAGACGCATTTTACTTTGCTTTTCTATAAATTGTGATTAAAGCTGTTTCGAACCTTTGGATGAACCATCTCTTGATGTGGAAAAGACAACCAGAAGATCCAAATATAGTCTGTTTCTGGGTGATTCTATTTCGATGCCTGATTATCTTGTGTTGGAAACCACTTTACAAGAAGTAACAATTCTGTGCGTTATATACTAGTACTTTCAAATATTCACTCAAGTCTTTTTCAACTTATTGTTACATTTCATTACATTTATCAGTTCTATTTTAGGACAAGGTTCAGAAGCTTGAACTTGAACTGCAGTCAGTGATAAGATGTCTGATCACATTCTTTTGGAATGCAGTTCTCCTTGTATTTTTGTTCTCCATAAACATGGATGCAAACAATAGAAATCTTTAGTTTGTGCCCCTTATGTAAAGGAATTATTTTGAAATCACATGCTACAGATTATAGTTATTTTTTTAATGTTCATAAGTTATAAGAGCAGAACTAGGCCATTCGTGCCATCATGTCTGCTCTGTCATTCCATCATGGCTGATCTAACTTCCCCTCTCAACCCCATTCTCACGCCTTCTCCCCATAATCCCTGACACCCTTACTAATCAAGAATCTATCCATCTTTGTCGTAAACGTTTCCATTGATTTGGCCTCCACAACCGTCAGTGGCAATGAATTCCACAGACTCACTGCCCTGTGACTAAAGTATTTCCTCCTCATCTCCTTTCTGAAGGTACGTCCTTTTATTCTGATGCTATGGCCTCTGGTGCTAGACTCTCCCACTAGTCCCATTATGTTTTATACTTGCACCGCTCCATACTAGCACTCTGTTACTTCTTTATGACACTGATTCTCCATTCTGCTACCCTTGTATTTTTGTCCCTTTGTCATTCTCTCTATCTGACCCACCTGCTTTCTGAATATTCCTGATAATTTATCAAAATGAGATATTCATCTTACTGAGTCAATGATAATATTCTGAGGCAAATAAAATTTCCAATCCTCACTACAAGCCTATGAATGTGATATTGCAAAAAATGCTGGAAACTTGAGAAGCAGCTCACAATGTCTTGTTGATATCACAAGTAAAAGTATGCTGGAATTAGCAGATCAAGTAGCATCAAAGGGCAAATGGAAATTTGAGTTAATGTTACCAATGGATCGAAAGCATCACTATGCATGTGTTCATGACTTTTGTAAAATTATTTGATTATAGTGGTTTCATATTTTCAGCTTGCGTTAACTTAATGGGGGCAAAGAAATTATGTGCTGCTACTCGGCGATATGAAAGAATATATTGTAAAATAGTAATTGTTGGCAAGATGAAGACATTGCTTCCTTGAGCATTAAATATTACGTACTCATATTTGTATCTATCCTGATACATTACACAAATTACCATGGTTGTTAGAAATACTGTCTAGCAATCTTAAATTGCAGTGATATGCTTACTATAATCCAGGTTATCAGGGTATCTTAAATAAGTTGGCGATTTTGAAGACCTACTTGCATTTAAGCAAATGCAAAATTCTCTTTCCCGGAATGCTGCTCACAATCTCCAATAAGTAGCTGATGCATTCAGTGCGAGATTGGATCCGTTTCATTTTCCAGTCTTTGCCACGTTCGCTTATTTTTGTTTTCTTCTATTTTTTTTCTCCTTGCGTCATAAATTTTAAATTAAATTTACCACCTGAAATGTTTCAAATCTTATCTTTTGATAAGAGGGCCAAGGTCTTGGAGGCCACGTTATTCAAGTAAAACCTCCGTATGTTGGCTGGGACTTTAAAGGCATTCTGCAACATAAAGTTCAGCTAAATCCCAGTTGGTCTAAATTCTTTGAGTTAGGTGATAGTAAAGCAGCTGCAATTGTAATTCTTCCTGGGATCCATGATTCAAAGACAGAAGGGTCGTTCATAAGCCAAAGGAGCAGAATTAGGTCATACGGCCATCGAATCTACACCACCATTCAATCATGGCCATTCTAACTTTCCCTCTTAACCCCAATCTCCTGCCTTCTCCCCATAACCTTTGACACCCTAACAAATCATGTATCTATCAATCTCTGCTTTAAAGACTTGGCCTTCACTGCCATCAGTGGCAATGAATTCCATAAGGTTTTTGATTAATTTGCTATCCATTAGCTTCGGAGAGGAATGTATTTATGGACATCCAATATAATCAGAATCCAATTTGATTATGATTGTTTACTGTGCTGAGTGCAAGAGCTTGCCAATGTCTGAAAAAAAAAGTTTAAAATGTCCATTTTCATGGTGCTCAAGGACTGTTGAACCTTATTTATATAGGGATTCCACTATGTGGTTCAGCTAGTGAAGCCGCTGACTCACAGCAACAGAAGCCTGGGTTCAATTCTGACCCCTCTGTGAAGTATGCATGTTTTCTCTTTAACTGCATGGGTTCCTCTGGGGCTCTGGTTTAAGATGTGCAGGTTGGTAGGTGTGTAGTGACCGGCAGAACCTGGAACAGTTGATGAGTGTGCGGAGAATAAAAAATGAGATTAACATAGGATTAATCAAATTGGTGTTTGACGTGGACCTTATGGGCCAAAGGGGCTTGTTTCTATACTGTCTCACATTCTACATTCATCAACAGTGGCTTCAAAGAATTCTGTAGATTATCTGAGGAGTTTTTTAAGGTATTTTCAGTAAATTGATGCTATTTATTTAGAATAGATTAGAACATTATTCGAACATAGAATAGTGCAGTGCAGGAACAGGCCCGTCAGCCCACTTTGTCTATGTTGAACACGGTGCCAAATTAATTCCTCTGCTTGCAGGTGATCCTAACACCTCTATTCCCTGCATATTCCTGTGCCAATCTAAAAGCCACTTAAACACTATAATATCTGCATCCACTACAGCCCTGACGGTGTGTTTCAATCACTCACCACTCTTTGTTTAAAAAACAACTTGCCCATATCTATTTCAAATGTTCCCCCTCTTAACTTAAAGCTGCACCCTCTTGGATTTGACATTTCCGTACTGGAAAAAAGATTCTCACTGTCTACCTTATGTATGCCTCTCATAATTTTATACATTTCTCTTGGGTCCCCTCTCAGCATCTGATGCTCCGGAGGAACAATTCAAATGTGTCAAATCTTTCCTTATAGCTAATACCCTTTAATCCAGGCAACATCCTGGTAAAACCTTTCTGCGCCCACTGCAAAGTCTCCACTTCTTTCCTGTAATGGGTTGTCCAGAACTGGACGCAATACTCCTAATGCGGTCTAACCATTCTACCCAATATAAAGGTGCAACTTGACCTCTGGACTCTTCTACTCAATGCCCCGATCGATGAAGGCGAACATACAGTATATGCCTTCTTTACCACTCTGTCTATATGTGTTGCAGCTTTAATGGAGCTATTAAATTGTACCCCATGATTCCTCTGTACATCAATGCCGTTTGGGTCCTTCCATTAACTGTATACTTTACCCTTACAATGTCCCTCAGAAGTGAAACACCTCACACTTCTTCGTATTAAACTTAATCTGCCATTTCCCTGCCCATTTGTGCAGATGATCTTCATTCTGTTGTATCATTTGACTGCATTCTTCACCGTCTGCACTTCCGCCATTTTTTCTGTCATTTGCACATTACTAACCAACCAATCTAGTTAGTTATTTCAGTTTATTGTCACATGTACCGAGGCACAGTGAAAAGCTTTTTTGTTGCCTGCTATCCAGTCAACGAAAATATGATGCATGACTACAATCAAGCCAAACACAGTGTACAGATAAAGGGAATAACATTTAGTGTAGGATAAAGTCCAGTAAAGTCTGATTAAAGATTGTCCGAGGGTCTCCAATGAGGTAGATGACCTGTTAATCCTAGTCATTTTTTAAAATATATCTGAACATTTACTACCTGTAAGCCTGGAGAGAAATAATTTGCAAGATATTTGCATGGGAAAGACATCGTCCAAACCCACACAGAGAATGGTGGGTATATGGAATGCACTGCGGAAGAAAGTAATTGAGGGACGTACAATTACATGATTTAAAAGACATTTGGATGGGTACATGGATAAGAAAGGGGGATATAGGCCAAACGCGGGCAGATGGGGCATCTTGGTCAGAATAGTTAAGTTGGGCCGAGGGCCCATTTCAGAATGGGAGAAAGGTCCCGACCTGAAACATCACCTATCCATGTTCTCCAGAGATGATGCTTGACCTGCTGAGTTACTCCAACATTTGCTTTCTATTTGTAAACCAGCATCTGCAATTCCTTGTGTCTCCGTGACTCTGATCCCCATGGAATACCATTTGTCCCAGGCTTCCAACCAGAAATGCACCCTTCTGCACTACCCTCTATTGATAAGTCAGTTCTGAATCTAAATTATAAAGTATTAATGGATCTCATACATCTTAACCTTCTGGATCAGCCTACTATGAGAGATAATGTCAAATGCTGTTCTGTGAGAAGATTGCAGGTAACATCTACAACTTGGTGTGATGTGATTCACCAACCACCAGTTTCACTTCTGTGAAGACTAAAGGGGTAGGACAGCTGTGTATGTGTATTTCTGTACCTGTAAGAAATGATATGTAGCCAATAGTGAAGACAAGCTGAGGATAGCAAATGACAGAAGATACAAAGCCATGGTGAAATTAAGTGTTTTATAAGTGCTGTTTCCTCTTCTCCATCTCACCCTGTAAGTTTTCTCCTATTTTAATGATATTGCTTTGCAGGGAAAGCATTGTAAGGCAATTCACAATACCTAATGTTTGTTCTACATGACCATTTCCTATGTGTATGCTGGAGAGTAATAATCTGAAGGATATTTGCCAGGGAAAGACATTGTTGAAATTGTGTAAATATGCCATTATTCTACCCATTAGGCCTTCCATGTTCTGATGCGACCCATAATGGTGACAATACCTTTGCATCTGCAGATGTTGCTGACTGCTGATTTCCTCCAGCAGTTTGTTTCTAGGCCTTTCTAAAAGTTCTGTTTAAATTTCAAGGGATTTTCAGTAATATCTGAGCTCTCTTTAATTGGGAAATTACATCTTTGTAACTTGATTTCATCCCACATTCGAATGTATTGGTGCTGTGAGAGCAAAATCTGATATTTGAATTGGCTTAGTTTTCCCATCATCTCTTGCGTTCATTCATCAATTCCAAATACTAGCTTTTCTTTATGCCGTTCCTTTAATAAGGATCCTGGTACCTTTCATGAATGTGATTAAAAAAATCTTCTGCAATTGTAATCTGATTTGATTCTTTCAGTGACCTTACCGTTTATTGGATCAGAGCATAAACTAAGTAACTCCTTGAAACTGGTTAATTGTCACAAATGTGGTGAAGGAAAGCTTGCAGTTCAACTTTGCATAATGTACCTCCAAAAAGGGAAATGCATTTGATTACTCATTATCTGCCTTTCTTTTATAGCGCTGTTTTGAGCAGCAAACTATTTAAAGATCAGACCAGCTGACAGTAAAAACTGCAGCTTTGCACAGCTGTGATGTTCTTGGTTTCTTGGTCCTCCAAAATATTCCAAATGGAATTTAAACTGGAGGTGGTGCGGGGAGGACTTAAGCCAGAAAGGGTTTTTGCGAAGAAAGAGCTACCTTAAATTTAGTTGTATCTGGTCAGGTAATTATAGTAGGGTGGAGATTATTCCATGCTTTAATTATGCAGGGGAAGAATGAATTGCTGTACACATCTGTCTTGGTAGCTGGAATCACAAATTGGATCGAATGCCCTCGTCTGCTCCTAATTGGTTTGGGTTTGGTGTAGGTCTTGTAATCTATATCGAGCTGACCATTTAACATTTTGTAAAAACAGGTCAAACGATGAGCTTCACGTCTGTCTTGGAGAGGGTTCCACCCCAGAGAATTCAGAAGTTTGATAGCACTCGCTTCTCTCTCATAGGTGTTAGTAACAAATCGTGCTGCCTGTCTTTGGACACGTTCGATGGAAGAAAATTTTTTATGTGTGTACGGGTCCCATGCTGCAACTGCGTAGTCCAAATGAGGTCTAATGTTGTTGAATGGCGTAAAATGATTAATTTCTATTGAAGTTAAAGAAGTGATTCATGACTTGTTGATGCCACAGATTGATGGAACATGGATTATATCTTGGGTAGGGAGGAACTACAGATGCTGGTTTAAACTGAAGATAGACATAAAAAGTTGCAGTAACTCAGCGGGTCAGGCAGCATCTCTGGATAAAAGGAGTACGTGATGATTCAGGTCAAGACTTCTTCAGATCCGAAACGTCACCTATTCCTTTCCTCCAGAGATGGTGCCTGACCGACTGAGGTACTCCTACTTTTTGTGTGTGTCTATGGATTATATCCTTATGGTTTCCTTACACAATACAGAGCAGAGCAATTACTGAATGAAAAGTTCTTCTGAAGTTTCATCTCTGGACCCAAGTACATGAAATGGATTGTGTAGGAAGGAACTGCAGATGCTGGTTTAAACCAAATATGGACACAAAATGCAGGAGTAACTCGGCGGGACAGGCAGCACGTCTGGAGAGAAGAAATGGGTGACGTTTCGGGTCGAGCCCCATCTTCGGACCCGATAACGTCACCTATTCTTTCTTTCCAATGATGCTGCCTGTCCCGCTGAGTTACTCCAGCATTTTGTGTCTATCTTCTGCATGAAATAGATTGTTCTGCCAACTCTGTATTGAGGGCATTTTCGTTTTCAACTCGTTGCTCCTGAATTGAGAGGTAATGAGACATGATAGGAAAGAAAAGATGTATCTGGAGGAGCTGAAAGTGCCAAAAACAGGATCAATAACTAGTAATTCATGTTACAAAGATTGGACCACTGGTATGGTCTGAACTTGTTGAACTTGAATGCTAAACTAACCCCTCAAAATCAACCCAACATCTCAATGTGGTTTCATTCGCAATTTGAGCTATCACTGATTTTCATAGAAGAGGGATTGCCATACATTAAAGATCATCATGTAGAGTTTTGATTATGGCTTTTGTTTGCTTTTTATTTATGAAGGAACTAGAAGAGGCTGCAGGACAAGCTTCACTTGAGGAGCAGAAGCGTCTGCAAACTCAAATGCAATTGCAAGATCGATTCAGGCAGGAACTCGAACGAGAAAAACATGTAAGTGCTATACACTCAACAATTTTAATTATCATTCTGTAATCACCAATTGCTACCCTGATTGTAAACTTTTTTTGATATTTGAATTTGAGGTACAGTATCTGATACAGGATTAGTGGTTTAATTTACATAGGTCAATCGTATCGTTTCTTTGTACAAGTGGTTTTTCAACTCAGAAAAAAATATTGGAAATTACTTGAAACCCAGTGCTGGCTTTATATTACAGAACATTCAATAACGGGCTGATAATTCTTCCTCTGTGTGTTACTCTCCACACATAGTGTACAAGCTCATGCACTCGGATTAAACAAACCTATTATAGTCTACAGAAGCTTCATTAAAATAAAGAAGATGGGATTTGCATAACTAAATGCAGAGCACCAAAGCACTTCATTGTTCAACAATTGGGTTTCTTGCTTCACTATGGATTTAGTGTAAAGCTTTTCGCCTCATTTCACTCAGTATCTTCTGGATGGCATATACGAGGACATGTCCACGTCAGTCCAGGCAAGATTCAAGGCCAGGATTCCCAAGGTGGATTATTGTAGCTCACAGTGGTGCTCTGGCCAAGTGCACATCTATGTATGAAACATATTTATCTCTTGTCCATGGAGATAATATTAAATCCATAAATAAACTCCTTGTTTTAACAGACCCCTTTATAACAGATTATAGCCAGTAGACCTACCGACATCTACCTTGGCTTGCAAGGTGCACCAGTGAGCCCTTCTTCACCCAGTTATTGTGGCTCGCGTTGTAGCCCATTCTTCAGGCCGTCAATTTGTTCACCTTGGAAGATGTCAGCATCTCCAAAGGAGTTGGAGGAGGCATTGGAGAGGGAGGGGGAGGGGTTAGGGTGGGGGAGGGGGGGGGTATGAATGGGCAAATGGAAAGCCTGAAAGGAAGAAGCTAGTGAAAGGGGAGGAAGACCCACAGTGATTGTTGGTGGCAGCAACCTGAAGAAAGAGCTGCCAAATGGGGCAGAACATGAGCCGCAACAGCAGCTGCTTCGTTGTGGCAGCTGGTGAAGAAGGGCTGGCTGGTGCTGACTAACGGCATCAGAGCCTAGTTTTAAGGTGAAACGACACAAAGTGCTGGAGTAACTCAGCCGATTGAATCGGTCTGAGGAAGGGTCTCGATGTCACCTATCCATGTTCTCCAGAGATGCTGCCTGACCTGCTGAGTTACTCCAGCACTTTGTGTACTTTTGTGTACTAGCCATCACCTGCAGTTCTTTGTTTCAACTACATATGATGAGAATGCGTTACTCGCCAGTAGCGAACACCCCACTTCCACCCCCTTTATGGTTTGTTATAACAAGGGTTTACTGTGTGGATTTAATATTATCTCCAAGGACAAATGATGAAAATGTTTTATGCACAGGTGTGCACCTGAAAAGATGAACTAACCATAACCACGCAGATATTTGAAAGCACTTCCCTTATGTAAGACAGTTATTTAAATTTTGCAAAGGTTTGCGTGTTATTGATAGCAAAAAATATTTCCAATATAAGTCGCTTCCTAGATTGAGCGAGTTCAATTGTGGTGAGTTAAGGGCCTGTCCCACTTTCACGACCTAATTCACGACCTCTGCCGAGTTTGCCCATGACTCTTTCTTGCAGCATGGTCGTCACGAGGTCGTAGGTAGGTCGCTATGCTAGTCGTAGGTACTCGTGGCATCAAGTAGGTCGGGGCGTTTTTCTAGCATGATGAAAAATGTCCACGAGTAAAAAAGCTCATGAATTAGGCGATGAAAGTGGGACAGGCCCTTTATAGGAGTGTTGAAATGCTTAGTCACAGGAAGCTCCTGCAGTGTGAAGAGTGACTGAATTACCACTGACATTTAGAGATTTTTAATGAATCTACCTTCACAGTGTGCTAATCTGGAAATTGAAACTCACAATTTTTATTGCCTTCAATAGAGTTCTTTAAATGTGGGTGTGAGTGAATAGATTTAACTTTGTTCTTGGGGATATTAGAGGAATCAAGGGGCATGGAAGTAAAACAGAAAATGAGCCATGAACTTGAATGGAATGATGGAGTGAGTTTGAGGGGTTAAATGTCCAACAATTACTCACATTGCATGTAAGAGAACAAATTGTAACATTGTTAGCTCATGTTTATTCTTTAAACAATTAAATTAACACCAGTTCTGTTCTAAAAAGTGCTTGACAATTCTGCGGGACTCTTGTGTGTTTTTAAAACTGTTCCTCCAATTCTGTAGAACCAAATTGTGTTCTGTACAGGGCCAATCTGGAGTGGTATGACATCACTTTGTTTTAATTACTTCTCTATGGAATCACTCCAGGGCTCAAGAAGTGAGTTATTGTGACACTTTTGAATCATCATTAATTGAGGATTGCACCGTAAAATCTTACAAACAACATCCACTGTTATAACATCCACTATAAAGTCCTTTCACACAACATTTTGGTTTAAGCAATTACTCAGTTTAATTGAGTTCTGTCTCGCTCCTTTCAAGGAACAAAGGAAATGCTAATTTTTGTGCAACTTTTTCTCTTCCATTGGTTTTCCTGCTGAAGATGCTGACTCGTGTTTGTTGGGGAATTTTACAATATCGCACAATGAGTTATTGTTTATGATTGAACATAAATGGAATAATAAAATTCCACGTATTCCTGTATGAGGTCTTTTCAACTATGTACCTAAACAACTGGTTTAACCATCAGCAATAAGAAGCAACATAAATGCTCATTATCGCAACTGGAAATTACTGGATAATTCACAATTTTCCACACAGCATATGGTCATCAGAATCATGAATATGTAACACAAATATCACCTTTTGCAAAAGCTGGCATGATCCATTCACCAATTGTAGATTTAGAAATTGTCACGCTCTATATGAATTAATATCAATGCTCATCGTTCTTTTGTTCATCTAAATACTTTAAAACTAAAACTACTTTTCCCATGTAGATATATTTTAAACTTTTGAATATAACATTAGTTGTGCTGAGTAATTGTCAGAATTTTAACCGTGGGCCCTTTTGGAGCTCCGATAAATGGATCCTTTATATACTGATTATGAAGACCTTTTTGCTGTTGATTCAAGGCTTGGTATTTGTTTTAATTTTGTAGGGATCTTGTTTGCTCTCCAGGGTAAAGCTTATTGACAGGGTATTATTACTTATAGATCAGAGAGCAGATGGAAGAGCAAGTGGCTCAAAAGTCTTCTGAACTGGAACAGTACTTGCAACGTGTCCGTGAGTTGGAGGACATGTATAAGAGGCTTGAGGAGGCCCTTGAAGATGAACGTCAGGCTCGACAGGATGAGGAATCTGTTCGTAAGCTTCAGAGCAGGTAATAAACTATTTTTATTGTAGTGACAAATGTTTGCAGAAAAGGCATGACTGGGAGGTGAGATTTGGGGATTGTCATGGGGATGTGTATTGGGGTTGGTGGCTATGTGGTGGTTATTGGGATTCTGTGGGGACAGGTTGCATCGTCGGCAGCCCTGATTGGGAGTCCAGAAGGGCCTTTGTTAAATGTTATTGGGACGAGATTAGAGGATCTAATTGTTTTGATCCCAAGGGTTAAAAACGGTTATGCTGAGAAGACATTAGGAGATGAGAGCTAAATTGCACCCATGTGCAAATTAATTTGAATCAAGCATACATTTGGATATAACAAGTCAATGTACATGTTGCAGGACTATCTCTTTTGTTTATTTTAGAGATACAGTGTGGAAACAGGCCCTTTAGCCCACCGATTCCGCGCCAACCACAATCACCCATGCACGAGTTCTATCCTAGTACACCAGGCACAATTTAGAGAAGCCAATTAACCTACAAACCTGCATGTCTTTGGGATGTGGGAAGAAATTGGAGCATCCGGAGAAAACCTATGCAGTCACAGAAAAATGTACAAACTCCGTGCGGACAGCACCCAGTTCAGTTCAGTTTTATTTGTCATATGTAGGTTAACACAGGGTCAACGGTACAATGAAATGTGTTTGACAAGACAACGGGTTACCTCAGCAATGATATTACAAGGATAAAATTAAGATTAAAAAAAGATAAGATAAAAGTGATATTGGTAGGTAAAAGACAATAATAAATAAAATAATCAACATATATGATGTGTTTATGAGTTCAGAAGCCTGATGGCATGATGATAAAAAACTGTTCTTAAGTCTAGTGGTACGTGCAGCCATGCTCCTGTATCGTCTGCCTGATGGTAACACGGAGAACAGTCTGCACTGCCTGGGGAAAATGTCCTGAATGGCCGGCAGACAGTTGTCAGTGATGTGAACCCATTGATCGAACCTGGATCTCTGGCGCTATAAGGCAGCAAGTCCAGCACTGTGAAACTGTGCTACCCTTTTTTTCTGAACAGCGGGAAAATAACCTGCAATAAAACCCCTCAGTAAATACCCTAAATAATTTGAGTTAGCAGACATCAACACCAAGTCTGGGCAATAAGCAAATGCCTGACTGGAAATAGAAATTCCATCAACAACCTCACTTGGATGTTGCAGGGTTACCAACCATTATGTGTTTCATACATTATATGTTACCCACCAGGTCCCCCCTTTTATTTTGGCAACTCCCCCGCCAGGTCCACCCTTCGGCAGCTCCCTAGTTAATTGCAGTGTGGGTCCCCTCCTTCCTCTTGGCCATGCAGTTCTCCTACCGTCTCAACAGTCCAACTTGTTCTCGACGTTCGTGACTGTCCACCTCACTCTCGATGGTCCACCTCACTCGCGGGCCTGTCCTAGTTATTGGCGGTGTGGATCCCATCAACATCGGTGGCTTGGGGGCCAAGTTCAGAGTCTGCGTTGGGCGAGCCAGGCTTACCGGCGGATCCTCTGTCATCAGTCCGTGGCGAGCGAGCCGGCAGAATCTTGGTCCGAGGCGGGCTCATCCTCCTTTTTAAAACATTTAAAAAACAATTTTAATTATTAAAATAATATTTACAGTATGATATAAAATGAAAGAAAACCCACCACCATAATACATGTCAAACAAACATATTAAATAAACTATACAACTATATTACAATCCCCATCGAGGATGACTTCCACCCCACGAGGTGCCCAATGGTCCCAGAAATCCCTCATGGAGCCCGTGGACAGCGCGTAGTCCCTTTCTAAAACCACCCGAGCACATCCATAACCCTGGAAAAGAGGCAGGTAGCTGGCTGGGGTAGAGCCCTCTTCTGCCTGGCGCCGTGACTTGCGGATGGACAGCTTGGCCCGGCCCAGGAGCAACCCAACCAGTACATTTTCGGCCATACATGTTGTCCGAAGATGAGGATGGTTAGTGAGAAGTTCAGCCAGAAGGCAAGGAGCAGTCCCTTTAGATATTGGAACAGGAGCTGCAGCCTCACGCGCTCCATATACACGTGGAACACCGATTCTTCCAGCCCACAAAAATGGGAGGTGGCTGGCGATTCTGTGAACCACGAGAGAAACGGATTGCAAAGGATTCCTCAGTGCAATATCCGCTACCCCAGGTCTCCGATGTAGAGGGGCAGAATCCCTGTGTAGACAGACCCCACTGGGGGGCCCTCTTGCGACCGATTGGCAACACCAACTGCCATTTAGTTTAGTGTCTGGACGGTGGACCAGGGCCAGAAGGCTGATCCTCCTTCGGTCCCCGGTGAGCAAGTCCCCGGCACGCTGCAAATGACAATAAGGATATAGCAAACCTGTTGGGTAATTATGTGCACAGATTAGAAGAATATAGTTTTATACTTACATATACTTATGGAAATCATTAACAAGTCAAGGATGGGAACTCGCCAAAGTTGCCATCAAGAAGGATACAATTTTGGAAGAGTCGATTGTGTTAAAGCCTCACAGATACCCAAGATCTCATTTTAAGACTTTTAACTGTAGACCGTGCTGATATTACAAATAGTTTAGGCAATTTAAAAAATAAGTTGATATCGATTCAGAAATGAATTGCAAAATCACAAAAGTAAGCTCATTACTTGAGAAAGGTAAGAAAAGAATAAGGAAATTATACACTTGACAGTCAAATTTAGGGAAATTGAGGGTAGATGGAGGTCATAAAAGTTTGAACCTCTTAGAAAGAACCAGTATTGATTTGTAAAGAGTAGGTCACGTCTTATATAAGAAATTTGAACATAATTTTTTTTAAACTGGATATATTGAAATGTCTGTGCGGATATCAGAAGGCCCTTGATAATTTTTTACATTAAAGATTGTTATCCCAAATTAATGATGATGTGAATAATTGCTCATGGTTGTTGTAACAATATTGATAAAATAGAGATTAAGGATAAAGGGTTGTTTGCTTGAATTAGAAGAAAGTGAAAACGGTGTGTTGCAAAATTTGTGTTCACTTTTTTAATTAATAGCTTAAATAACATGTGAAGGGAGCCGCATTTCCAAGTTTCTGAAGATCAGTAGCACAGGAATTACCTGAGATAACGTATATGACCGAGAAATATTGACGTCAAGTTAGTTGGCAAATGCATAGTATATGAATTTCAACGTTCTTGAACAGGTAGATTTGAGTGGTTTTTAATGTTAAAGGTTGGGAAATATAGAAATCGAGAGGTTTAGAAATTCTCATATGTTGACCACCAAAATGTAGTGAGTTTAGAAAATAGCCAAAAGGCCAATGGATGGACACACTTTAATGAAGCGCTAAAAACTAATGGGGAATGTTTTGCTTGAGCTAAACAAAGCTTTTTAGTAGTGTATCTGGAGTAATATGTACATTTCTAAATCATATCTCAGAGGATCAATTGGCATTGGAGAAAGTATAGTTTAGGTTCTCTAGAATATTATCTAGTGAGTTTGAGGAAAGATTATGTAAACTCGCTTTGTACTCATAATTTAATATGTTAAGGGGAACCTTGACTGGGGTCTAGGATTTTGCAAAGTTGATAAGAAACTTTTTCCACTGAGAGGGATTCCAACACATTGAGAGTCACAGAGGTTTACAGCACGGATACGGGCCCTTGATCTCAACACATCCACCCCAACCTAGATGCCCCATCTAAGATAGTCCCCTTTGCCAGTATTTGTCCCAAATATCTCTAACCCTTTCCTATCCATGTAAGAGTCAAGAGAGGAAATTGCACGGGACTTGATGAAGATCTTTGCATCCTCTGTGGCCACAGAGGAGATTCCAAAGGAATGGAACGTAGCCAGTATTGTTCACTTGTTTACGAAGGGAAATTCATATAATCGAGAAAATTATGGACACTGGACCTCATGTCAGTGGTGAGGTAGCTATTGGAGAGGATTCTTCGTAATAGGATTTACTCCCATTTGCAAGAAAATGGGATGAATAGGGACAGCCTTGATTGAATTGTTTGAGGAGGTGACAAAGGTGATTGAGGGTGGGCAGTGGATGTTGTCTACATGGATTTTGGCAAAGCAATTGGTGAAGTCCCTCTTAGTAAACTAATCTAGAAGATTAAAATGCATGGGATCCATGGTGACTTGGTAATTTTGATCCAGAACTAGCTTATCTGTAGAAGACAAAGTGTAGTGGTGAAAAGGTGTTACTCTGGTTGGAGATCTGTGACCAGTTGTGGTCCGAACCCTTCTTCAGACTGACACTTAAGGGCCTGTCCCAATTAGGCGATTCTTTAGGCGACTGCCAGGGACTAGTTTTAATGGAATTCACCTATAACACCTGGCGACAACCTACGGCAGCACCTACGACAATACCCACGTCAACGCACGACAGCAAAAATTGTCGCCACTGTTGCCGCACATTCTTCAACATGTTGACAATTTTGCGGCAGTCCCCTGTAGCCGCCAAAATATCGCCTCAGTGGAACAGGCCCATTAGTAAAGCAGGGATGAACTGTTACTGTGGGGAGATTAACCTTAATTGTATTAAATGGCAGAGCGGCATTCTGGCCACAATTGGCCAATTCCTGTTCCTAATTTGTATCATACAAGAGGATATGGGGAAAAAAAGAAACATCTTCCAACAAAAAAAATACACGCGTTACTGAAAATACAGGAAGAGACTTGCATTTTTATGTAGCATCTTTTAGGACATCTCAAATTACATTATAACTAATGAACAACTTTCTGCACTGTAGTTACTTTTATGTAGAAAATGCAACAGGCAATTTGTACTCCGGAAACCCTCAGAAGTGCCAATGTGGTAATGATCAGATCTGTTTCAGTAAAGTTGAGTGTTGGCAATTAATGAGTCAGAGTACAGAAAGGAGATTGATTGTTACATTGAATGATGCCAGAACAACAACCTTGCTCTCAATGTCAATAAAATAGAACCGAGGATCCACAAACCTGTCTTCATTGACGGGTCGAGACCCTTCTGCAGTCTGAAACGTCACCCATTCCTTCTCTCCAGAGATGCTGCCTGTCCTGCTGAGTTACTCCAGCATTTTGTATCCACCTTCGATTTAAACCAGCACCTGCAGTTCTTTCCTACACATTTTTAGATGGGTCAGTGGTGGAGAGTTAACAACTTCAACTTTCTGGGGCATGCATATCTCTGAAAGTCTATCCTGGACCCATAAAGAAAGCCCATCTCCGCCTCTGCACCCTTAGAAGATTGAGGAGATTCAGTATATCAACAAATATTTTCTTGAAGATCTACTGGTGTATGGTAGAGAGCATATTGACTGGTTACATCTCGCCCAGGTTCAGCAATCTGAACACCTTGGGCTGAAGGAAATGCCTGGTCCATCATGTGTACTGATCTCCCCATCATCAAACGGATTCATAGGAGGCGCTGTCTCAAAAATGCATCCAGCATTATCAAGGACCCACACCACCCTGGCCATGCTCTCACATCACTCCTGTTATCTGGAAGAAGGAATAGGAGTCTGAAAACTGTAACGTCCAAGTTCAGGAGCAGTTTCTTCCTAACGACCATCAGGCTATTGAACATTATGAACGCCAACTATGAACTGCAGTATTTGCTCTAGAGATTTGGAACCTTTTGTTTTGTTTTACACTACATTGTTTTTTTTATTTATTGAGCTTTATTGTTTGTTTATTATATTATCTATTGAGTATTGTGCTTACCTGTTGTGCTGCTGCAAGTAAGAGCTTCGTTGTTCCGTTTCAGTATATATGACAATTAAATATTCTTGACTCTTGGCAAGGAAACTGGGGATCCCAACTCTTCTTTGGAAAATTGTCATAGGATCTCCATCATTCATTTGATAGAGTCAGCATAGTGGCACAGCTGGCAGAGCTTCTGCCTCACAGCACCAATGACCCACGTTCGATCCTGACCTCAGGTGCTGTTTATGTGGAGTTTGCTCCGTGTGTGATTGCGTGGGTTTCCTCTGGGTGCTCCGGTTTCCTCCCATGTCCCAAAGATATGTGGGTTGTAGGTTATTTGCTGCTATACATTGCCTCTAGAGTGCAGCGAGTAGTTGTGAAAGTGAGATAACATAGCGATGGTCAGCGTGGACATGGTTGGCTGAAGGGCCTGCTTCCACACTGCATCTCTAAGTACCTCCGTTTAACATCTCGTCTGAGCGAGGTCTAGGTGCTGGAGAACTTGCTGCTACATGGGGATTAGCACATGTTTCTGCTACATGTTTTTGGAATCAAAAGTGCTGCCTTCTCTGACTGGGGAAGTGTCAGTGTTGCTAGAACTAAATGGGGCCTGGTGGCATCAGGTTAAATAGTGAAGGCATGGCTGAGGTGGGATGGTGCTGGGTGCAGATCATAGACTTTGGAGGGTCAAGAAGGAGGTAGGTGGGATAGAGATTCCAAGGTGAATATGGAGGTGAGGGGAAATTCCATTTGTTTGAGTGGAACGTCAGGCCTAACATTCTGCTCTAGGTTAGTGGAAGGGAATAGATGGAAACGATTGATCAGTGGATGTTGGTGGGTTAGGGTCAGTAGATGGAGAGTGTAATTGGGGCTGAGAGGTTAGGGCCTGAGGGTTGATCAACATTTGGAGATGTGTGAGGTAGGGTGTTAGTACCATGCAGTCAGCCCTGAATACAAAGCTAGTTAGAGTCATTAAGGTGTCCCTTACCAGGAAATGTTAATAAAAACACGGTTATAGCAAAAGTGAACTTGGATTAATGATCATTCCCAGAACATGATGATTCATTTTCTCATGCAACATTCTAAAAGAAATATTTGACATGAAATGTTGTAATTGAAGTGTATCAATTCTCTAATCAATGCCATCACCACTGAAGAACCCAATCAGATTTCTGGTACGGCGTTAACCCTGGGAATAAATGTTACAGCTGCCTTTTTGTGAATTACCGATCTACATCTGGATCTTATTGCACTGGGGAAAGAGCCCAGCACGATGGGATCTAAAATCTAGCCCCGTGCCTGAATAGACACTACTCTCACCGTATTAAATTGGAATTTCAGACTGGATTTTCATGCTCCACTCTCTGAAATGGAACTTTAACGCTCAGGGCCGCACAGTGGCGCAGCGGTAGAGTTGCTGCCTTACAGCGCTTGCAGTGCCAGAGACCCGGGTTCGATCCCGACTATGGGTGCTGTCGGTACGGAGTTAGTACGTTCTTCCTGTGACCGCATGGGTTTTCTCCGAGATCTTCGGTGTCCTCACACACCCCAAATGCATACAGGTTTGTAGGTTAATTGGCTTGGTATAAGTGTAAATTGTCCCTAGTGTGTGTAGGATAGTATTAATCTGCAAGGACCACTGGTTGGTGCGGACTCCGTGGGCTGATGGGCCTGTTTCCGCGCTGTATCGCCAAACTAAACTAAAAGACACTACATTCCAACTGATTGGGCAGAGCACTGCTGATGGATCCACAACAGACGGTTATCAGTGGCTTCTCCTCACTGGATAACAGATTGATTTTGCATTCCAGCAGCACGTCAATATAGAAGGACCAGGCACATTGATTATTATTTCTATTATGAGTGATTTTGACCAGAATGCTCATGACCTTGACCAGAATGCTCATGCTTTGACCTTGCTATAATTTTATTTCTTTGCTGATGTAGATTGCTGGAAGAGGAGTGCAGTAAACGACAGGATTTGGAGAGGCTTCATTTACAGCAACAACAAACGATCCAATTGACTGAAGCAGAAAAGCAAGAATTGGAAAATGAGAGAGCTGAAAAAGATCAGGCACTGGAAGACGCAATGAAGCAACTGGAGGAGCTTGAGTGGGAGAGACAGCAAGCCCTTGAGCAATATGGGGTAAGATGCTAACTCACTGTGATAAGAAACATTGTGTGGAAAATTATAGTCAGCTGATGTGGCACAAAATATGTCTTATGTTTTCATGCTTAACATGTTTCATTGTTGAACATAAAATGCTGAATCAATTAAATTTGTTTCTTGTTTTCTAGTTTGATATCATCAAGATAAGACTGCACATCTTTAAAAATGCAGTCAATTTCTTAATTTAGCCATTTGGTTTACTATGTGTCAAGCATTAAACAAATCAAATTGATGTACAGCACGTATCTAATGTGAAATTGCTACTGAGTTTTCTAGCGTTAATTTCACCGTTAGTGTGCAAATCCCATGAAAATTTGCTCCAATGGGACACAGAAGTTTAGGCTCACAAAGGTGATGCAAGGAATGGGCAACAGTTAAATAAAGCACGGTTTGCCCACTGGGATTATCTCCCTTCCAGCAGAGAAGATTTGATGGAAGTTGTTAAAAATTAGCAGTGCTTCTATAAAGTGATTAACAATATGTTTTCTACTGTTTGGGGTTTTGTTAACTAAGAGTGGTCAACTTAAAACCACAAAAGAGGGGAGGTGGGAGGTCAGGAAAATGCTGTTTACACAGATTTCAATGGTACTGTATTGTCATGTATACCTAAGTGCAGTGAAATTTTCTTTTTTTTAATGCAGCTCAGATTCAATGGTTCTTTTATCATCACATGTCCAAAGGCACAGCGGACTACTTTTCTGACAAACAGTCTAGTAGAGTATTGCCATACCTAAGCACATCCCCTATTAGCAAATTGTACAGCAATAGTCTAGTAGCCCCGCATGCAAGTGACGCCATATTTTTGTGCCATTTTCCAAGGCAAGTCCATTTTGTGCCAAGTCCACTCCGCACTCTTGCTGTAATGAGTGGTGCCCATTCTAGGCAACCCCAGGCAACTGCAGGCTTCCAGGCATCCCCTTCCTTAGAGAGGTGGATTGCCCAGAGAAGCGAGGTCCTCTCCTCGCCTGTCCACCTTTGTTTCTAGGGGGTGCCTCCTGCAGTCGACCTTGAGGGCGCAGTAGGCCACACCCTGGTTCCCTCTCTTCTTCTACCGACCTTGCTCCTCGCCTGTCACATCTATCAATGCCACCGACTCCATCTTTCTGGTCTCAGGTCTTTGAGGACGAGCATGGACTTGCTTGTCAGCTTTCCCCCTGCAGGCCGTAGTACGCCGGGTGTTCCATTAGTGCTACTCAGACTTTAGCATTAGGCTCAATCATACGAAGTATAAGAATGTATGATAGTAGATAACACTGTCAGTACACTGGAGCTATCACGTTTTAGCGCCCTCTTGCACCCTTCAAGTCCAATTTTTTTTTAAAGGTTGGTTTTAGCTTGGCCGTAAACGCCCGTTGTCCTGGCGGCCGTGGCGGTGGCATTTGGCCGGTATTGCTGCTCCGCCACTCCGTTGTGGAGCTGAGTATGTTTTGTCATCAAGATGCGTACAATAAGTGACCATTGACGAGTGTAGATCTTGGATAAGGAGCAGATCTGTTTGGATTAATGCTCCCTGTGACCCAATTACTGATCAATATGCACTGTCAAGTTGACAAATAAAGTCTTGGATGATAAGCTATAGAAGTGATTGGAACCTTAGAGCTTAAACCTGAGAGAAAGATGCGGCAATAAAATTGGAAGCATTGTATAGTTATTAAAATAGTGCCACATACTGATTCCACTCTTGATATTTTGTTGACAGGAGGTGGCAAAAAAATTAGAGTTGGCAACCAGTAAGACAAACAACTGGAAAGACAAGGTGGCACAACATGAAGGATTGATCCGACTTATACAGCCAGGTAAGAAATGATGTATAATTTGATGTATTCAAGAGAGGGTTAGGTATAGCTCTTAGGGTTAACGGAATCAAGGGATATGGGGAGAAAGCAGGAACGAGGTACGGATTTTGGATGATCAGCCATGATCATATTGAATGGTGGTGCTGGCACGAACGGCCGAATGGCCAACTCCTGCACCTATTTTCTATGTTTCTATGAAAGTGATGCAATTATCATACATCACTAGAATAGCATCTTTTGCACGTAACTATTGACCAAATCTGAATATATTAATTTGTAAGTGGATGTGGATGAAAAGGAACATCCAAGCTTACCATATTGCATCTCGGCAAGTGCAAAACTTCGCTTGGCAAAGAAAAATGTGACTTAACATTCGCTCATTCAAGCAGTCACTGTTCAGATGCCTATTGCTCATCCTTGAGTGCAATGAGAAGTGCCAAAGAATTTAGCTATACTCATCTCTAAACCATTCTAGTGAAATGTACTTTGCTGAATTATTTTAATACTTGAAATTGTCACGGTTTCACAATTTTGAGCTTCCTATCAGATTTGAATGACAAATCGGGAATATAGAGGTTGGAGAAAGTTTTTTTCTGGAAGATATTTAATCTGAAATGTTAATGTGCAGTCTGTAATCTGCTCTATTTTTCTCTGATGCATAATCTAAAGATCTAATCATTGACCAATTTAAATTATTTATCTGTATCAAATATCAGAGTGGAAACATACTCTTTGGCTCAACTTGTCCAATGCCGACCAACATGCCCCCCATCTACACTAGTCCCACTTGATTGCATTTGGCCCATGTCCCTCTAAACATCTCTCATCCATGTACCTGTGCAAATGCTTTTTAAATGTTGTGATAGTACCTGCCTCAACTACCTCCTCTGTCAACTCATTCCATATACCTAGCACCCTCTGTGTAAAAAAAGAGGTCCCTACGCACCTATTTCCTTATAGAAATACCTATAAATACCACCCAGTTTAGTGTCATCTGCAAACTTACTAATTTCATTTATCAATATCATTTATAAACTATATATCAGTACCTCATTTACAAATATCTGACTATGTTGTGCTTATTGATTCTTTTTAATTGCACACTTTTGCATAGCTTTATCCTGGCTGAACAACAAAGGCATTTTGTAGGAACCACTATTTTTATTTAAAAGGCTTCATTCCTGATTCATTATTGCCTTGTGTATTGATTCTTTTTCATTTGATATCCATCACAAAAATGTTAACATTGCCAATACTATGGGCAATACTTGAAATTTGGGAAACTGCAACCAAATTAATCTGCTGAGGAGAGGCAAATCGAGTCAGCAAGAAAGTAAATTGGAAGCAAAGGAAAGTTCTTTGCAAAATTGTGGGAAGTACTGTGCTGGTGCCCCTGATTGTAACTATTTGAAGATGATCGTGTCCCTCTGCATTTGGAATTGCTCCTTTTGAATATTTGTTCATTCTTGTAGGTTCCAAGGGTCCTCAGCTGATCACTAATTGGGGACCAGCAGCCTTCACAAAGGCTGAGTTGGACCTGCGGGAAAAGACCTGGCAAAAACAAAAAAACACAGCAACACAGTAATCTGTCATTTGACGTATGAAGTATTGGACTGTATTGTGCAGAATGATCACCTGAGTACACACTGGATGGGAGTGCCAAGGACATATTCGTTGTGGAAGTAGTTGTGATTATGACAATGAAGTATTTTATACTAAAGTGTGAATATTTAGTGTCCAGATATACATCGGAGGACAATTCATTTGATTTTAAAGTGTATTTTTTATGAGGCTTTTCAGTAAATGTTTTCATTGCTTCAAATATTTTTAAATTCTGCTTTCAGCATTCTATAATTTTTGCAATATGTTTGAAAGGTTTGGTTTATGCTTGTCGCTTTTATTGCATTTACACTGGTAACTTAGAGCCAAATCTGACTCTGACTTAGTTGAGTAACTTTGAATTAACACAAGGTAAAGTAAGCTTGCATTATGGATTTCATTTATAGAGTCTGCCCTTTTTTTACGCAAGAGAGGCAATTGGTCAGATGCTTGTGCACTCATGTCTATGTCACCACTTGTAGACCCTGACATGGTAATATTTAGTCAAGTGCTTGATATTCTGTTTAAATCAGCAGGATCTTAAGTTGCGCATACCAATATGTTAAGGTGACAGATACTATTTAGATATTTTTGGCCATTCATTCCTTATTTACTATAGTAGTATGAGTCTTTCCAAATCCTAAAATCCAGAGGCGATTAGACTAGATTCGGATTAATTTTCCAATTTTTTTAAAACTGATGTGTCAGTAGGGTGGCATGGTGCCACAGCTATAGAGTTGCTGCCTTACAGCACCTGAGACCCGTGTTCGATCTTACTGGTGCTATCTGTATGGAGTTTGTACGGTCTCCTCATGACCTGCATCGGTTTTCTCTGAGATATCCGGTTTCCTTACACACTCCAAAGACGTACAGGTTTGTAGGTTAATTGCAGCCTTGGTGTTATTGTAAATTGTCCATAGTGTGTGTAGAATAGCGTAAGTGTTTGGGGATCGCTGGTTGGCGCTGACTAGGTGGGCCGAAGGGCCTGTTTCCGCGCTGTATCTCTAAACTAAAGTGAATGAATTCACAAAGAAAATGAAGGAGATGAATTAACAGTGAGTGCTCTAACCTGTTACAGAACAGAAGGCTTGTCAGAATTTTGTCTTGAGATTGCAAGCACTAAGAATGTGGAAAATATTGTCCTCAGTAAAATTGCTGAATTGCATATGTTTGTACAGTGACTAATTATTTGTTATTTCTTAACCTAAATCTTAATTGAGCATCATAATTTACTTGATTTATTGATCTGAAACGCTCCTTGAAAAATTGCATGGATTATTTTATGTTTCAAGTTTGCTAATAAAAAGCAGATATTTTAGACAGCTTTTAAGGTAGTGTGTCTTTCCTTTTATCTAAATGCATATTAGGCGTGAATGCAAGCTAAATCTATCCATTGCAATTTTTGCTTGTGTATTTTATAAACTGATGTACTACAATTGAATGTTTCTCAATTGAACAGATACTCTGCTCAATTGAAGTGAATTAGTTGTATTCTATTCACATCCACCAAGAAGCTTAGAAGGATTGAATTGCATGTAATTTATTCTTTTAATCATTGCCTACCCCTCAACAGGTTTGTTAAAATAATGGTTGAATACATGCAAGTTCCACAAGCCAATGGCCTTTTCACAAGTATAACATTGTGTTTTTAGAAATAAATTGAAATTTGTACAAGCATGAGACCAAATGGTCCTAAAGTGAGGAATAACAGCCAATGAAAATACAAAAATAAAGGCTCATTTCTTGAAAATACATTTTGGCTGAAGAGGCCAAAGCAACTAGTGTGCAAGGAAACATCATTAATCCCAAATGCATTTTTATCCTAAAACATCATGCAAGTTCTGTATAGTTTTGTCGTAATGATTGCATTGAAAATTTGTATTGCCAGAAGTCATGTGAATTGCTGATGTTGTGTCTGTTTAATTTGCTTGTTGGTGAGATGAATGGCAGTGCAGTAAAGTCAATTGATGTACACTGATGATCTGAACAAATAGTATTCAAGCCACACTGAAATTATCAGCCTATTTATCCAGTTTATATCAGAAATGTTCCAGGTTGCATCCATTCTCTGCTGATTCCTTTCAGAGTAGCCATCTAGTAGAAGGCAACATTGGCCAGAGTTCTCATTCCTGAGATGCTTCTTATTAAATATACAACTATGTAGGTTTTGAATGGGGGTTAAAGTTAACATGGTTTCTAGAGAAAAGGAACAGGTGATGTTTTGTGTCAAGACCCTTCTTCAGACTGAAAAAGGGTCTTGACCCGAAATGTCACCTATTCCTTTTGTCCAGAGGTGCTGTCTGACCCCCTGAGATCCTCCAGCTTTTTGAGTCTATCTTTGGTTTAAATCTGCATCTGCAGTTCCTTCCTAACCATTACTTGAGATATTACTGTGACCATGGATGGCCACGTGAGGGTCAATGTCCTCAAGCATGAGGTAATACATATCCGGCTGTAAACGGTCTACTTCCACAGAACCTTTAGATCCTGGATGAATGATGGATTTGCAATCTTTGCATCAAACAATATTTTCCAAAGGTGTTCTTACTGAAATGTATGATATTCTGTGGGAAGACTTTCGATCATGCCCTAATGCCTGGGATCAACATTGTGTTGAATTTCAACTTCACAGCTACGGGACTTTCCATGTTACTGGGTAGATCTCTGCTGTCTTTCTCAATTTGCTGCTCACCATTGCATCAGAGAGGTCACCCAGGCACTGTATAAGTGAAGAAAATGATTTTATCTATTTTGATGGAGCACGTCGGGCACAGGGATCTACCAGTATTGCTGACTGTCCATGGGTAGATTTGGCCGTTGATGGCACTCAAGTCCACAAAGACACCTCTCAATAATCCTGACATTGTGAACTGAAATGATTTCACTTTCTCAACGTGCAGGTCATTTTAGATAACAAGAATTTTCTCTGAATGAATGCCATGCTTCTGTGGTTCAGATGATTCCTTCATCCTGAGAGCATCTTAAATTACGGATCTTTTCAGTGAATGGCAGTGCGGGGAAGGATGGATTCTGAGGATAAGGTTACCTTCAGCTACCACTGGCTGTCTCCCCGTACTAATGTGCAGATATGAGAACTATGCATGTACCAGGATAGCAGTGGAAAGTGCCATTGATTCCCCAAAGATAAGATAGTCTTACCTCCCTTAATCCAGAGGCTACTGCAACACGAATCGAGGATATGTGGAGACTTATCATTGCATGCTGCATCTGTATAGTTTAACAAACCATTGACTACAGCCAGTTGAAGACGGAGAAAGGAGTCTGGGGGTCATGGAGCAAAGCCTAAAGGTCTATTGTATCAATAGGACCAGGGGCAAGCGACAGGTTCCAGGTTGATATTTGTGGGTACTTGGCATCCACAGTCTCATCTTGTTAGACAAGCACTGGCTATGTGTGTTTTTATGATGAAGATGCAAAATCAGATTTCCCAAAACCACAATCCAATCTTCAATACCAAGATAATGCTGAAATGAACAAATCTCTGTTCCAGTTACTTTAAGGGCTTGCCACAACTTCTCTATTTCCTCACAAGTGGATCTTTCAGATCAGATTCTGAGATTCCTTGGTTAGAGAGCTCAGTCGGCTGCATTAAAAAAGAAGCTTCCTGTGAGGATCTCCACTCTGCTGAAGTAAACTGCCGTGCTGGTCACCTCGACATAGCTTGTGTGATCATGCAATTTCCTTTGGCATTGCTTCATTGTGTGAGGGGGTTCCTGGAGGAGGCTACTGAAGCCAGGCGTAACAGGATCTTCTAATGGTGGATCTCTTGGCCCTCTCTCTACATGTTGCCCAGGAACTTCCTCCTGAGCATCATCACAGGTTGTGTCTGAATCATTATGGAAATTGTGTTCTTCTCTGTGGATTTTCTTGTTTTTGCTGTACAGAGAGCGCCTTTAAGGGTTGATGCCTTTGTTCCATTTTGGGACATATGGCAATAAAAACACTCTTCTCTGGATTCTCTTTGAATGCCATACAGCAAAGTATCAGGAACTACGTGGCATTTCGTGAGATCCTATAAAGAAGCATGCAGGTCCTCTCTCAGTGTTTGTTTTTTCTGGGTTTAAACCATGCCCTGTTTCAGCATGATTTTTGTTTTTACAGTTTTGTGGTTCTTTGTGGGGAAACTCAACTGGGTGCTAGCAACAAATGCAGCTGTCTTTTAGCATACCAAAAATAGGAGCCATTCATTTTCTAGGGAGATGTTATTAATTGTTAATATTACACCGCCCAAAATCTTGAACCACCTTGGCCTTAGAACAGGTAGGGTCTTCAAGAAAGGACTGGAGAGCTAGGCAATGTTTTCTTTGAAAATGGCTTGACTGTTTCAGTAATTTAAAAAAAATTGGCAAAAGGATGTTTAGGGAAGCCACTATATGTACCTCAGTTGGTGTACAAAGAACAAGAGATTTGAATACAATTTTATTAATTCAAGCTCCATGTGAAAATGTGTTAACATTGTTAACAAAAGTGAACATGTATACTGTTTTCTTTGGAAAAAATATAGAGAAAGAGGGCATAACCTTCGTAACAGGCTTCTAACTGAAACATGTATTTTAGCTTGGTTATGTTATTCGAGAGAATAAGATTTTTTGTCTTTGATAAAAATAAATTAGTTATTTTGGAAACTATAATATTCAATGTAGATTCATTTTTTAATTTGGTGAGAGTTCTCTTGTTCTGTTACTCCTTGACTTTAACTGAAGTCTCTTCAATTAGAATTGGAATCCTATTGTTCACTGTGTTGATCATAGACCAGCCAAAATCATTGAATTTGTGTGGAAAAACTCGTCTAATATTTCAAGGTTCAAATTTTGGCAAGTTACTGTTAACATGCTTGAGCTAATGTTCGTAACTGCGGAGAAGCTGACTATTGTACAACTATTTGTAAGTCTGTTTTAAAAGCAGAAAGGCGTTAAAAAATAAAGATATGCATCAAATATTCAGCATGGATCTTGATTGTGAAAAATATACCTGTCACCAATCGCCATCCTCCTGCCCATTCTGCCACTTCCCTTCCAAAGCATTGAAACGTGAAAGTGTATGTTTGAATTCTTGTACATGTTGGTTCAATTTCAATAATTTCATACTTGCAAGTGTGGGAACACAGCAGGTACTAACTACCTAGTTACATCTGCTTGACAACTGCACAAACTAATTCAAGGCACCTTGATTCATTGGTGTGTTTTTCTGTGTTGGGGACCAAGCAGCAACAGGGAGGGTAGGCAGAAGTCGCCCAACATCCACAACCATATATTTCACAGGTAAACTATTAAGTGATTGTGAGAAATGGGAGCCCTCACTGTTTTCCTCTTCATTCACCTGTAGATGTAACAGCCATGGACTCTGGGAGTGCAGTAAATATTAGCTTCATAGATATTTGCTTTCAGTTTCTTAAATCTTTAAAACTGTTGTTAAAGTAACAGAATAGTATGTAAGGGTAATGGTGAATATTTATCTGGGTTTAAAAAAAGGCAGTAAATGAATAAAAAGACACTAAATGCTGGGGTAACTTTAGTGGGTCAGGCAGCATCCCTGGAGAATGTGGATTGGTGATGTTTTGGGTCGGGAACCTTCCGACTGGTAATAAGTTAACACAGGTGAAGAGGGGTTTTGATAGGTTGGACAGAGGCCGAAGATGAAAAAACAAGGAATGAGGCGAAAGGATTGAAAAGTTGCACATTATGGAGCCAAAGAAGGAATGTGGGGGGGAGGGGGAGGAAAGTCCAGGTGGAGCATAGGAGATGGGAGGGGAGAAAGAAAGGGTATTGGGGAGAGGGGGGGGGGGGGGGGAGTGTAGATTGTTCGAGGCTACCTAAATTTGGAGAATACATTGTTCATAACATTGGCTTGCCAGTTACCCAAGCAGAATATGAGGTGCCATTCATCCAGTTTACTTGTGGCCTCACTTTGGCAATGGAGGAAGACCAAGATTAAAAGGTTGGTGTAGGTATGGGAAGCGGAGTTAGCAACCAGGAGATCCAGTGGCCCCTGGCGTACTGAGCTCGCGTTCATCAATATACTTGCCTAGTCTACATTTGGTCTCGCCGAGGTACAGGAGGCCACATCTAGAACACCAGATGCAGTGGATGGGATTCGTTAAAGAAAGAGGACATGGATGTCCTGGAATGGAAAGTCTCATCTTGGGACTGGAGACAAATAAATTGTGAGTAGGGGGATAGCATTTCTGCAAGAGGCAGGGTGGGAGGATGTGTAGTCCAGGTAATTCTGGGAGTTGGTAGGTTTGTAGTAAACGCCAGTCAATAGTCTGTCCCTGTGATGGAGACATCGAGATGAATAAAGAATAGAGGTAATCGAGATAGACCAGTTTAATCTCAGGTTGGAGCGGGAGCATGAAAAAGTAAGCCGCTGATTGGTTGGAGCATCCAAATTGGCTAATTCGGATCTTATACCTACAAATTGGCTCATTGTGCATCTAGTAAATAGAAGGCCAGCTGCAGTGGGAAGGCCATGTTGGGAGAGATCTGTGTGTAAACGAAGAGCGGTGTGGAAGGTAAGTGAGAATCTTTGGCTCAGGAGTCTTAAGTACTGTGTGGTGAGCAAACGTGAGTATTTGTCTCGTGAGCTTTCGGTGAGTAAGCTGAGGCTAATATAGAGCTGGATGGGAGGATAAGGTACAGTCTGTTCTTGTGTGTGAGTCTTGTGATGGCAGGTCTTCTTCTTGCATATGGCGTGCACAGCCTAAAGTTGTAGGTCAACTTGTTCTATTTGATCTTGTTTGTGCACATCGGGTTGATTGCATTCGTCGAAACAGGGTGGACCACGTGAAGGTTGCAATCTCCCACCCCAATGGCAGGTAAAATGGCACAATGCTCCTCCTGCAGGATGTGGGAAGTCAGGGAAGCTGCTGGTATCTGATGACTACACTTGTGGGCGTTGCGTCCAGGTGCAGTTCCTTACAGGCCATATTGGGGAAAAGGAGCTGCAGCTGGATGCCGTCTGGACCATCTGGAAGAATGAGAGCTTCTTGGATAAGACCTATAGCGAGCTGGTTATGCCCAGAGAGAAGGTGGGTGACCACGTGGAAAGGAAATAGACAGGGAGTGCAGGTGATCCGTGTGGTTTGTCCCCCTTCAAAACAGGTACAGCCTTTTGGGTGCTGTCAGGTGGAATGATCCTTCTGGGTTGACCAGCTGTATTGGGCAGGGCTGTGGCACTGAGCCTAGTTATGAGGTACAGCAGGGAACGGTAATGTCAGACAGAGCCATAGTGATAGATGACTCTTTATTTAGGGGCACAGACAGGAGATTCTGTGGCGGCTGTCCATACTCCAGGATGATGTGTTGCCTCCTTGGTGCCAGGGTCCAGGATGTTTCCGTGTGGCTGCATGACGTTCTAGAGGGGGAAGGTGGGCAGCCAGAAGCCGTGCACGTTGGCTCAAATGACATTGGCAGGAAAAGGGATGAGGTCCTGCAAAATGAATATAGGAAGTTTGGTAAAAGGCTAAAAATCAAGAGGTCCAGGGTGTGATCTCTGGATTATTCCCACTGCCATGTGCTTGTGATGGTAGGAACAGGAGGAGCAGATGAAAGTGTGGCTGAGGAGGTGGAGCAGGTATTCAGAATATTAAGGGCCTGTCCCACCAGCATGCAACTATGTGATGAGCGCGACCTAACGTGGTCGCTTGAGCCGTCCGGCGTCGTGGGGCCGGTCCCACATCGATCGCCGGAATTGTGCGGAGTTCGTCCCGACATCGCGCGGAGCTCCGAAAACTGACTGTTCAAAAATTCTGCGCGGCAACGGCTTGTCGGCTCGCAGTCGCCTCGACGCATTACACACTGTCTCAACGTCGTGCCTCCGTGACCCTCTCTGTAGGTGCCTCCGAGACCCTCTATGTGTGTGGCTCCGTGGCCCTCTGTGTGTGTGCCTCTGTGCCCCTCTCTGTCCTGGCGAACTTACCTTAGACTTCGCACCAAGTTCGCCTCATGTTGCGCCACTCACCCGACCTCCGCGCGGCCCCTGCTGCCGGTTTGGTCGCGCTTGCCGCATGCAGGCACATGCTGGTGGGAACGGCCCTGTACCGGGGATCACTCGACCTCCGCGCGGCCCCCGCTTCTAGTTTGATCGCGCTCATCGCATGGAGTCGGATGCTGGTAGGACAGGCCCTTGAGTCTATTGGGATCACTTCTGGGGAAAAGGTGACCAGTACAAGAGGGTAGGGTTCAACCTGAATTGGAGGGGAACCAATATTCTGGCAGGCAGGTTCGTAAGTGCAACATGGGTAGGTTTAAACTAGATTGGCAGGGTGGTGGAATCCTATGCACAACCAAGGCAGGTGAGTGACGAGGTCAGTATGGAAGGTGATGAAATAAATTTCAGTGGACATGATAGACACGAGCTTGGCAGGGCACGAGTAAGGACTGTTGGTTTGAATTACACATATTTGAATGCGAGAGGCCAGACGGGTAAGGTAGATGAAATCAGGGCGTGGATAGGGATATGCGACTAGGATGTTGTAGCCGTTAAAGAAATCTGGTGAAGAGAGGGACAGGACTGGCAGCTTAATATTCCAGGGTACCAATGGTACAGGAGAGATAGAGGTGGAGGAAAAAGAGGTGGAGGTGTTACTTTATTGATTGAGGAGAAAGTCACAGCAGTAATCTGAAATAACATTACTAATAGTTCATCCAGAGAGGCTATATGGGTGGAACTGACATTCACCTTGTTGGCCATATATAGTAATGGAGGCCCCAAATAGTAAATGTGAATTAGAAGAGCAAATTCAGCGTAGCGATCGCCAGTCTGTGCTTGGTCTCACCGATATACAGGAGTCCACACGTAGAATACAGCAGATGGGGCTGGAGGAGGTGCAAGTGAACGTCTTCCTCACCTGAAAGAACTGTCTGTGTCCTTGGATGCAGTCGCGGGAGGTGGTATCGGGACAGGTGTTGCATCTCCTGCAGTTGCAAGGGAAAGTACCTGGGGAGGGGGTGTTTTGGGTGGGAAAGGGATGACCAAGCGCAGTCTGGGCGATCGTATCGCTGAACGCCTTCGTTCAGTCCGCCTTGGCCTTCGTGATCTCCCGGTTACCAAACACTTTAACTTCCCTTCCCATTCCCACACTGGTGGGCCGCCTCCACTGTCAGAGTGAGGCCAAACGCAAATTGGAGGATTAGCACCTCATATTTTGCTTGGGCAGTTTGCAGCTCAGCGGTATGAATATTGAGTTCTCTAATTCCAAGAAACCCTTGCATTCCCTCTCTCTCTCTCTGTCCCTCCTCCACCCGAGTTGTCCTACTAATTTCACTGCTCTCCTGTATTACGGCTTGCATTCCACTCATTCTCATTTGATCCACAGCCAACAATGGATCATTGTGGGCTCCAACTCTCTTTGATCATCTTTGCTGGCTTAGATTTGTTCTCTTCATACCTTTCATTCATTTGTTCTTTGTACATTTTCATACCTCTAGTTTTCCTCTCTCCTGACTCTCAGTCTGAAGATAGGTCCCAACCTGAAATGTCACCTATTCCTTTTCTCCAGAGATGCTGCCTGATCTGCTGAGATTCCAACAGCGTCTCCTGTGGTTGGGAGGTCAGTATCAGTAATGGACCGAGCAATGTCTATCACTTTCTGCAGTCTCCTTTGTTCCTGGAAGTTCAAGTTACTGAACCAGGCCATGATGTAATCAGTCAGTATGCTCTCCACAGTACACCAGTAGAAGTTCAATAGACAATAGGTGCAGGAGTAGGCCATTTGAGCCAGCACCGCCATTCAATGTGACCATGGCTGATCATCCCCAATCAGTACCCTGTTCCTGCCTTCTCACCAAATAGACAATAAAGAAAGTGGGGTAATACTTGACTAATTTGAATGGGTGGTGAGTGTGGACACTGGGCCAAAGGGCCTGTTTCCATGCTGTACCTCTACAAACTAAAAAAAAACTATTCAGCCACATGCTAAATCTCCTCAATCTTCCACAGAAGTAGAGATGTTGAGTTTTCTTTGTGATTACCTGAATGTGTTTGGCCCAGGACAGATCTTCAGACATATGCACACCCAGCTATTTACTCCCGTCACCTTTGTCCAATTGATGAAGACATTTTCATTAATCCTTGACTTTCCCTTTGTGAATTCAACAATCAGTTCCTTGGTCTTCCTAACATTGAAACCAAGATTGGTATTCTGGCACCATTCAATTAGATCAATCATGTCTTCCTCTTGTACTTTTCATTCCCATTATTTGTCCAACAACCGTGGTATTGCCGGGGAAATTAAAGATGGCTACACTGTCATAGGTATAGATGGATATAACATTCCCTGTGGTAATGTTAGTAGAATGATCACATTTTGATCAATACAATAATTGAACTTAATGATATATTTTTGTGCATTATAGCCCCATTTGCAGATGACATTGAATTGAAAGTCTGGCCGCCATGTCTCCTGAACTTGGGCAGCTGCAAAAGTTGAAGCAATCACTCAATCGATGGTTGACTGCAAAATGAGACATTTGCAAAAATATCAGGGAACCACCACCAAGATATTTTGATGAACAATACATATGGCATGATCAATATATGAGTTTAGAAACGTGTTGCTTCAGTAAAGTGAGTGTGCATCTGCTATACAGAATGCATTATCTTTATTAGATGCTGCACCCGTCCTGCGGGTCAAATTCCAGTTGATCTCCCCAGAGTTGGTGTTTTGTTAATTGCTTGATAAAGAAAGTGGGATAATATTTGACTAATTTGAATGGGAGACCAGTGGTCAGTGTGGACACTGTGCGTCGAAGGGCCTGTTTCCATGCTGTATCCTTAAAAACTACTAAAAATATTCAGCCACACATGCAGGTTATTCCAAATATCTGAAAATGTAATCTCCTCTGGTTTAGATTAAGTTTTCTAAAAGTAACTCATCGGTGAACTTTGGAAAACAGGGTGTATAGCCACCCCAGCAAAGGAAACTAGAATCTCACCCTGTGGAATGTCTTGCAATTGTGCCCAAAGCTTTTGCCAAATTCCTTTTTAAAGGAAATGCTAAATTTAAATTATAGAAGACTGTAATAAATCCCATTCTCTGTGGTCATACTACTCCCCCTTGTGCACATTTAAAAATGCACTGCGTTGCCTCATATTGACAGATGCTTGATTTTTCATTAACTGTTATTTTCAGGAAGTTCTTGTGTGTGGTTACATATAGTGTGTGGTTACATATTGCACGTACAGGTTCAAATTCACAAACTCCTCAATTTACAATTGTTTTGCAAAAATGCCATTGACTGTTGGGGAATGTATACTTGATATATGAAGCTATTTTTCACTCTAATGGATAGTGCGCCTCTTCTCATTGTATTGAAATGCAGTGTATCAAAATATCCATAATGCAGCTCCTCCAGCTTTTCAATTTATTAAATTTTGCTTGGAGAAACCCATTCTAGGCACATGTTCCTTTCATACCCTGCTTTCATACTTTGCTGGTTGCACTAAATGTTATTCCCTTATCATGTATTTATACACTGTAAGTGGCTCAATTGTAATCATGTTTTGTCTATCTGCTGACTGGTTAGCACGCCTCGGTATATGTGACAATAAACTAAACTGAAACTGAACTGAACAATGCTTGGCCCCTGGAGGAAAGTCCTTTCCAATATCTTAGTCAGGTGGTGATTTTTCTTCCAGCTCCGGCCAGGCTTCCCCGGTGAAATTCTCTTCGATTCCAAGATGTAGTTTTAATTTTAGAGATACAGCGTGGAAACAGGTCCTTTGGCCCACCGAGTCTATGCTGACCATCGATCACCAGTACACCCGTTCTATGTTAACCCACTTTCACATCCTACTCACTCGGGGCAATTTACAGAAGCCAATTAACCTACAAACTAGCACATCTTTGGAATGTGGGAGGAAACCAGAGCAACCGGAGAAAACCCATGCGATCACAGAGAGAACATGCAAACTCCGCACAGACAACACCCGAGGTCAGGATGTAACCTGGGTCTTTGGTGCATTGGGCAGCAACTCTGCCACAGCTCCATTGTGCCACATGCTAATTACCTGAATTCAAGAGAAATTGCCTGTATTTGACTCGGTGTAGTTCCTTTCAGAAATTATCTGAATCTAATGGTTTGTGAAGCAAAAAGTGGCGATTCAAAAGTTAACATGTAGAAATAAACATCTAGCATTTTTCTCAACATAAAAAAAATCAGTCTTATGTTTTCTTCATGGGATTTGCTATTGCAAAGCTAGCCTGAAGTTGAGTAGTAAAGAAGGAGGGTGGAAGAGGGCTTTGTGTTAATGTTGAAGCAGTGTTCGTTTTAAGTCACATGGTCTCATTCTTAAGTACTTAGGACATAGTTTTTCACCATCAATTTGCCAGGAAACTTTGCAACTTGAAAATGCTTGAGAGGCATTAACCTTTTAAATATGTTATTATCATTTTCTTTAGTAATGAATAATGAACACAGGCTGTCCACATTTTGCACGTTGCGCTTCTCACGTCTAATTACTGCTTGGTCTTGCATTGCCTGAATGAAAAAACAATGAGTCTGTTTTATGTTGCACAAAGGATTGCATTATTCATTTTGTGCTTCTTCACACTTGGAAAGGGTCCATATGCTTCCTCAGCAAATCTTGTTTGTAAACCAGCGTACGGCATGTGCAATTGCTCTCAGTCCATTAGATGTGCTAATAGAGGTTGAACTTTTAAAGGAAGTAGACATGACATTGGCAGGTTGTATGCACTGCCTGGGGATTTTGCAACTCTATGCCTTCACTCTCAATGAATGTGTTCTTTTTAGAAGAATCGATGTGTTAACGATCTGTGGGGGAAGGTTTTGCATAACTTACACATTACATTAAATGCAGACAAATTAGCTCAGATGCTGTCTGTGGAGTTTACACGTTCTTCCTGTGACTACAGGAGGGTTTCCTCTGGGTGCTCCAGTTTCATCCCATATCTTAAAGATGTGTGGATTGGTAGGTTAATTGGCCACTGGAAATTGCCTCAAGTGTGTAGGTGAGTTGTAGAATCTGAGAGAGATGATTGAGAAGCATAACAAATATGGGATTAATGTAGGATTAGTGTAAATAGGCGGGGATGGTCATGTGGGCTCGGTGGGCGCTGGAGCTCATTTCCAAATTGTGTCTCTATGACTCCTTGTGTCTGCCCATTACGTTTTTCCACAACTAATTGTAATTTGTCAGGGAATTTTTCAAATTGAAATATGCTTCTTGGTTTTGGGAAAAACACAAGATTTTTCCTATATTGCCTGCATCTTGAATTACTCTGTTTAGGTGTGCATTCTGCTCTGCGTCCAATCGGTACGAGGAATCTATCAGGGGATAGCTGATGGGTGGAGTGTTGCTGGAATCTGGGAAAAATTGAAGAAGAATTGGATCAAACAATGTTTTAGTGGACAGGAGTGACAGAGGTGGTTGGTGCCATCCCAGGATAATGGAGCCTAAATGTCTTAGGATCTCTTCAGACCACAGGGTCCTCAATTTTCTCATTCTTTGTCAACTACTTTTTATATAAATTATGGATTCATACCATTGAATTTCTTACCTGCATTGCGTATGAGAAAACAACAACAAAACCACTTTGGACACACTTGTGGTTTGTTCCCATTAAATGAGTGCCTGTTCCAACTCTTTGCATAGCTTGTCTGCACAGCCTTAGGAATTCCCTACTAGTCCTTAGTTCAAGGATGTATCAGACACTTTCTGGTATGTACCCATGTGAGAGGCCTGTCAGTTCAGTCCGGGGCTAAAAGGACAGCCATTGTTTACGAGCAATTCCTCTGACTCGCTGAGCATGGCGTTCAGCCTTCTTAGGAGATCCAAACTGAGACAACCATGCAGGAAAATAGTACTTGTAGACAATGGTAGACAAAAGTTCTGGTGATATCAGCGGGTGCGGCAGCATCTATGGAGCGAAGGAAATAGGCAACGTTTCAGGTCGAAACCCTTCTTCAGACTTGTAATTAGATTATCTGATGACAGTCTATTAACATCAACCAATGAGGAAAATGTTAACTATAACTAATACAAAGTTAACCGAATTCATGTGCCAATTAGTATGACTGCACTAGAAAACAATGAGGCCAAGATATGCAATGCCAATACGGCACTTAGGTTTTAATCTAAGACCCTTGTTCAAAGAAAAGTCCTGACTGTTTATCCTTGGTGTCAATGGGAACACTGCTCAAAATGTCATAGGACCTGCCTGAGGTGTCGAAATTCTGCTTCAAGCTCTGTCGTGTTGCTTGCCTCCCTCCATGGTCAACTGGCCAAGGTATCCTGACTTCTTCTTCTTCTTCTTCTTCTTCTTCTTCTTCTTCTTTCGTGTGGCGTGCACAGCCTAAAGTTGTTGGACAACTTGTTCTATTTGATCTCCCGTTTGTGCACGTTGAGTTGATTGCATTAGTCGAAACAGGGCGGACCACGTGAAGGTTGCAATCTTCCACCCCGGTATCCTGACTGCTGCACCTGGAGTCTCGTCTTGGTGAACCCAAGCAGGGGCATGGCACTGAACAGTAGCTTACCAACAGGGCCGGCCTTAAGCCGGTTGGACCGATTGCTCCCAATTGGGGCCCTGCGCCTTAGGCAGTAGAGTAAACTACTCTTGGCTCGGGTAGATCTACCCCGGGTGGAGGAGGGAGAGGGGTGGAGGGGGAACAAAGGGGTAGACGGGGAGGGGGTGTGAGAGGGAATGGAGAAGGGGGAGGTGGGTCGTTCCCTCATGGTTCCGGGGCAGCATTCACCCCCTCCAGTCGCCGTGCTTCACGCACACAGCCCCGGCTCCACCCCTCTCTCTCCCCGGGGAGACGCGGTGAACAAAACAGGAAGGGCTGGGTCAGGGGTTGGAGCAACGTTTACAAACCTCGGCCTCAGCTCACACCTGTCCGCCCGGACCCCGGCATCTGCTCCTGCCCCCGGCCCTCTCCCTCCCTTCTCTCCTTCCCTCCCTCCTTCCTCTCTCTCTTTTCCCTTCTCTCCTTCCCTCCCTCCTTTCTCTCTTTTCCCTTCTCTCCTTTACTCCATCCCTTCTTTCTCTCCTTCCCTCCCTCCTTTCTCTACTTCCCTCCCTTCTGTCCTTCCCCTCTTCACTCCCTCCCTCCCTTCTCTTCTTCGCTCCCACACACACACACATAACGCACAGCCAACTAACACACACACACGCACGCACACAACTAAGTTAGGATGGGCCAGAAGCCCAAAAGGTAGGATGGGACTGAAGCCCAAAATGTAATGCCTGGACTGGTTTTTCACCAATGGTTATTGGTTTTCCAGGATCTATTTAATTAAATTACTTTGTTTTTCATTTCACAGTCACTAAAACAAGTGGTATTGTAACTATGTACTTTTCAGAGGTGATCTACACATTTTGTTTGTTACTTGAAGGCTTACGTGTGCTATTTTATATTAAAATGTAGCTTAGATCAGTTTGGTCCATTAACTCGCATGCACTTTTTAAGTGCACATTTTGATTACTTTCCATTCTTCCATAGAGATATAAAGTCTATAACAGACTTTATTTATATTTCTATGATTCTACAGACATTGGCTGTGAACCTGGAGCTCACCAAAATTGTTCCCAATTGGGCCCCGCACCTCCTAAGGCCGGCCCTGCTTACCAAATAATATGGGAACGGGTGGCTTCTGTATGCAGCAAGGTTGTGAGCAATAGTTTCCAAGCAGCCCTTCTGTGGTGCATGACAAGAGCAAGCTGCCACAGACTAGTTCTCAGCCAGTCCGTCTTGCTGGTACCTGGCTCAGTACCATTGCGGGTGAAACTATTTGAAAACTATTACCATGACTTTCCTTGCTTTTGAACAAGCAACATGATGTAACTTGACCACAACATAACATCTGTCATAATATTTAATATGCCCGCGTCCACTATTTGCTTTGAGGGTCATGATTAGCCTCACATCTTGGTTACCTTCTCTGCCAGTTTCCTCTCTTTTCATAAACTTGTAGTAGTGAACTACATTCCAAAAAGCAACACTACTGTGCCATTTGTTTCAAAATCTTTGGCAAAATGTCAAAAGCTGTGAAATTGGGCATTACTGTTGCAAAAAAACAGAGTTCAGACATGGGACATGTGCTTCAGATGGAGTGTGGTCAATGGAGATACAATACTGAATTGTGAGCGGGCAGGAGAAAAGCTGTGTATGGAAAGAAAGGGGAAATGGAGAAAGAAACAGTTTGAAATTAACGTGAACAGAGTAAAATAGAATTCACCCTTCGAATTCTACATGGAGGCTCAGTCAGTGAAAGACACGTCCTTTCTGGGAGTGGCAAAGTTAATGATAATACAGGTAGGCACGCAGCAATGAAAACACTGCAAATAATTATAAATAGGTGGAGACATAAGGAACTGTAAATGCCGGAATCTTGGGAAGAATCCAAAGTGCTGAAATAACTCAATGGGTCAGGTAGCATCTCTGGAGGATCTCATAAAAATGAAATGCAGATGCTGGTTTATACCAAAGATAGACACAAATTGCTGGAGTAATTCTGCGGATCAGGCAGCGTCTCTGGAGAAGATGGTTAGGTGATGTTTTAGATCAGGACCCTTCTTCAGACTCATTGTAGGGTGGGGGAGCAACTGTTGTGCTGCCAAAAGTAAGAATTCCATTGTTCTATCTGGGACATGTGACAATAAAACACTCTTGACCCTTGACATTTGAAGCTAGAAAAGACCAGGACAAATCAGGGCCGGCACCAGGTGACATTAGGTAGCAATGTTATAAAATTTTGAGATTTTAAAAATCAAGTCTGCAATTTATCCCATCAGATAAAGCATAAAAAGTTTAATTTGACATCTAATTCACTTTCATATCTTCAGTATTAAAAAAGTTATGGCCATTTTCATACTCGGAAATTAGTATCTTGTTCCTATTGCTTTTCCATTGACTTAACACAAAAGTTGTGATCGAGGACACTCAGAAGCCCATCACTTTCTTTAAAATTAAGAGAAATGAAAGACATTTTCAGTTATTATAGATTGAAGCATTCTGAAACTAATATGAAACAATCTTACTTGGATGACCTGAAATTAAAGCATATAATTAGTTAGTTACCCAATTGTAGCTAATTACAAAATTCAATTACTAGATCTAAACATCTATCCATTTCTTAAGAAAATATTAACTTTTTTTTTAAAGCATGTGTCCAAATAACATTCACACAAGAATTCACAAGATAACATGACTTTTAAATCTAATTGTCATTAATTTATAGGCCAAACCGCATTTTAACTTTGTTGGCTTGAGATTGACTCCAAGAGGGATACGTCACTGTGAACTGTGGAGCTGGTTAACCAACTTTTAATGGAGTTGATGGGAGGAGGAAAGGGAATGTTTGTTTAAGTTACCTAAAATTAGAGAATGCAATGTGCATCTCTGGAGGACATGAAACAATGTCTGGGTCCCTTCTTCAGACTAATGGGGAGAGAAAGCTGGAAAAGAGGTGGGGGTGGGATAATACCTAGCAAGTGATAGGTGGTAATGGTGAGGGGAGAGGGTTTGATAGGCAAATGGATGGGCTAGAGGTGAAAATGAGATATAGTACGCTGACAAAAGGGGACGCGGAGGAGACAAAAGGGTGTCAGATAAAGATAGAAGAAATGTAAAGTTAGAGAGGATACAGGTGGCAGGGGGCTGGACGGGAGAGGGGAGAGAAGGGTAGGGAGGGCTAGGGGCGAACACAGGAAAGGGAGGGGTGTAAAACATGGGTGGTGTTACCTACCTAAGCAAAATATCGGGTGCTGTTCCTCAAATTTGCATGCAGTCTCACCATGGCAATAGAGGAGTCTCAGGACAGAAAAGCCAGGAATGGGAAGGGGTGTAAAAATGGTTAGCAAACGAGAGATCCAGACTTAGTCTGCTGCCCAATCTATGCTTGATCTCGGCAATGTAAGTAAGACTACATTGGGAGCACTGAATGCAGTGGGTGAAGTTAGAGGCGATGCTTGTGAACTTCTGTCTCACTTAGGCTGCGGGGGTTGCTGGATAGAGGAGAGGGAGGAGGTGTGGGGACAGTGTTACTCTTCCTGCGGTTACAGGGGAAACCACCTGGGGAGGGGGCGGTTTGGGTGGGAAAGGATGAGTAAACCAAGAAAAGGGGGACGATGTGGTCTCTACAGTAAACAGAACGAGGTAGGATTGGAAGATATGGTGGGATCACATTGCAGATGCCAGAAATTTCAGAGATCTTGGATGTAGAAACTGATGGGGTGGAAGGTAAGGACCAGGGAAACTCTGTCCCTGTTCCATCTGGGGGAAGGGGGATCATGAGGAGAACTGCGGGACCCAGAGGATACACAGGTGAGATATCCATCCACAACATTAGGGGGGAATGCCACATTTACTACAGAAAGAGGACATTTCAGATGTTCTTCACCACCAACTTCTACCATGCTCTCAAATTTACTTGGACTATCTCTGACACCACTTCTCCCTTTCTCGATCTCTCTGTCTCCATCACAGGGGCCAGTCTATCGACTGATGTCAGTATGAAGCCATTGACTCCCACAGCGAGTTTGGCTATACCTCCTCCCACCCTAGTTCTTGCAAGGACACCGGCTCTCAGTTTTTCCGTCTCCACCGCATCTCCAACCAAGATAAGATGTTCCAATTGCGGCCATCTTCTTTTCACTCCTCTTCCCTCCTTATTTTTGTAGAGGGCTCAGTACAGGTATCACTATACATAAGCACTTAGGACACATCTTAGATAAGCATCTCAGATACATTACAAATGTATAGTAGAAGCACATTGGGACTGTATACGGAGTGGCCAGTATTGGATCCATTTTCAAGTCCCAGTTGTTGTTCAGTGCTCCAACGCTCTGTGCCGCTACAGGCCGCATCCAGTCCACATGCCATTGTTTTCACACTGGGTTCATGTTTAGTGTGTTAATCTTTGGTTTTCTGGCAGTTATCAGCACAAACTGTTTTTTTTTTCCCAAATTAATTCAAGAAATAGGATTTTTTTTGGCATACAGACAAGTATGCCCAAAATTAGTTCCGCTGAAGAAATATTTGGCGTTGGTCGATGGCGACTAGAACCATTGAATGAATGAGATAACTGAATGAAAAAATAATTAATATCAGAGCTCAGTGGTTTAAGCAATGCGTGTCTTCTGTCCACTAATCAAATAAATGTTTGGAATTCTCTGTCCCAGAGAGTTGTTGATGCCAAGTCATTAACTACATTCAAGGCTGAGATAGACTTTTGGACTTTAGGGAAATCAGGAGGATCAGTCAGGAAAGTGGTGCCAAGGCCAAGAATCAGATGTACCAGAATATTACAGTGGTAAAGCAGGTTCAAGCGATGATGAAGCCAGCTATTGCTCTTACAACTGAGTAGGACAGACCAGATGTTCTAGAGTTAGCAAACAAAATAATTAATATTGATGTTGAATGGTTATTTGGATATCCTGTAATGCTACCTAGAGTTGGAAGTTCTGAAAAGTAAGTAATGGATGTTTATGCTGAGAAGCATTTTGAGCCCTGCCAAAATTGTGACAGCTTGGGGGATAAAACTATGAAAACCAAAAGAAGGCAGGCACATTTAACATGCAAATAGACCTCCCATCATATGTTCATAGTTAAACTAGAATGGATCATTAAACCTGTGTTGTGCAAAGGAGCATATTGTTTTTTTGTAAACTTTGGAGGTTTGTTGGAATCTGGCAGCATTAGGACGGTGCTGAATAATATTGGTATTGACATTACTGCCGCACGCACCGAGATACAGTGTAAAACTTTATTTGGCATTATATCCAGGCAAATCACACCAGACACAAGTACAGCAGGTAGTGTAAAAGGAAATAGAGTGCAGAATATGCTGTTACAGCTACAGAGAAAACATAGATTGAAAAAGTACAAGGGCTGCAATGAGGAAGATTTGGAGATCGGAGATTCATCCTTGACATATGAAAGGTCTGTTCAAGAATTTGAGAAGCTGTTCTTGAGTCGCATGGTATGTGCTTTCAAGTTTTTGTATCGTCTGCCTTTCAGGAGATGGGAGAAGAGAGAATGACCTTGATTATGTTGTCTACTTTCCTGAGGCAGTTTGAAGTATAGATGGAGACAGTGGTTGTGTGATGGACTGGGCTGTGTCCACAACTCCTCACAATATATTGAAACGTTGGGCAGAGAGAGCACTTGTGGTGTTATGACTTGAAGCATGGTGGGGGGGGGGGGGGGGGGGGGGGGGGGGGGAGGAGGCGGGGGGGGAGGGGGGGTGATGGAAAATTCAGGCAGAACAAAGAAATATTGTTGAGGTGGAGAACTCTGGAATCTGGATCTAGCAATGGATGATGGAGTGAGCGGGAGCTTGGACAGATGGCATTAGGGTCTTCGGAGTGAGCTCAAAAATAATCATGTTTACTGTCTTGGGCTTTTTTAATGAAAAGTTTGATATTTTGGAATGTATTACCCAAAAGGTTGGCAGAAATGGAAGAAATAATGTCTTTCAAATATGTTTTGAGTACATAATTAATGGTAAAACATTTGCATGGCATGGGAAATAATAGGATTAACTGAGAAGTTGTCTCAAATAGATCTAGGGTTAAAAAAAAAAAAACTTTCTGTGCTTTAATAACTCCATGACTGGAGTTTAATAACTCCAGGACTGCCTCAATTCGAACCCCTCCACACCCTCCAACCCCATACATTGACGTCATCTGGCACAGGAGCACCTGAAATGTCTCCATTTTCTCAAAAGCAAAATGAATCCTGAAAGCTTATTCTTATATCGCCAGGCATCATTCTGTCATTTGTCCTTCAGGTTTATTACTGCTGAAAGGACTGAATCATGCTGGATGTGGCCGGCAATTCCACAAGGTTCACTGAATAAATTTATTATACTATTGTGTACATTTCATAATGAGTGAAATAAAAACGTGTTTCAGTTTGGATGAGTTACATCCAGTAGTCTGGAATATTTGCCAATCCAGCACCACTTAACTCCCAAGGTTGCAAGCATATCAGAAGTTTACTATAGTAAGGATTAGCTGCACCTTTCCCATGTTTAGTAAATACATACAAAACTTTACAAATCTTTTCTTTATGACCAAATTGCAATCTATCTCATCATGCAATTTCCCTTACTTTTCCATTCTGGTCCCACCCTCTTACTGGAACATGCTGGTCTTGAATTCTGATCAGCTGGTGTTTAAACGACCCCTGCATGTCAGATGAGGATTTACCCAATAGAACTGCTTCTAATTTACTCTCTCTATCTCCTGCCTAATAATGTTGTTGTCTGCCCTCCCTGACTTTAGTACCATCCCCAAAAACATATTTTTGTTCATAACTATCTTAAAACTTAATGAAAAATACTCACCCTCTGAAATGTTGGTCAGTTGGTTAGGCTCATTTGCCAGTACAAGGTCCAATAGGGTCTTTCCTTCAGTTGGATTATCCACATATTGTTTCAAGAAACCCTCTTGGAACTCCTAACCAATTCTGCCCCGTCTAAGCCTCTTGATCTAAGGCAGTCCCAGTTAATATTGGGAAAGTTAAAGTCGCCCATTACGACAACCCTGTTGCTTTTATACCTCTCCATTATCTCTCTCTAATATTTTGTTCCTCTATCTCTTGCTGGCTTTTTGGAGGCCCATTAGAGTGATTGGGCCTTTTTTATTTTTGAGCTATATGCATATGACCCCATTGGATGAACCCTCCAGTATGTCCTCTGAGTCAGCTGTGATATTTTCTCTGATAAGTAATTTAGCTCATCCACCTTTTTTACTTCCCTATAATGTCCAAAACAGCTAAACCCTGGAATATTGAATTACTAGTCATGTCCCTCTCGCAAACAAGACCCTGTAATGGCCACAACGACATAGTTTCAAGCACTGAGTTTCGTGGCTCATCTGCTTTAATAACACTTCTTGCATTGATATAAACCTGCTTCAGCCCATCAGTCATACCATGTCCATTAAACTGTCCCTAACTGTCCTTTCTTACAGACTTACTTGTCATAACCTCTACCTTCCCATCAATCCTGCAACTTGCTGACCTGTTGCTTTGGTTCCTACAGTTGATTAGAACAGGTGTCAGAGGTTATGGGGAGAAGGCAGGAGAATGGAGTTAGGAGGGAGAGATAAATCAGCCATGATTGAATGGTGGAGTAGACTAGATTGGAGACTTGATGGGCAGAATGACCTAATTCAGCTCCTATCATTTAAGACCTTATGACCTAACCCCACTGTCAAACCTCCTTGCATGGATTAAGGTTCCCTTTAAGCTCAGGTGTGACCCCATCCCTCTGGTACATGGCCACCTGCCCTGGAATAGAAAACAGGTTCCCCAACTACAGGAGTAACAATGTTATTGATATCTGAGGAGTTCAGGTCATAATTTACTACAAAAATTGACTTACAGGTAGTTCCAAAAACTTGAATTCAGTCTCCCTTCATATTGGAAAGTCTTTTTGGAAAATTGCAATTCAACACACAAATTGTCATAAGGTCATAAGGAATAGTAGAATTAGGCCATTCGACCCTTCAAGTCTACTCCACCATTCAATCATGGCTGATCTCTCTCCCTCCTAACCCCATCCTCCTGCCTTCTCCCCATTCCCTCTGACATCTGTACTAATCAAGAATCTATCTATCTCTGCCGTAAAAATCTCCGCTGACTTGGCTTCGACAGACTCCTGTCATTAACCCACGGGCCATCAATGCAGGGTGTGGAGCTGCATGCTGGGAATTTAGGGAACCTGCTCATACTTGGATCACACTTGTGTTGAAATAGTCTGTTCAAATAGGGTGAAGCACAAACATCTGCCTCCTCTAGCTTTACTTGAAACCTGAAATGATACAGTAATGTTTTGCGTGTTGTGAGAGGATAGGAAAGTGTATTATTTTTTAGGATTTGGAGCATAATGGTTTTGTAACTGGTCCAGCCTGCTCCAATAGTCTGACGAGATAAATTCAAAATCAAAAATCAAAAACAGGAACAATTGAATTGTTTAAAGATACAGCATGGAAACGGGCCCCTCTAGCCCACCGAGTCCACGTCGACCATTCATCACCATTCACGTTATCCACTTTCACATCCACTCCCTGCAATTAGGGGCAATTTACAGAGGCCAATTGACCTACAAACCTGCTCATCACTGGGATGTGGGAGGAAGCCGGAGCACTCAGAGGAAACCCATATGGTCACCCGGAGACCATGCAAAGAGAGCACCCAAGGTTAGAATCGAGAGCAGGTCCCCAGTGCTGAGGCACCAGCTCTACCAGCTGCGCCTCTATGCTGCCCCTATGCCACCGCGTAGCTTCTTGTTAATTAAACAAATTTGCAATAAAATATTGGTATCAGTAATAGAGTCTGCAAAAACTGCAACCAAATATACTTGGTTAGACACTTTAAAAAACACTCTGAAATACAGGCAGAAAATAAGTTCTCAAGTGATAGGAACAGAATTAGGCCATTCAGCCCATCAAGTCTACTCCACCATTCAGTCATGGCTGATCTATCTCTCCCTCTTAATCCCATTCTCCTGCCTTCTCCGCATAACCCCTGACACCTGTACTAATCAAGAATCTATTTATCTCTGCCTTTAAAATATCCATTGCCTTGGCAAAGAATTCCACAGATTCACCACCCTCTGACTAAAGACAATTACAATTTAGAAAGACAATGTCAGAAATTCCCAACAAATCAGGCAGCAGATGTGGAAATAGAAATTGATAAAACATTTCTAAAGAAAGATCCTGCATCAGAATTGGGGAAGCAGGAAAACAAGTTAGTTTTAATTAGCAGAAAGTGTGAGGGAGGAATGGTGAGGACAAAGGGAATATCTACAAAAAGGTAGTTAGGGTTGCAATGGGGATAAGTCATCGAGTTAATAGTGTTTATCTTACTTTGTTTCCTCATTGAGGCAATATTACACATAGATGAACTACAGCAGAACCAGTCAGTTCTGATATGAACAGGGAAACGGAGTTATCTAAAATTGCGGATTTCAATATTGAGTCCAGAAAGCAGAATTATAATAGTCCTTTATTGATCCGGGCTCCATATCCAGCACAGCACTGCAGTGGTTCAAGAAAGCATCTAACTGCTATCTTCTCAAGATAAAGTAGGACTGTTGTAGATTAAGTAGATTATCATCAATAACTCTGTTGCATGAAGGGACTTTAAGAAAATCTAGATTTTGACGAAATGAATAAGGAAGTCCACAATACACAGATAAAGAGAGACTCTTCCAGCAGTGGAAGAGCACAATCCTGTCCTCCACACAAAGTTCCATTTATCTCAGTCTTCTATATTTGAATCCCTAAATAGCAGCCTCAGTTTCTAGTCATAGAAACATAGAAAAATAGGTGCAGTAGTAGGCCATTCAGCCCTTCGAGCCTGCACCGCCATTCGATATGATCGTGGCTGATCGTCTAAAATCAGTACCCCGTTCCTGCTTTTTCCCATATCCCTTGATTCCTTTAGCCCTAAGAGCTAAATCTAACTCTCTCTTAAATAAAAAAATTGTCAATTGGCTTCCACTGCCTGCTGCAGCAGAGAATTCCACAGATTCATAACTCTCTGGCTGAAAAGGTTTTTCCTCATCTCAGTCCTAAGTGATCTTATTTAGCCCTTATTCCTAAACTGTGACCCCTGGTTCTGGACTCCCCCAACATTGGGAACATTTTTCCTGCATCTAGCCTGTCCAATACTTTAAGAATTTTATATGTTTCCATAAGATTCCCTCTCGTTCTTCTAGTCTGTGGGAATTTGTTGTTATTTATTGGCCCTCATTGCAAACCTGCATGCCATCTTTATTTCTACCACAAGGTGGAGATCTTACATCAGGAATCATTGCCTCTTCCGAAGATTTCCCTTCTGCTATGGATAATCCTCTGGCTGGGCGCAAATCTGTTCACATCAAGCTGTAAACGTATTACCACCATTGTTGTTTATCAAATATCGTTCCTGAGATTGGGAGATGGCATTGCTAAAATACCTTTGGGTAGAAATGATAAATTATGGAAACCCTTAGCCCCGCACTGTATTAGTTCTCAGTACTTTATTCCTGCATGCATCCACTGTGTGTTTTTCATGATGATGTTGTTTATAAACCATCTTCCTGTACACTGATTCAGGCAGCATCTCTGGGTGATGTTTCGGGTCGAGAGAGGAGGAGTACTTCTTCAAACTAGGCATATCTTGAGGAGATTTCACAGTGGAGCAGACAAAATGTATAGGAAGGGACTGCAGATGCTGGTTTACACCAAAGCTAGACACAAGAAGCTGGAGTAACTCAGCGGAACAGGCAACATCTCTGGAGGAGATCACTGAGGTGCTTTGCCCATGATCACACAGATATTCAATTTCATTGTATCCTCCATTTGAGAAAATTCCATTGAATGGTCTTCGACCTGAAACATTAGGTTATTTCTCTTTCCTGACCCACTGTGTTTGCAACTTTTTGCGTTTTTATTTCACAAATGGAACCACATCAGTTCTGGGTATTCCATTCCCGATTCCCCTTTTTAAGAATCCAAATTCCAAAAACTAGTTTAGAATGTGGATGTATTGAAATGTTGCTGTCTTGATGTGGTGATGGGGGGGCGGAGTCCACTTTATGGTAAAAGTTGCACAAACATAATGGTTTTATAAATAGTATAATAGTAATTGTTTCCCTAGAAATGTACCAACTTTTCGCTGAAGAATTTGTTTGGCATTCATTAACTTCTTTTCTCCACTAATAAGGAGAAAATTTAACCATTCATTAGACCACAAAATACAACACTACACTGTAATAATTTGTCTTCGTGCCTTTAGATAGAGTTAAATTGCACCTGAATCTGAGCTCATTCAATTACAAAAAGTATTACTTTTTTTTTGGAAATGAGTAGCTGTACATTTTTGCTTGAATCATTGAACATTCTGTTCACACACGATTTTCGGGATGCACAATGATGCATTGCATTTTTGACATTTGTACTAAGTCATCCAAGTATGTATAACAATGGGAGGACTGAGACAGTTGGCTGTAGCCGTTTGGAGATGTTGCACAATTCTTATGTAATTTTAACAATTTTAACATAAATCTGAACACTATGTAATAGGCAGTTTGGTTACTTTTGTTTCAGGAATGCAGAGCAACACAATCTAAAACTGCTGTTGTGTTATTTCTGTTTTGTTTCTCCGCTGTTTATTTTCTTCCCTTTACTGTCTCGTGATTTCATCAGCATCAGCTGCTCTTCATTACTATGGTAAAGCAACCAGTCTTAAAGTGGGACAGCGAATGTCTGCCTGCTGTTCATTTCTGAGAGACAACAACCACACCCAACCCTAACCTCATGTGACATTCAAACAAGTGCATTAATGGCACGTCCTATGAGCTATCAGGCTTCCGTCAGCATTGATGTCAATTATTCTGCCCCATCAATGTCTTGTCCATATTTGCAAGGGCTATACATTTAAATTCTACTACGTAGCATAGTCTTGGATATTTCTCTGCAAAGTTGCATACTTATGGGAACAGGATCCAGTGTTTAAATCTTGTATTTGGACACAGGTACAAATGGCAAGCCCAGCCCAGCATTCCCTCGTTGTTCGTGAGAAGGCAGTAGCATAACTCCTTTTGAATACTTCGCAATCTTTCTGTTGACGGTACTCCAACAACTTTTTTGGGGAGAGGAAAGGAAAGGTGAGGTACATCCAAGTTAGGCTGCATTGTGACTTGGAGGGAAGCCTCCAGGTGATTGAGCTGCCATGTAGCTCCTGCTTATCTACTCTTCAGTGTGAATTGCTGAGAAGCGCTATCACAGTGACTCAACATAAATACAATGCATTGTATCAATGGCACATACTGAATATGGTGCACTGGAGGTAGAGGAATGTGTGATCAGGTTGTAGGCTGCTTGGATAGTGTTAAGTTTCCAGAGTGTATCTGTTGTTTAGCTTCCTGAATGAAAGTCTTCAAGGTGAGGGAAGGACATTCCATCATACCTCTGACCTTTATATCTGGTAGAAAGGTCAAGGAGTCTTGTGGGGCAGTTCACCCACCATTAGATATAAGCACCTGACCTGCTCTTGTAGCCACAATATTTCCATGGCTGATCCCGTAGAATTTCTGATTATAGTGAGCCTCAGGATGTCAACAAGTCTCAGTGATGACAACACCAAGGCAAATTCCTCGTATGTGAATACTTGGCCAATAAACTTATTCATTCATTCATTCACTATTGGTTGTCAAAGGTTAGTTCTCCTCCTGATGATGACCATGCCTGGTTTGAAAAGACAGAATGGATGAAGGACTAGTGCCCGGTGCTGAAAAAATTGCAGGCAGAATAATTTAAGATGTCCTAAAATGTATGGATCAGTGGTTTACAACATAACAAACTTACATTTTGTAGTGGAAGCTTGCAGAAATCACCATGGGAAATCTCACACTTTCCTCATGGTCCTTTAAAAGTGAGAGTGAGTGAGAGAGTGTATTGGCAGTCAGTGGGAAACAATTTGTAGTATGGTAAAGCCGGGAAAGTCGCTGGAGCAGCAAGAGTGAGGGTCAATAGGGGATGTGGGGAGTAGAGTGGGTGGTGGGAGGCGGGCTGAGTCTGAAATTCACTCTAATTCTTTTTTTTTCTCTTTTTAAAATATTTTTAGTTATTAGAAGCAAATGTACCAAAATAGAACCAACGGCATGTAAAATTATACAGTTAATGTACAGCTTCAATTTTAACTTTTTTGCTTTGAGTTAGAGGAAACGAAAGGAGAAAAAGCAAGAAAGAGAAAAAGTGAAATGTGCAAAGATAGAACCCCTAGACTAACATAGTAGTGTAGCCAAAGAGTGAATAAAAGAAAGAAAGAAGAGAGGGATAGAAAAAAATAAATAAATGGACTAAAAGAAAAAAAGAGAAAGAAGTGGTGATATACCTGCCTCTCATCCCTCCTCACCCACCTCACCCACCTCACCCAACCTGTAATTAGATTTAAATCCAAAGTTGTGTTGCACCATACTATCCTTGTAATAAATCAATGAATGGTGTCCATGTCTTGGAAAAATGATCTGGTTTTTCTGCCAAGACAAGTCTAATATTTTCAAGATGTAGTGTATCGGACATGTTTATAATCCACATCTTAAGAGTAGGGACTGATGTATGTTTCCAAAATTATCAGGCCATAATTGAGGAAACGCCTTTGAAATAGTGATAACTCCGAACAGGCTTCTGAAGTACCTAGAGTGATCATTTCCATGTCGGGACCCAATTTTATTTTTAGTGTTTTTGATAAAATTTCTAAAATTTCTCTCCAGAAATTGTGTAACTTTATTCAAGAAGCAAAGGAATGGGTTAAAGTTGCTTCCTGAAGAAGATATTTATCGCAAATGAAATTCACTCTAATTTAACATCATACTCCCACTCCTAACTTTCTTTCTGTGGTCTCCTGCACTGCTATAATGTAAGCTCAGGGAACAACACATCATCTTCCATCTGGGCTCTTTGTAGGCTGCAGGACTCGAATTCTCCAACTTTAGGTAACTCGCTCTTTCTTTCTGTCCAATCAGAAATTATCATTTTAGTCCAGTTTTTCTCATGCTATTCATTTACGTTAGCCTGTTGAGCATGCCTCACAACCTTAGCATTAATAACACATTACACAGACAAAGAAGCTTAATGTGTTTGTAAATATCTTCATTAACCCGTTGGGAATTGCCCTACAAAAGATATTATTTTGTTCTACCCATTCCTCCTCCACCTTTTTTACAATTGAAACTAATTTGCTAGCTCTCGTTCCCAATTCGAATGTAGGATCATCGATTTGAGCCCGTGATTGTACACACGAGAGACTGCAGATGCTGGAATCAGGATCTGTGGGGGAAAGAAATTGTTGATCAAGGTCTCGCATCAGATTGGAGAGGGAAGATAGCCAGTATGAATGCTTTGTTTACAGATAAAAAGGTAGGGTAACGCTCTATTAATAAACATATGCGTCATGTGCTGGTAAATAAAATAATGACATTAACTTTTTAGAGGTACAAATAAGCTGTGCTGGCGTGAATGATCACAAAACAAATATTAGCCATTATAAAGAGAAGAAGTGGAGAGATAGAACAGGGGTCAGTAGGTGATAGCTGAACCGAGGGAGGTGAAAGATGATATGTCGAAGGAAATGGGTGAGGGAGATGGAACGGAGGGAAGGAGTTGGAAGATAGGTGGGTGGTAGTTGGAAGTAGATAAGGGAAAAAAAGGCAAGTGGATAAGGGGTGAAGGTGGAGACAGAGGTTGAAGGATGCTATGATGGGACACAATGACTCCTGGAAGGCTGGAATCCAATACGTATTGATGGTGACAATGGGACACATTAAGGGAGAGATGAAGAGCAGATGGAACCAGATAGAAATAAGTATACAGTGGGTAAAGTGTCTGAGTAATATTTAGAATAACCTAGGGGGAGAATGGGGATGAAATTGAGTGATGAGTGGCTTAAGCAATGGGGCATGACAAAGGAGGAACAAACATTGGAGGATTGGAGGTGGATCAGATGGACAAATAGCGTGGAACGTTGGGGTAAGGATTGTCTGAAAATTGAAAATTAATTGTTCACACAATTGGGCTGTGGACTACCCAGGCAGAATATATGGTCTTGTTCTTGCTGTCCAGCAGATTGATTTTGCTCCAGATTCCAACATCTGCTGTCTCTTGTGCCTCCGATAACTCTCCTCACTTCAACTGTATCCGGATGTCCGTAGGAGTACTGACATTCCTTTGTTTGAACTCTAGCTCTATCCTGAGATAGAAACTGACTTATAAAAATGCTTGGCTAGACCATATTGAGGAGCAAGAATGCGCTTTTGGTAACAAAGCTGGAGATGGGAAGGATGTAGTGGTGAGATGTAATAGTCTCGATAACAGTAAGCACAGTTCTCAATGATGTGGTGAAGGAAATCAGTTAAATACCAGGTACAAGTAGTGAAATATTTCAAGGAGAAATGGAGGAATTCCGCGAAATGCGAAGGGTTAAGGTCCTGGACCAGAAACTAATGTAAAGTTTAGAGATACAGCATGGAAACAGACCCTTCAGCCCAATGAGTCCACATCAACTGGCGATCATCCTTTCATATTGGTTGCCTATTTTTCACCATTTCCATTTACTCCCTATACACACATTAAAGACAATCATTTTTTTTTTAAAGGCCAATAAACCTTCAAACCAGCAGTGGATGGAAGTGGATATGGATGTGTTTGGAAACTGGAACACACGATGGAAACCCATACAGTTACAGAGAGAACGTGGAAACTCCACACAGACAGCACCTGAGGTCAGGATAGAACCTGGGTCTCTGGCGCTGTGAGGCAGCAGTTCTACCAACTCTGCCACTGTGCCACCAATTGAGTGTGAATTGGGGTACAATGAGCAGAGCTTTGGAAGAACTCAAACTCACACCATCTTCCTCATTTTGTACCATTTTAAATACATATCTTAATCCAGTGACTCTGCCCTGCGCTCTAAACAAGGAAAACATATCCTTTCTTGACACACAGAACTACAGGTGATATACATTCCAGGCTTTAAAGACCTGACAAAACCTTCTCACCTTTGAAATTTGGCTGCGATTAAGGCCAACATTCAATTTACTTTGTTTTACAGGTGTTAGTAATTTCTGTATTAGGATTTTAATGTGTCTGGATTATTTGAGTTTAACACATATCCAAGTTGCAAATATATCATGGATAGGCACAGAAAATAATTAAAAAGCCAATTTTAACTTGAGGTTATAACCAAAGGAAGACGGCATTGTTTGATTCAATTGGAAAGAGCCAGTCTAAATGGACCAGCTATCAGTGGAACTATCATCTGTTATGGGAAACAGTGATCATAATATGTTGGGGCTTAAAATAGCTATGGAAAAGGAAATAGGCTATCTCAAGGTAAAATAGGCCAATTGGAGTAGGACCAATTTTAAGGTGGCCCTAGTAAATTGGAATCAAAACTTGGAAGGCACAGGATTAATTGAACAATTGCTTTCAAAGTGGAAATGTTTCTGCTGCAATTCGGGTACATTTCCATGAGGGGGAAGGATTGGGTAATTGGAGCCAATATTCCATGGATGAACCAAAATAAATGTATATTAAAATACAAACCACGTAGAAGGTAGGACTGCTCATGGATAAAGCAGGGAGTTTGAGTCACAGGAAATAGGTGAGGTACTAAACAAGTACTTTGCAGTTGTTCTTATCAAGGAGAAGGACACGGAAGACTAATATGCAAAGGCAGTTTGAAATCAAGATGGAGAAGATGTTGGAGCTCTTGAAGAGCATTAAGGTGAATAAATCCCTATGGCCTGATGGGATCTATTCCAGATTATCAGGGGAGGCAAGAGAAGAAATTTGCAGGGGCCATGACGATGATCTTTGCATCATCTCTTACCACAGGGAGAATCGGAAGGACCAGGGAGTAGCCATTGTTGTTCCTTGTTTAAAAAGAGAGGTAGATGGAATGTGGTGAATTATAGGTCGGTGACATATTTTCTGTGACACAGTTATAAAATCAATGCTTTACATCCATCCTCATCGAATAATGAGATGCAGTTGAAGGTTTCATAAAGAAAGGTTTTGTTAAGATTCAGGATAGGATGAAAATTGATTGAAAAAAGGATAGCCATAATAAAATGGATGAATTATCTGGTCTGGATGGGAAGCATCCAAGATTGCTGAGGGAGATAAAAGAGGAAATTGCAGAAATCCCAGCCTTCGTCTTCCAAATATCTGCAGATTCAGGAAGTGGTGTTTGAAGACAGGAGAAGTGCAAATATTACACTCTTGTTTAAAAATGGATAGAAAGATCAACCCAGTAACGCCAGACCCATCAGTTTAACCTCAGTGGTGGGGAAAACTTTAAGAATAATCATGGACAGAATTTGAACAAGTTTGATTGATCAGACAAAGCCAGCATTGATTTGTTAAATTAAATCATGTCCAAATGGAAACATAGAATGCTATAAGTAAGAGTAAAGTAATTAGCCCTTTAGACTGCTCCACCATTCAGTCCAATCGTAGCTAACCATCCATCACAATACCATATTGCTGTCCTCTCTCCATGCTTCTTGATGTATTCTGTATTTAGAAATCTCTCTTGCTCCTTCTTCAGTATGGTAAATAACTTGACCTCCTCAGCTTTCTGTGATAGAGAATAAAACACTGCAAGTTCAAGTGAAGGATCTAATGCCAAGAGATTGGACTAGGGAATGCAGAGCCAGAGGACCTTCCTTGGGTTCGAGGGGAGCACGCTGGTTGGAGGGTAGTTCAAGTTGGAGATCTCTAGCACACCCTGTTCCCCGTTACTCAACAAAATCCTAATCCAGTTTCATGTTTTACTCTGCCGAATCTCAGTATAACCTTCTTAAGATGCATGTCAATGACTGCTCACAATACATCTGGCATGAACTATCTATTGCTTTGCATAGGTGTAGCAATAAACCACAACCCACTTGTATTCAAATCATAGAATCATTACAGTGCAGAAGAAGACCATTGTGTCCATAACATCTCCACATTGCAGCAAGCCAATTTATCAGGGTGCTGGCAAGGCCATATCATCTTGGGGCTTTCTGTCATATTCTTAGAATTGAATAGATTAGTCCTACATCACATTCTTTGGTTTGCTAAGTTAATATTGTATAGATAATTCCATGTCATCTTCTGATAATTGCATGCATAATTTAACAATGATTAAGAATGTTTAAAGATTCACTTTATACCTGCTATTACTTCTTATGAATGCAGACACCACGTCAACCATTTTTTAACCTGGTTGTACCTCTCCAGCTTCACATATAATGGTTGCCAATGTCCAACATATTTCCTCATCAGTCCCTGACAGAAATCATTCTATAAATGATTACCACGTATACTGTTAACTCTACGCAAACAGGAAATGTCATTGCCTGTGGTATATATGACAGTAAACTAATCTGAACCTGAATCTAAAAGGTGACCAGCATGAGGCTTTTTGTTTTAGGGTTCTTTTGTTTTTCAAGCATTTTGACCTCACTTACTGAAGTATTTATTTTCTTTAGTACACCATATCTTATTACATAACCACATAAAACAGTTTGGGCAGAATAAGATGAATTCCTTTCAAAAGCTCTAACCTATCCAGATTGTACAGGTTAGGCAGGAGCATTATTGCAGAAATGTGTAAGTCGAGAAAGCCAATCCTGCAGCTTTGAATTTCTATGATAAAGCACTGTTTCAACCCTGTACATGTCAACAATGACATAGACTATCAGGGGAATGCACTGAGGTTCAGGGCAAGTCAAAGTGCATTTTGTACACTTCACACTGTACCTCAAAAATATTTTTTTTACCACTTTACAGTGCTAACTATTTCAATTTTTAAGTTTGGATTTAATGCAAGTGATAAAAAGGTAATATTTCCCAAATGGATGCTCTCTTTCTTAGAAGCGTGCAAATATGGTTTTGGCATGTTAGTCTGGAATGTGGAGTATGGATGAAACTAACAGATTGCTCCCAGAAGAGTGGAGTCAGGAAAATACAGAATAACACATTCATTATGTACTGTTTCGATTAATTCCTAATTTAGTAGCAATAAATGCATGGCAGCTAAATTGGAAAGCTTTATTTGCACAGGTTGCAAATGTCATGGAGATATTGAGGCATTCACTTACAAAGGAATTTATTGCTGTAATTCATTCAACTATATTGAAAATAAATCTCTTTTTTCTGACCTGAACCTGAGCAACTTTATAAGATTTTGGGATTGTTCTTTGATTATATTTCACTTATATTTTCTTGAAATAATTTCTTCCTCTGAATTTTCTTTAAATAACAGTCAATTTTGTTTAGTATCGGGCAATTGAAGTCTCAGACGTGTCATTATTGAGAGATTTTGCAGAGGAATGTTCAGAAACTTGTGTTCTATTTTGGGAAAGTGTTTAACTATCTTGTAACTGGAAAGCCTAAAGTTACACGTATTTTAAAATTGAAATATTCCAAAGAGCCTGCAATCTATATCAATGTTTGACACATTACTTAAGTAATAGTCACATCTAGTTTAATCTAAAGAGTATTAAAATGCATTATAACATTACATTATGAATTTTGTTTTTTGTCTCCACCCCTTTCTGCTTCCCTCCGAAACTCCCTGGTCAACTTCCCACCCAAACCCCCCGCTCCCCACGTACTTTCCCCTGCAACTGCAGTAGATGCAACACCTATCCCGTTACCTTCCCCCTCGACTCCATCCAAGGACCCAAACAGTCTTTCCAGGTGAGGCAGAGGTTCACTTGCACCTCCTCCAACCTCATCTACTGTATTTGCTGTTCCAGGTGTCAACTTCTCTACATCGGTGAGACTAAGCGCAGGCTTGGCGATCGTTTCACTGAACACCTCCGCGAAGTCCGTCTTAACCTACCTGATATCCTGGTTGCTCAGCACTTCAACTCCCCCTCCCATTCCCAATCTTTCCTTTCTTTCCTGGGCCTCCTCCATTGTCAGAGTGAGGCCCAGCGCAAATTGGAGGAACAGCACCTCATATTTTGCTTGTGTAGTTTACACCCCAGCAGTATGAACATTAAACTCAGATAGCTAACGTCAGATAGCCCTTGCTTTCTCTCTCCATCCTCTTCCCCTTCCCAGTTCTCCCACTAGTCCTACTGTCTCAGACTATATTCTATCTTTGCCATGCCCCCTCCCCTGATATCAGTCTGAAGAAGGGTCTCGACCCAAAGCGTCACCCATTCATTCTCTCCAGAGATGCTGCCTCACCTGCTGAGTTACTCCAGCATTTTGTGTCTGCCTTCAAATATTGCAAATGTTGTCTTCAAAATCTTATCCACCCATCCTGGGCATGCATTCCATGTTTTCCTGATCCTCTAAACTTTGTGCTGCACAATTTATCATGTGATCTCTTGTCTTCTTCGACCTATATCAAATTTCTCCATGTTGAAATCCACCTGGCATTTTCTGTGCCAGCCTAATCACTCCTTTGATATCTCCCTTTAGCTGAGAATTAATTCCCTCGCTATCAATCATTCAGTCAAAATGGTATTGTAATCTGTTAATTCTGTTGCCTATTTTGTCTGAACCATTTATAACAGACCAATAACAGCAAAAGACCAAGTAGTGACCTGCAGACCTACTGTATTCTGGCCTCCGATCAATTCCAGTGATTATTATACTTTTGCTTTCTGCCACAGAACCATTTTCTAATACAGCTATTCCTTTTAATGTCTTCATTATTCTTCAATGTAAGACTTTTTATTCAGATGCTTTGCAAAAATGCTTGTACACTACATGCTCTACAGTCTTCAGCACTTCTCGTTACACCCTCGAAAAATTCAAAGTAATCAAACCTGACCTTCCCCTAATTACTCCATGCTGACTATCATTGTTTAGCACATGGTCCTCTAAATGCCACCGTCGGAAGGTTTTTTTATCGGTAATTTCTCACTATTGGCTTGTGTTTATCAATTTTATTCCTTTTTGAGCAATGAAACCATGGACGGAATCTGCCTGTTTGTTTAGATTGGAGATACAGCATAGAAACATGCCCTTCATCCCACCGAGTCCATGCCGAACAATGATCACCCACACATTAGTTCTATCCTATGCACTAGGGACAATTTACACAAGCAAATCTGCCAACAAACCTGCACCTCTTTGGAATGTGGGAGGGAACCCAGAGGAAACCCACGAGGTCACAGGGAGAATGTACAAACTCCATATGGATAGTATCCTCAGTCAGGATTGAACCCGGTTCTCCAGCGTTGTAATGCCCCTGTCCCACTTAGGAAACCTGAACGGAAACCTCTAGAGACTTTGCGCCCCACCCAAGGTTTCCGTGCAGTTCCCGGAGGTTCCAGGAGGTTTTTGTCCTCCGGCAACCACCTTCAACTAGCATTGCAACTGGCTTCGACTAAAACATTACCGATTTTTAAAACGGAAACCACTTTTGACCAGGGAGACTGACAAAAACCTCAGGGAACCGCACGGAAACCTTGGGTGGGCCGCAAAGTCTCCAGAGGTTTCCGTTCAGGTTTCCTAAGTGGGACAGGGGCATAAGGCAACAACTCTACCACTATGCCACTGTCCTTTGAAACATCACCATAGTCAAAGAGCATGGGTAAAGGATGGTTAGAATTAGGAGAATTTCTTTCCTTGCTTCATTTAGGAATCCGGGATACTTTTTATCCACTTTTAAATATTAAGAGTCCCATAATCTATGCTCTTCCTCTATGTTTATCACATCCAATACTTCAGTATTTTACTTCCTAAATATCAATGCTCATAGCACCACCACCATCACCACTCCACCTCCACCTCTCAGTGAAGGCATGCCAAATGTTCACTGAATATTCTACATGAGCCTTCTGCCTGCGCACACAGATCTTCATTTTGGTCTCTAACAGGTCTTAATATGTAGAATATATTTGGGTCTTCAATGATTTTTACCTCCTAATATTTCTCATGCATTTTCTTTTCCTCTTAATTTCCATTTGTAATTTCACTCTGCACATTCTGTACTCATTTAACTTATTTTTTATCTTCCATACATGAACCATGTGGTTTGCATTCATGATGTGCATTCTGTGGAGTTAAAAACTAAATAGGTCATTAATAAGAGCTTCCAATGTGTTTTACGCAGAATTTCCCAGCATTATAAATCCTTTTCCATTCATCGTACAAATCCTTGGCAGTCTACCGTTTGTTGAAGCTGCAGCACTTCAACATATTGAAAGTATTTGTCTTCATGTCAAAGGCAAGCATAATCCTTCATGTCAAATAATGAATGAAAAACACTGGATTAAATTTATCCACTTTCTTGCAGTACTTGAAATTTAATAATCTCTACTATTTTTAAGAGTCCAGTCCTTATTATATATGACGAGTTAAGTATGGTTGATATTACTTAGCTGGATTGTACTACCAGCTGTCATATCTCTTTAGTAAAATTTGACTATGAAACAAAAAAATGATTTTATAAATGGTAACATTTCTAAAATCATGTCAGATGTCTTTATTTCCATTTAGAGTCACAGCCATGGAGTGATACAGCATGGAAATAGGCCCTTCGTCTCAACTGTTCCATGACAACCAAATTGTTCCATCTAAGCTAGTTCCATGTTCTTGTTTAAGAAGGAACTGCAGATGCTGAAAAATCGATGGTAGACAAAAATGCTGGAGAAACCTAGCGGGTGAGGCAGCATCTATGGAGCGAAGGAAATAGGCAACGTTTCCGGTCGAAACCCTTCTTCATACCCCATTTTCTTGTGCTTAACTCGTATCCCTCTAAATCTTTCCTATCCATGTACGTCCAAATGTCTTTAATATGTTGTTAATTGTACCTGCCTCAACCACTTCCTCTGGCAACTTGTTTCATATACCCACCATCCTTTGTGTAAAAAAACCTGTCTGTCATGTTCTTATTAAATCTTTCTTCTCTCACCTTATTAAATCTTTCTTCTCTCACCTTAAACCCAACCTCTCCCTATAGTTCAGGCTCTTGAGTCCTGGCAACACCCTTGTAAATTTTCTCTGCAATCTTTCCAGATTTATGGCATCGTTCCTATAGCAGGGCGATCAAAATCAATACTTCAAGTGAGACATCAATGACATATTGTACAAGTCTAACATAATATTAAACTTCTATACTCTATTCCCTAACTGATGGAGGCCAGTGAGCCAAAAGCCTTCTGCACCACCCTATCTACCTGTGACGCCAGTAAATCTTGACAATTTTCTTTCTCGGAAGTATATAGACAAGCATGGGAAAACAAATTAGTTCAACCCATAACGAAAGATATTTGGGATGAAAGTGTACAACATATAGATCAATGTTCGTTAAACGCCAGACATTCTCTAATACAATTTAAAGTACTACATAGATTACATTATTCTAAAATAAACTTAAATAGAATTGTTCCTAATATTTTTCCTATCTGTGATAAATGTCAATTATCTGAAGCTAATTTAACCCATACCTTTGTAAGTCGCATAAAAATTAAAAAATTTTGGATGGATATTTTAAAAATTATTTCCGCAGTGGTTAATACTCAATTGGAACCCGATCCTAAATTAATAATATTAGGCATATCAGAACAATACCTAAAACTTACAATAAACCAAAGAAATTTCCTTGATTACGGTATAATAACTGGGAAAAAATTAATATTAACATTTTGGAAAAACCCAGCAACCCCACAATCAAAATGTGGATTATGGAGATGTTGGAGACCTTAAATCTGGAAAAAATTAGATTTGTCTTAATTGACAAACCAGAATTATTTACTAGAATATGGTCTCCGTTCATAGATTATCTGAAGGGGTAGAATGGGCCGATGCGGAAGTCTGACTCAAGCTTGAACCCAGGACTAGATGAATAGTTATGTTCTCTGACCTATGGACCTATCTCCTAAGTTGTATTATGGATAGTTTATTCTATTTTTCAAATTTTCTTTTTTTTTTCTCCCTTTATTTTTTCTATTAAAAAAAATAATAATAATTAGAGTCAATGTTAATATGTAACCGATAAATGAAGACCCCAGCTACACTGGTAGCGGGGTCCCTGGAATCCTGAATATTTAATATGTAACCGTTTAACAAAGCTCGTAGTGGTTTGGACTATAATATGTACTTAAAGCACACGGTATTGGCAGTTCTGTATTGATGTGGATCAAGAACTGGCTGGCAGATAGGAAGCAAATAGTAGGAGTGAACAGGTCCTTTTCAGGATGGCAGGCAGTGACTAGTGGGGTGCCGCAAGGCTCAGTGCTGGGACCCCAGCTATTTACAATATATATTAATTATTTGGACGAATGAATTAAATGCAACATCTCGAAGTTTGCGGATGACACGAAGCTGGGGGGCGGTGTTAGCTTTCACGAGGATGTTAGGAGGCTGCAAGGTGACTTGGATCGGCTGAGTGAGTGGGCAAATGCATGGCAGATGCAGTATAATGTGGAAAAATGTGAGGTTATCCACTTTTGTGGCAAAAACAGGAAAGTAGACTATTATTTGAATGGTGACCGATTAGGAAAAGGAGAGATGCAACGAGACCTGGGTGTCATGGTTCACCAGTCATTGAAAGTATGCATGTAGGTGCAGCAGGCTGTGAAGAAAGCAAATGGTATGTTGGCATTCATAGCAAAAGGATTTGAGTACAAGAGCAGGGAGATTCTACTGAAGTTGTACAGGGTCTTGGTGAGGCCACACCTGGAGTATTGCGTACAGCTGTGGTCTCCTAATCTGAGGAAAGACACTCTTGCCGTAGAGGGAGTACGGAGAAGGTTCACCAGACTGATTCCTGGGATGGCAGGACTTCCATGTGAAGAAAGATTGGATAGACTCGGCTTGTACTCGCTGGAATTTAGAAGATTGATGGGGGATCTCATAGAGACTTACAAAATTCTTAAGGGGTTGGACAGGCTAGATGCAGGACGATTGTTCCCGATGTTGGGGAAGTCCAGGACAAGGGGTCACTGTTTAAGGATAAGGGGGAAGTCTTTTAGGACTGAGATGAGAAAATCATTTTTCACACAGAGAGTGGTGAATCTGTGGAATTCTCTGCCACAGAAGTAGTTGAGGCCAGTTTGTTGGCTATATTTAAGAGTGAGTTAGATATGGCCCTTGTGGCTAATGGGATCAGGGGGGTATGGAGAGAAGGCAGGTACAGGATACTGAGTTGGATGATCAGCCATGATCATATTGAATGGCGGTGCAGGGCTGAATGGTCTACTCCTGCACCTATTTTCTATGTTTCTATGTTTCTATGTACATGCCTCTAATAAAAATTTAACTTTAATAAAAATCAATGGAACAGAAAAAAAAAAAGCCTGAAGAAGGATACTGGCCATGAGCATTGCCTGTTCATTCCCTCCCAAGATGTTGCTTGACCCGCTGCGCTCCTTCAGCACTTTCCATTTTGTTTAAAGGCAACAGTCCAGATCACGTAGAAAAAATACATAAATGCTAAATGATACTTTCCAATATCTTGCTGGCCACACTTCAATCACAGAGGCCAAACACTTTCCACTTCCCTATAGCAGGAAGCCACATTTACTCCCTGTCTACCCTCCCTCGCAGCAGTAACTTTAGTTGGAAATCTGTTGTTCATGTTCTTGTGCCGATCACCAATTGTAAAATCTGGGTGGGAGGCTGGTGCAGTGGTGATAATTAAAAAAAGGTATGGCCATTGTTGCTGTCCCCAACTCTTTAAAGAGCCATGGAAAACTGCAGTTGGTACCAATGAGAGTCATGCTTAGTCCACCATTTAGTGGGCCTTGGGGCCAGATGTAAAATTAGGCTTGTTCTGCTTTATTGTTTCTTGAACACCAAAGGCCAAACTCTATTTTTACGTCTGACTGCAATCAAGTGACAATTAAGGGCCTGTCTCACTTGCGCGACCTAATGAACGAGTTCTTGCCCTCGACTCATACACACAGCATAGTCGACACGAGATCGTAGGAGGTCTTCGTAACTCTCCTTCATGCTCGAGCGTGGCCTCCGCGTTATCGAGGCCTCAGCTAGGTCGCGCTGGTTTTTCAATATGTTAAAAAATGCCCGCGAGTAAAAAAAGGTCGCCATGGAAATAATCAATACTTTTTTTACTCATAGGTTTAGTCGTAGTATGTCATAGTAGGTCATAGTAGGTTGGCATGTTAGTGGTAGGTAATCGAGGGTAGTTGAAGGTAGTCAACGACTAACATCTCTTCATTCTAGTTGGCGGGATATTGCTTTTATCACTGCCGTGTATGACTTCAATCTGCATGTAGATTGGGTGAATCAAATTGGCAGGGGTGAGGAAGAGGATTTCTTGGAATGTATGCGGGATAGTTTTCTCAACCAACATGTGCAGAAACCAACGAGAGAGCAGGCTATTCTAGACTGGGTATTGAGTAATGAGGAAGGGTTAGTTAGCTGTCTTGTTGTGCGTGGCCCCTTGGGCAAGAGTGACCATAATATGGTTGAGCTCTTCATTAGGATGGAGAGTGCCAAAATTAAGTCAGAAACAAGGGTTCTGAACTTGAACAAAGGTAACTTTGAAGGTATGAGATGTGAATTGGCCAAGATAGACTGGCAGGTGATTCTTAAAGGGTTGACAGTGTATGTGCAATGGAAGGTATTTAAAGACTGCATGGATGAAGTACAAAAATTGTTCATACCAATTTGGCAAAAGAATAAATCGGGGAAGGTGATGCATCCATGGATAACAAGGGAAATCAGGGATAGCATAAAAACAAAAGATGAGGCATACAAATTTGCCAGAAAAAGCAGCCTACCGGAGGACTGGGAGGACTTTCATATGAGGAAAGATTGGATAGACGCGGCTTGTACTCGCTGGAATTTAGAAGATTGAAGGGGGATCTTATAGAAACTTACAAAATTCTTAAGGGGTTGGACAAGCTAGATGCTGGAAGATTGTTCCCGATGTTGGGGGAGTCCAGAACAAGGGGTCACAGTCTAAGGATAAGGGGGAATTCCTTTAGGACCGAGATGAGGAAAACATTCTTTACACAGAGAGTGGTGAGTCTCTGGAATTCTCTGCCACAGAAGGTAGTTGAGGCCAGTTCATTGGCTATATTTAAGAGGGCGTTAGATGTGGCACTTGTGGCTAAAGGGATCAGGGGGTATGGAGAGAAGGCAGGTACGGGATACTGTTAGATGATCAGCCATGTTCACATTGAATGGTGCAGGCTCGAAGGGCCGAATGGCCTACTCCTGCACCTATTTTTCTATGTTTCTATGTTTCTATGTTTCTATGTTTCTATCACCTCCTTGGGTCTAGTATATCTACAAGTGAGATTGAAGCCTAATTCCACTCTTCCCTCTCAGTGGTGCAAGACCATGGCTTGTATCATGAATGGGTATAAAACTGTAGCCATGTACTCCTATACATCACCAACTCCCAAGTTAGTATCCCAAATGTATTAAACCTTATAGAACAATTTGGTGCCTTTTCAGGGTACAGAATAAACTGGAATAAAAGTGAAATTATGCCAATAAAAGCTCAAGACCCTTCACAACTCCAAACATTTCCCTTTTGAATTGTTACTGAAAAATGTAGATACCTTAGATACGTGACTAGAAAATATACCTTTCTATTTCAAACAAATTTCCCACCATTAATGACTAAATTAAATGCCCACATTCAATTCTGGAAAACACTCCCTATTTCCCTTATAGGTAGAGTAAATGCCATAAAGATGATCTTCCTTCCACAACTCCTATATTTATTTCAATCAATACCGATATATCTCCCCAAAAGTTTAAAACAAATTTTTGACTCTATTATCACAAATTTCATTTGGGACTACAAAACCCACAGAATACACAAAAGACATTGTGTAAAGCTAAAGAAAATGGAGGATTAGCACTTCCTAATTTCCTTTTCTACTACTGGGCGACTAATATTAAAAACATAATCTACTGGATGGATGATAGAAACATAGAAACATAGAAATTAGGTGCAGGAATAGGCCATTCGGCCCTTCGAGCCTGCACCGCCATTCAATATGATCATGGCTGATCATCCAACTCAGTATCCCGTACCTGCCTTCTCTCCATACCCTCTAATCCCCTTAGCCACAAGGGCCACATCTAACTCCCTCTTAAATATATCCAATGAACTGGCCTCAACTACCCTCTGTGGCAGAGAGTACCAGAGACCCACCACTCTCTGTGTGAAAAAATTCCTTCTCATCTCGGTCCTAAAGGATTTCCCCCTTATCCTTAAGCTGTGACCCCTTGTCCTGGACCTCCCCAACATCGGGAACAATCTTCCTGCATCTAGCCTGTCCAACCCCTTAAGAATCTTGTAAGTTTCTACAAGATCCCCTCTCAATCTCCTAAATTCTAGAGAGTATAAACCGAGTCTATGCAGTCTTTGTTCATAAGACAGTCCTGACATCCCAGGAATCAGTCTGGTGAACCTTCGCTGCACTCCCTCTATGGCAATAATGTCCTTCCTCAGATTTGGAGACCAGAACTGTACGCAATACTCCAGGTGTGGCCTCACCAAGACCCTATACAACTGAAGTAGAACCTCCCTGCTCCTATACTCAAATCCTTTTGCTATGAAAGCTAACATACCATTGGCTTTCTTCACTGCCTGCTGTACCTGCATGCCTACTTTCAATGACTGGTGTACCATGACACCCAGGTCGCGCTGCATCTCCCCTTTTCCTAATCGGCCACCATTTAGATAGTAGTCGGTTTTCCTATTTTTGCCACCAAAGTGGATAACCTCACATTTATCCACATGTCATGATACATGTCAACAGGTAAATTGGTTAAAAAATGGAGAGGGAAGAAAGTTTGCCTTTTAATATAGGCGTGATTCTTTCTCCAATACATCTGAATAAATCAACGTATGAGCAGAATCCGATAATACACAGTACCCTACGTATCTGGAAACAGTTGAAATTAAGTCTCAAACTGAGAAATTTCTCTCTTCTTCTACCAATCGCTAACAATCCCTTGTTTAAACCAGTTACTTTAGATAAGGCAATGGAAAATTCAGGAATTAAAACGGTGGGAGATCTCTACGAGAAGGGGATTTTCCTCTCGTTTCAAGAACTACAGGAGAAATATCATTTGAAAGCAAGCAATCTTTTTAGATATCTTCAAATCCGAGATTATGTGAAAACATATACACAAGAGTGTCATTTTATGGGCCCAGATATACTAGATGAGTGTATGAATAGACATGCCGACACAAGCAAGTTAACATCCTACATTTATAACACTCTTATAATTGCCCATACCCCATCTTCTGAGATGTATAGGCGAGCATGGGAAGACGAGTTGGGTTCATCAATTTCAAAGGATATCAGGGAGGAAAGCCTACTATACATACATTACCGCTCTCTCAATATCAGGCACTTCCTGATACAATTTAAAATACTGCATAGACTTTACTATTCAAAGACTAAATTGAATAAGATTTTTCCAACCATCTCCCCTATTTGTGATAAATGCCACCTCCAAGAAGCGACTTTAACCCACTCGTTTGCTTCCTGTATAGAGACACAAAACATCTGGAGGGGAATATTTGATATCTTCTCTAAAATACTTAAAATTAAACTGGAACCAGATATAAAACTGATCACATTAGGTATGTCAGAGGCCGTTCTAAGCTAACGATATTTCAAAGACGTTTCCTTGACTACGGCCTAATAACTGCGAAAAAACTCCTACTCAAATTTTGGAAAAAGATAACAGTTCCCACAGTGAAGATGTGGATTACTGATATGTCCGAGACACTACATTTAGAAAACATTAGACTTGTTTTGCCTGAAAAAGCAGATCAATTTCTCAAAACAAGGTCTCCTTTCACTGAATTTCTGCAACAACAGAATGGTTAAACACAATTTAAAACCGATGCCAGGGATGGGTGGGGGGGTGAGGGGGGTGGGGGGAGGTATATCTCCATCTTCCTTTTTTCTTATTTCTCTTCTTTCCTCTTGCACTTCTTTGGTAGTTTGGGGGTCTTTTCCTTTCTTTCTCTTATTTTACTTCTTTTTCTTCATTCTCTCCTTTTCTCTCTTTTTTTCTTTTTTTTGATTTGGGTTTCAATGTTAAAAATGAAGCTGTACAATAATCGTATAACTGTCATGTCGATTGTCTTATTCCTGTACAATTACTTCTAATAAAATATATTCGGGAAAAAAAATGTAGCCCTTTCTACCTTAATGCTGCACTATAATGTGTTTTTCATCCTTAATTTGTTGGGTTTTTTTATGTTGTTTTTCTGATTGAGCACAAGCAAGAATTCTTGCACAAATATCTGTTTCTGAGAATCATTCAGTGAATGTAAAATAATATGAAGATTTATTATTTTCAAGTATAATATTCTTAATTAGAATTAGACTCATGAACTGCAACAAATGCCTTTAGGAAATCTTTAGGAGTTAGAAACATAGAAACTAGGTGCAGGAGGAGGCCATTCGGCTCTTTGAGCCAGCATCGCCATTCATTGTGATCATGGCTGATCGTCCCCTATCAATAGATAGGTTACTGTGGTTATTCATCAGCCATGTGAAAATCAACTCACATTTATCTCAAATCTGGATGTTTAATAATTATTTACAAATACATGTTAGTCATGTTGATTTTATGCAATTATTTAATAATTACAGTTCCCCATATTCTCTGATTGTACTTGCTGAGAATGTACAATGCACGATTTGTAAGTCTGCAAATTACACTAAAATAGGTGGTATTGTAAATGGTAAAGATGATTATCAAAAATTGGAGCAGGATCTTGATCATCTGGGCATTCTTCAACCTGCTGGCTCAAGTGGGCTGAGGATTGGTTCATGGAGTTTAATGCACATAAGAGTGAGTTGTTGCATTTAGGGAAGTCAAGTCAGGGCAGGACCTTCACAGGGGATAGTTGTTGAACAGAGGGATCTAGGAGTACAGGTACATAGTTCCCCGAAAATGGGTTCACAGGTAGATAGGCTGGTAAAGAAGGCATTTGATACATTGGCCTTCATTAGTTACTGGTGTTGAGCATAGAAGTTGGGATGTTATGTTACAGTTCTAGTTGAGGTTGGTGAGACCACATTTGGAGTATTGTGTTCCATTTGGTCACCCTGCTATCGGAAGGATGTCATCTCGCTGAAAATAGTACAGAGAAGATTTACAAGGATGCTGAAGATAAACACAAATAGCTGGAGTAACTCAGACTGGTCAGGCAGCATCAGGCAATATGAGGATGTTGCTAGGTCTTGAGGGCCTGAGCTACAGGGAGAGATTGGGCAGGCTAGGAATTTATTTCTTGAAGCACAGGAGGTTGCCCCATGATCTTATAGAGTTGTATAGAATCATGAGGGGAATTGATAGGGTGAATGCAGAGTATTTTACCCAGCGTGGGAGATTCAAGAACAAGGGGACATAGGTTTAGGATGAGAGGGGAAAGATTTAAAGGAAACCTGAGGGTCAACCCTTTCATTTCGCAGGTGATGAATATATGGAATGAGCTGCCAGAGGAGGCAGCTGAGGCAGATAAAATAATATTTAAAAGACATATGGACAGTTATGTGGACAGGAAAGGTTTAGAAGGATATGGACCAAATGCAGGCAAATGGGACTAGTTTAGATGGGGCATCTTGGTCTGCATGGGTGTTGGGCTGAAGGGCCTGTTACTATACATTATGACTCTACGATTGTTGGCCTCAGATTTCTAAGAAATCTGGCAATAGTCCATATCACGACGAGGTTTTACAATTGAATGAAATTTACCCCAATGTCCCGCGGCATAAGGGACTGCATTCTATCTTTTTTTTACCTTTTCAATTCATCCCTCTCCCCCCATTATCTAGATTTGTTACTCTCTCCCATCTAGTTCCATGTTTCCATCGCCCGTACACCTGCCCACCTGGAGTTCTTGTCCCTTGGCCCTACTTTCTGATCTCCACTCCTATCTGGTTCCAACTACTCATCATCTCTCCCTTGTGAGGTTCCACATCATCTTCCAGCCTCTGGCTCTACCTCCATCCACTCATCTGGCTCCATCCGCCCAAGTTATTTTCTTATCTGTTTCCACTTAACACCCACAAGCCTCGGTCTCAAAATTCCCCCCCTTCCCTCCCCTGTCTCTCTGTCTGTTCATAATCCCCCACCTCATCTGGTTCTACCTGTCACCTACCAGCCTCTGTCTCTTTCCACTTTCTCACCTCTTTATGTTGGCTATCTTCCCTTTACACCTTCAGTCACAATGCAAGGTCGTGATCTAAAATGTTGACCAGTTCTTTCCTCCACAGATGTTGCTTGATCTGCTGTGTTCCTCCAATTACTTGTTTTTTTCCCTCCAGGTGCTATTACTATGGTTACATCAAAAAGTTTCTACAAAGAGCTTTGGCTTGACATCAGGGAGGTCCACTTGATTTCATCCATTAAGCGTAGTTGACAGGAAGGATGGTCTATCTCCTCATACTGTGGCTGTTATCGTTTCATACTGGGAAGGCGTTTGACAAGAGAATGGACCATTAGCTTCCTGAACAGAAACAATATTTACTAAGAAGTGTGCAGTGTAAATGTGAATTAAAAAATCCTGGGTAATCCCAAATATTACTGCTCTTGCAATCTAACACAAACTAATCACCCAAGGGACCATAAATTCAAACATTGCACTGATTTAATGAAAAATACAACTATTTGGCAATTATTCATCAAACATTTGCATTTGCCGATATTTTTACTTCAATTGTTTTTTCGGTCATATTGCAACAGCAGCTTAATTTTATTAATGCTTCATTTATTGAAAGCTGAATTGTAACAGTAGCTGGTTTAACATAAAACAGGACAGCACATGAACAGGCCCATTAGGGTCACAATATCTCTGTCAGACATAATGTCAAGACCCACTCTTATCTGCTTTCACATAATCGATACCTCTCCATTCCCAGCATATCCATTAACACATGCATCTCCAAAACTCTCTTCAAGAGGCAATAGAGGCGAAAGCAAGGCAAAAGAGGGAAACTATAGGCCGGTTAGCCTGACTTCAGTGACTTTAGAATCCATTGTTTAGGATGAGTTTTCCGAGTACCTAGAAGCATATGATAAAATTGTCTCTTTGCCCAGAGTAGGGGAATCTAGGACAAGAACACATGGGTTTAAGGTGAAGGGGAAAAGATTTATTTGGAATCTGAGGGGTGACTTTTTCACACAAAGGGTGGTGGGTGTATGTAATGAGCTACCAGAGGAGATAGTTGAGACAGGGACTATCCCAACATTTAAGAAACAGTTAGACAGGTACATGTATAGGACAGGTTTGGAGGGATATGTTACTTTGTTACTTTGGATATTAATGTTATCTGGTATATTTTTCTACTCTACTCTGATAGTTACTGAAATTGAAAGAAAACATTCTCAGAGATTTTTAATTGTGAGAAAATATATTTATAAAACTCCATGGGGCCTTCATTGGTTAAATAGTTGCAATTCTGATTTTGCTGCTCAGCAAATTTGAATACAGTGGTGAGGGACAAATGTGGCGGTACCACCAAATAATGCCTGGTATTTCCTCCTGATGGCACGCTACAATTGGTTTTTCTACAGTTAATTAATCAGCTTCTTTCTGGCATTGTAAAGAGATCTGGTATTTGGCAGTGTCACATTTTACAATGGATACATTAATATATTGTGGAATATTTGACATAGGATGGCAGGATTGCAGAAATCTAATGAAGTTGAATTTTTGAGGACTAGTTGAAGAGTGTTTTATTAATGTAGCACATTCCTGACTCAGAGCTGCAAGAAACCTGAACTGATGATCTAACATTTATACCACAAAGCAATTATTTTCTTTGTACACCATCCATTCTGAGAGATAAATTTAATTATGCTTAGAAATAGGATACAAAACACAAATCATAACCTATTAGTGTAATTAAATATTTTTTTGCTGACAAGTGAGGCAACACTCTTGGTTTTGGACATATTGGTTTCAGAAAATTACAATCCTTTACTTCTTTTTGCTACACTTTTTCTGTACTTTATTAAAAAGTGACATACAAAAAAAAACTAAAACACATAAAAGATTATAATCTTAAATTTGATCAAACTTTTAATCATCATGTTCTAATTCAAGATGGTAAGCAACTTCTAAGATGTGACCCATTTGCTTGTGTGGTCTATTTCTTCCTCCTGGCATCTTTTCCATATAACCATACAACCATATAACAATAACCATATAACAATTACAGCACGGAAACAGGCCTTCTCGGCCCTTCCAGTCCGTGCCGACCATTCATTTTCCCCTAGTCCCATCTACCTGCACTCAGACCATACCCCTCCATTCCCTTCCTGTCCATATACCTATCCACTTTACTTTTAAATGTTAAAATCGATCCTGCCTCCACCACTTCTGCAGGAAGATCATTCCACACAGCCACCACTCTCTGAGTAAAGAAGTTCCCCCTCATGTTACCCCTAAATTTCTGTCCCTTAATTCTCATGTCATGCCCACTTGTTTGAATCTTCCCTACCCTCAATGGGAAAAGCTAATCCACGTCAACTCTGTCTATCCCTTTCATCATTTTAAAGACCTTTTTCCTTCTTTCCTTCCGGATCTGCACATTATTTCGTAACTTTCTTTCTGCACTGTTAAATAAACTTGGGTTGGGAGATGGAAAGGGGAATGAAGATAAGCATACATTACAAGGTGGATTAAATTATGTCCAAATTAAGTCAAAAATAACTTGGAGACACAGGAAACTATAGATACTGGAATCTTGAGCAAAAATGTAAATGCTGGAGGTTCCAACCTGAAACATCATCTGTCCATTCCCTCCAGAGATACTGCCTGAATCGTTGAGTTCTTCCAGCACATTACGCTTTGTCCAACATAACATAGTGTACTGTCAACCCCAATAACTGCTGTTCTCAATTTATTAAGTTTTTATCTCTTCGCTGCATCAGTTTGCGGTATTTTAACCTCTGATTGATCTTGACATGAACCTCTTTGTTTGTAGGTAGTATAGACTCACCATGTTAATATTCTCTGCGTTTTCCCTTTATTTACATTAAAGCATGATTTGAAGAAAATTCAGGAGAGTAAGAATGTGCAGATAATTATTAATTGCAACAACATAAAGAGTATAAAGTAAAATTAATTCTATGTTGGAATCAACTACAGTAATTCAGAACTATTCTTTGAAAGTCCAATTAGAGTTTTGAGGTTGGCAAGGGACAACTTAAGCCATGCCAACAACTAACTCTGTCAACAATTAAAGAATTAGAGATTATATCAACTCATCTGATATTGATCAATAAAGAATTTAATTCACCAAACTTTCTACTTCATGCAAGGTATTGCACATTTCTTCAACACAATTAACCATAATTCTTTTTGGTGCTTTCCTAATTTTGAGATTGGTTAGTAAGGAGAGCTTTATATATATAGCATCTTAACACATATTCTGGACATCCCTTGTTCTCCTCAACCAATGGATTATTAAAAATATATATTCTTTAATTCTTTGCACAAATTTGTTTTAGGGGAAAAGCTAAATAGAAAAATATACTTCACATTGTTAAAGTTCTTAAAATTGAAAGTCATCATAAGTAGCAGTGCACTCAGCCCAATTTTTCATTCTATTGATGTCAATGAAAAAAAGAATTAGATGATGTTTTGATTACAGTGGCTTGCAAAAGATTTCTTACCCCTTGAACTTTTCCACATTTTGTCATGTTACAACCACAAACGTAAATGTATTTTATTGGGATTTTATGTGATAGACCAACACAAAGTGATGCATAATTATGAAGTGGAAGGAAAATTATACATGGTTTTCAAATATTTTTACAAATAAAAAACTGAAAAGTGTGGCGTGCAAAAGTATTCAGCCCCTTTACTCTGATATCCCTAAATTAATTCCAGTGCAACCAATTGCCTTCAGAAGTCACCTAATTAGTAAATAGAGTCCACTTGTGTGTAATCTAATCTCAGTATAAATACAGCTGTTCTGTGAAGGCCTCAGAGGTTTGTTAGAGAACATTAGTGAACAAACAGCATCATGAAGCCCAAGGAACACACCAGACAGGTCAGGGATAAAGTTGTGGAGACGTTTAAAGCAGGGTTAGGTTATAAAAAACTATCTCAAGCTTTGAACATCTCACGGAGCACTGTTCAATCCATCATCCAAAAATGGAACGAGTATGGCACAATTGCAAACCTACCAAGACATGGCCGTCCACCTAAACTGACAGGCTGGGCAAGGAGAGCATTGATCAGAGAAGCAGCCAAGAGGCCCATGGTAACTCTGGAGGAGCTGCAGAGATCCACAGCTCAGGTGGGAGAATCTGTCAACAGGACAACTATTAATCGTGCACTCCACAAATCGGGCCTTTATGGAAGAGTGGCAAGAAGAAAGCCATTGTTGAAACAAAGCCATAAGAAGTCCCGTTTGCAGTTTGCCACAAGCCATGTGGGGGACACAGCAAACATGTGGAGGAAGGTGCTCTGGTCTGATGAGAACAAAATTGAAGTTTTTGGTCAAAATGCTATGTGTGGTGGAAAACTAACACTGCACATCACCCTGAACACACCATCCCCACTGTGAAACATGGTGGTGGCAGCATCATGCTGTGGGGATGCTTTTCTTCAGCAGAGACAGGGAAGCTGATCAGAGTTGATGGGAAGATGGATGGAGTCAAATACAGGGCAAACTTGGAAGAAAACCTGTTAGAGTCTGCAAAAGACTTGAGACTGGGATGGAGGTTCACCTTCCAGCAGGACAACAACACTAAACATACAGCCAGAGCTACAATGGAATGGTTTAGATCAAAGCATAGTCATGTGTTAGAATGGCCCAGTCAAAGTCCAGACCTAAATCCAATTGAGAATCTCTGGCATGGTCGAAGGAGGTCTTCTTCATAGTCGCGGGAGTTCTTCAACATAGTCGTAGGAGGTCGTAGACATAGTCGTAGGAGGTCGTAGTCGTGGAAGGTCGTAGGAGGGCGTAGGTTACCGCGACCTTGATTTTTTAAGGTCGTCAGAGGTCGTGAATTAGGTCGTGAAAGTGGGACAGGCCCTTAAGTCTCCCACTTCACTACATTGGACTTGGAAGCAAGTTTGCATATGAGTTTGTCTATTGCAAATTGAAATCACCTGCTCTATTTGAATAGTATTACTTGCTCTGTGCTAAGAATAAATTTGAATTTGTATTTGTACTTTCAATTATTACCTCCTCAAATGTGGGTTTGTATCCAGTGGTATATTTTTTCCTGGTGTGCATTGTTGCTTTGTTTGCAACATATTGGCTAATTCATAGCCAGAAGGCTCCACAAACAGTAAATGAAATATATAATCAGCAAGCTGTGTTTGGTGATATTGATCAAATTACAAAGAAAAAAACCTTCATTAGAACACCGATAAAACACTTGTATCCTCTTAGAAATGGGATCTTTGATGCCCATCTGATCTGACAAGTGAAGCCTTGATTTAACATTGCATGTGCAGGACCATGTAATTGATGATCTAATATTCCTTCAGTATTGTATTATGACGTTGGCCAGGATTACGGGGAGTCTGATTTGAATTACCAAATTTAAAAAAAGCAATTGATTCAAACTGACAAAATCAAATTGCCTGAAATTTAGAATGGCCGATGATTGTCTTTTTATATCTAGTAATTCATACATCCTTTGTCCAGATTAAATACATTAACCAAACAAAACCTCTCAAATCATTGAACATTTATTGGTGATTAATAATCCACATATTTGAAGCACAAATGTGTCAAGGATTTCATCCCAACAATCTTCCATTCTAACCTCCTTCAGTTTTCATGGGAAATTCCAAAACCGGCTATTTTAACCAACATTTTGATCATCTGCCTTGCTGCAACATCCTTTGGGTCAACAGCAGTTTTGGAGAATTTAGCTTGGAAATGCAATGTGAAAACAGGCCTTTCGGTCCACCGAGTCCACACCGACCAACAACCAATACACTAGTTCTATCCTACACACTCGGGACAATTTACAGAACCAATGAACCCTATAAACCTGTATGTCATTGGGGTTGATTATGCTCTCATAAAACCTCTTAGAATGTTTTAGTTTAATTTAGAGATAGGCCGTTCTGCCTACTGAGTCCAGGCCGACCGTCAATCACCGATTCACATTACACTCCCTACACACTTTAGGCAATTTATAGAGGGCCTATTAATCTACAAAGCCATGTGCCTTTGTGATGTAGGAGCAAACCAGAGCACCCAGAGGAAACCCACGTGGACACAGGGAAAGCACGCAAACTCCACACAAACAGCACCCGAGTCAGGATTGAACCTGGGTATTTGGCGCTGTGAGGCGGCAGCTTTACTAATTGTGTCACTGTCTCTTTCCCCTCCAGCCACTTCTCTGTTCCCTCCTGGTGTTTTATTACATTAAAGCTACATATAAACATTGAAATATTTGTCTCACATCATTCCAAAGTGCATCCTTAACTACTGGAAAAATCTGTGATCCGATCATTCAGTCGCTAATTACTCAATTACAAAACATTAGCAAGAACATTTTGTTACTTGTAACATCATTCATTTCATCTTCTTGCAAAAGATATATTATTTCACGTTTGATTAATCAAAATAAATGTTTTCTTTGGAAGTATCTGACACAGTGGTCCTTTCAACTCAACAGAGAATCTGCGGTAAAATTATAAGGCTGCAAAAAAGAGCATGTACTGCTGATATTTGGGTTATCAGAGCCATGGCAGAGAGTGGTTATTTTACATCAGGCACTGCTGTTCCTGACAATGTGGAGGTAAGTGTGTAAATTGCATACCAGAGGTTGATAAAATTGCAATTTCCCATCAAAGAAATTTACCAAAATTATAAACTAACTTGAATTCATTGGGTTAAGTAAATAATTTTATTAAGATAAAATGAGTTTTTATTAAGCATTCCTTGCTGGATGCTGTGTCTGAAGTCTCACTACGGGTTCACTGCCTTGATGAATCACATGGTTTTTATAAATTTGAAATAAAACATTCATTTTTGGGTCAATAACACAATAGCTCCATGGAAACTATACATGATTATTTTAGATTTGATCAGCCAAGGGTGACTAATTCTTCTGGTGTCAGGTTTCTGCATTTATTGGAGTTTTAAGAAGAAGGCAGAAGTTTTAATAATATTTGTTCTGCTGACAGAATTGTTCTTAACATTATTCATTAATCTCATATTATCTGTCATAACCTGAGATTGAAAACAATACATATAAGTACTTGGATTGGGTTCACTGGTCATTTTTAGAAACTGGCAAAGGAACAAACTCTTTGAAAGATGTACTCACAGATTTGACAATCCTGCAGTTACAGATTCCTTGCTCAGTAATAATTGCCCCTTAAATCCACGATATGATGAATGTTATGATTTGTCATTTTTGAACATAGATTGCCAAAAACACGATGCTCTTGTTCCAAAGTGCTGGGTGTGACAGAGGCAATAGAAGCTCCGGAAAGGATTAGATAGAAAAATGAGAGCTAGAAAATGGATTGAGGATAGTGAATCGTTGGCAGCAGATTATTTTGAATTCGACGAGTTGAAGATTTCCAGTTGTATGAAAGCAGCAGTTTAAAGCCTGCATGGTTTATTCTGCCACTAAATCTTAAAGGTGGATTATAAACCTTGCTGTTAGAACAAATGAATTGACAGAATTTGGTACTCTGATATAATAGTTCAGTATTGGAATTGGTTTATTATTGTATAAATGTATTATTCTATAAATGTATTTTCATGCAATCCAGTCAAATCATAGTATACATGAGTAGAATCAAACCATGCAACTAGTAGCGCAAAGAGAAAACATATAAGAGTGCAGAATGTAGTGTTTTAGTGAGTTTTAAGGTAAGAGGGGAAAGATGTCATTTTTCTGAGGGGCAACTATTACACTGAAACGGTGGTGGGTAATTGGAATAAGGTGCCAGAGGAGGTAGTTGGTCCATAACACAGTGTCTTCACATTAAACAGAGACATTAATAATGCTATGGAGGAGGGATTGTCAAAGATGGACAGGTCATGATGGTAAACAAGTGAAGAAACAGGTCGGTGGATGAACAGTGGCAGATATTCAATTAGCTTTTCTATTAATGCTCAGCAGGAGTTCATCCCAACCTAAAAGAGGAATTTGACACAAAAGAGGCACCGTTTGTGGTTATCAAAGGATGTGATGTTAAATTGAAAAACAGGTATACAAAATGGCAAGAGGATTAAGAAGATTTTAATAATCCAACAGCAGAAGACTAAAATGTTCAAAAGAAGGGAGAAAATATATTTTGAGGGAAGCTTGCATGGACTATAAAAGCAAACAATAAAAGTTTATTTAGGTGCATATATAGGAAGTGGGCAGCTAAGATAAATGTCAGGTATCTAGAGAATGCAGCTGGTGAATTAATGGCAACAAACAAAGAAATTGCAGATATGTTCAATAAACCTTTTACATCAGTCTTTACCAGACACATGCCTCTAAGATGTCGGGTGGACTAATTTCAAATAACATGGTAGTTTTGTTCAAATAATAAAAAATCCCAATTACAATGGATGCAGTATTAGAACAACTCAGGAGGATAAAGGTGGACAAGTTATCAGGACTCAAGGGACTGCACTCTCGAGTTTTAAAGGAAGTGTCTGCAGGGAATGTGGACCCTTTTGTTGAAACTTTTCAAGCCTCACTAAACTCTGTGAGGTTTACCAGAAGATTGGAAAACAGCCAATGTGACTCACTTGTTCAAAAAAGGAGAAAGGCAGAAGGCAAGGAACTACAGGCCAGTTCGTTTCACAGCTATTATTGGCAAGATGCTCAAGTCAATAAACAAAGAGGAAATAACTAATCATTTAGGAAAGCTGGATCCCATTAAACATAGTCAACATATTTTTTTGAAAGGTAATCATGTTTCACAAATGTGCCTGATTTCTTTGAGGATGTAACAGGGGAACCTATAGATGTAGTATATTTAGATTTCCAAAAGACATTTGGTGCGGTGTCACACAGGAGGCTGCTACACAAATGAAAAGCCACGAGAAAGTGTGATAACATGGATTAAAAACCGACTGTGTCATAGAAAACAGAGTTGGAATAAATCTGTACTTTACAGATTAGAAGGAGGTAACCAGTGGAATAATGTCGGATCAGACCTTAGCTGTCAATTGTTCGCTATTTACATTACTAACACGGAGGATGGAGCAGTATATAAGGTTTCCAAACTTACCTTTGTTACAAAATTTGGCAGAAATACATGCTATGATAGAGATATGGTGATTCTGCAATGAAATATAGATACATTGAGTCAGTGGGCAAATGACTGGCAGATTGTGTTTAATGAGAGGAAATTTGAGGTCATACACTTTTGTAAGAAAAATCAGTTTATTGTCAAAATGGAGAGAGTGACATTCAAACGGATCTTAGTGTTCTGGTGAAAGAATCACAAAAGGTTAGTACATTGGTGACACACAAGACTGCAGATGCTGAAAGCTTGAGCAAAAAACAAGATGCTGGAGGAATTCTGCCGCACAGACAGCAGTGGCAGAAGAAGATGTCCAGACAATGTTGTCTTGGACAGACAAGGATTCCAACCCAAAACGCCATCTGTCCATCTCCCTCTGCTGATGCTGCCTGGCCTGTGGAATTTCTCCTGCACTTTGTTTTTTTGCTCAAGCTAGCAGGCTGGTCTAACAGGTAGTTTAAAAGGTAAACTGCATTTTGACCTCCATTGCAAAAGGCTTGGAATTGAAAAAGGGAGATTTAGTGTGCTCCTCATCTGGAATATTGCATACAGATTTGGTCCCCTTCCCTAAAAAAATGTAGTAACAATGGAGATTCAGCAGGCTAACTCCTGAGGTGAGAGAGTTGTTCTTCTGAGAGAAACTAAATAGTTTGGGCCTAAAACCTTTGGAGTTTAAAAGAATGAAGGGTGACCTTATTTAAACATAAAATAAAAGAGTTTGGAAGTTTTCACTGGTGAATCTTGAATAAGGGGTCATAACTACAAGAGATCAGTCGATTAAAACTGAGGCACATAGTAATTTATTCTCTCAGAAGATGGTGAATCTCTGGAATTCTCTGCCCAGTGGAAATTGGAAGCTGGATTGAGAAGTATTTAAAGTAGTGCTGGATAAATATCATGTTGACGAATAGAGGGTTCAGAGAAATGGCACAGAAGAGGAATTGAGGCCAGCATAGATCAGCCACGATTACATGAAATGGTGGCACAAGCTTGAAGACCAGATGGCACATGCTTGGTCCTATTTTATCGTGTACTATGTAACGTAACCGAGGTCCATCCTGTGACCACACCCGAGGTCTGTCCTATGACTACACGCGAGGTTTGATGGAACTTCTTTGCCTTTAAGAATTAGCTTTGTGTCATTGAATACCAAAGTCGAATGTTGTGAATGTGGATTGTCATTTCTTTCCATGCATGAACACTAAATCTGTGGTGTGGTGTCCTTGAATTTCTTCAAACAATAAAAGGTGACTTAATAACATGCTGAGAGAGGGCTCTCCTCATCACCTTCTGCTTAGCTTACACTTCTCCGCCACGACTCCTCCTTCTCCCTAAACTCATCCTGCAGGATGCTCATGATGACAAGATGAGAGAGAGAGTGGAGATGACATGAGTAATGCAAGCTCTTGAATTTCCCAGTGGCACTATCCTGATTGTATCTTGGCCATTTTTACAAAGGTGATCTGTTGATGGAGAAAACCTTAGTGTTGAGTACATTGTGGTACCTTAAATAAGGTGCGAAACATGGACTTACCCTAAAACAGGAATGCAATGCACACATCCTGGATGAGAACATTTCTATCATAGCCACATGCAGTGCGTACATTGAGCAGGGGATCGGCTTTGTCATTCACGTAAATCATCACACAAGTCAATCTCTCACCCTCGGAAGCCTGACAAATACACTTGTCACCTAATTCTTGAGCAAAAATTGTCCTTTCCTGTGAGATGTTGTGAAAATGGGATCTCAATAGACAATAGACAATAGGTGCAGGAGTAGGCCATTCGGCCCTTCGAGCCAGCACCGCCATTCAATGTGATCATGGCTGATCATCAGTACCCCGATCCTGCCTTCTCCCCATATCCCCTGACTCCGCTATCTTTAAGAGCCCTGTCAAGCCTCTTGAAAGTATCCAGAGAACCGGCCTCCACTGCCCTCTGAGGCAGAGAATGCCACAGACTCACCACTCTCTGTGTGAAGAAGTGTTTCCTCATTTCTGTTCTAAATGGCTTTCCCCTTATTCTTAAACTGTGGCCCCGGTTCTGGACTCTCCCAACATCGGGAACATGTTTCCCGCCTCGAGCGTGTCCAAACCATTAATAATCATATGCTTCAAAAAGATATCCTCTCATCCTTCTAAACTCCAGAGTATACAAGCCCAGCCACTCCATTCTCTCAGCATATGGTAGTCCCGCCATCCCGGGAATGAACCTTATAAATCTACGCTGCACTCCCTCAATAGCAAGAATGTCCTTCCTCAAATTAGGGGACCATAACTGTACACAATACTCCAGGTGTGGTCTCACTAGGGCCCTATACACGTGCAGAAGGATCTCTTTGCTCCTATACTCAACTCCTCTTGTTATGAAGACCAACATGTAGCAATGTTACAAAATTTTGAGATTTTAAAAATCAAGTCTGCAATTTATCCCATCAGATAAAACATAAAAAGAAGTTTAATTTGACACCTAATTCACTTTCATATCTTCAGTATTAAAAATGTTATGACCATTTTCATACTCGGAAATTAGCATCTTGTTCCCCATTGCCTTTCCATTGACTTCACTCAAAAGCTGTGATTTAGGACAGTCAAAAGCCCATAGCTTTCTTAAAAAAATAAGAGAACTCAATGACATTTTCAGTTATTATAGATTGAAGCATTCTGAAACAAATATGAAACAATCTTACTTGGATGATCTGAAATTAAAGCATATAATTAGTTAATTACCTAATTGTAGCTAATTACAGAATTAAATTACTAGATCTAAACATCTCTCCATTTCTTAAGAAAAGATAAACATTTTTTAATTGCCTAAGTGTCCAAATAACATTCACACAATAATTCACAATATAAAATGTTTTTTAAATCTCATTTTCATGAATTTATAGGCCAAATGGAAGGAATTTAGTGTTTAATTCCCGTAAATTAATGGCCATTTAAATCAACTTGCGAGTGGGTTTTAGTGGAACGCGGTGGATTGGAACGTTGCGGTTTGCGGTGAATTTAACCCACAGTCGGCAGGAAAAACACTGCCGGTTCGTATATTTTTTTGTCCCCTTTTCGCAACATATAAAAATAAACTGTGTACCTTATTTTATCCCCTACGTAAAATCCTTCCCGTTGTCGGTGCTCACGGCTTTAGAAGATGATTTTTAAATTACTCTAGCTAATAAATGATCTAGCGTAGTTTAAAAATACCTTCATAAAACAAATGTCGGACCGATTTCTCTTTAGCAACGAAATCCCCTGAGATGGATCGACTTGAACTGTCTGGTGAAAAACGGCACTTTAAACCCGCCCCCCTCTGAAAGGTGCCAAAGTCGCGCACACGGGGAGTGGCAGAACTGCAGCGCCGCTCAAGGTAAGTTTTGTAACATACCTACAACATGCCATTCGCTTTCTTCACTGCCTGCTGTACCTGCATGCTTACTTTCAATGACTGATGAACAAGGACCCCCAGATCCCGTTGTACTTCCCCTTTTCCCAACTTGTACTTCCCCTTTTCCCAACGTGATCTCTTGAATGCTGATGTGCGCATCACATGGGAAAATATAGCAAAGATTAGCCACTGCAGCCATCATATGAATTATAATGTGACTCCAGCACTGCACTTTCATTGCCGTTGTCCTCACTGATAAGCTGTTTTTCAGTCCATGACCACTGTCAATGTTGCAACCAGCTTTGCACTCGGATAATTTTTACAGGAAAATAGGTTTCTTTGCAGGACATTTGTCAGGTTCCTTTACAGGAAAGAAACACCAAGGACCTTTAAGGGTTGACCTGTCCTGAAAGGACTGTCGGGATCACTGGATGAAGTCGAGGGAGGCGTTATAAGGCTCTTTCAGGTTAGACAGAGGTTCACCAGTACCTCCTCTAACCTCATCTACTGTTTCAGGTGTTCCTGATCTTGGCTCCTATACATCGGCGTAACCAAACATAGACACGGCGACTGTTTCACTGAACACTTACACTGGGTCTGCCCATACCTACGGGATCTCCTAGTTGCCAACCATGTCAACTCCCTTCCCATTCCCATAATCACCGTTGTGTCCTGGCCCTCCTCCATTGCACAGAGTGAGGCCACACGAAAATGTTTGGGTAGCTTACAACCCAGCGTTATGAACTTTGAATTCTCTAATTTTAAGTAAATTCTACTTATCCCCTCCTCTCCCCCCTCCCCTCTTGCCCCCTGCCTCCATCCTGGTCATTTTACCAGTTCCACAATTCTCCACATTGATTTCCTCTTGAGATCACACCGTCCATAGCCAACATCAGGCTTGCCAGGCACCACCCTGCCTGAGGTCATTTGTGGCTGTCCCTGATTAGTCCGGGTCTTTTCTCGCCTTCAACTCTTCATCCCTCCCCCTCTCTTCCCTCCCACTTTCAATCTGAAGAAGGGCCCCGACCAGAAACATCAACCTTCCATTTCTTTCCAGAGATGCAACCTGACTTGCTGAGTTACTCCAGCACCTAGTGTCTATCTTTGGTACAAACCAGCATCTGCAGCTCTTTGTTTCTACATTGCCTTTTGGACAATTGGAGATAAACACCTGGCATCCCTCTGTTCACAATAGTCCAAATGCAGTCTGATCAGTGCCTTATCAAGCCACAGCATTACAACCCTGCTTTTGTATTCTAGTCCTCTCGAAACGAATGCTAACATTGCATTTGCCTTCTTTAATACCGATTCAAATTGTAAATTAACCCTTTGGGAATCCTGTGCCAGCACTCCCAAGTCCCAATACACCTCCGATTTCTAAATCCTCTTCCAAATTAGTAAATGGATTACGCCTTTGTTCCTACACTAAAGTTCAAGATTGCACACTTTGCAATACTGTATTTCATCTGCCACTTCTTTACCCACTCTCCCAACCTGCCCAAGTCCTTCAGCAGTCTCCCTACTTTCACTACACTACCTGCCCCACCACCTATCTTCGCATTGATAATATGTAAGAATATGGGTACTTTGGGAAATGGCTGATGGTGCTTTGGAATATAGCTGACACTGCCTGCGAGCAAGGTCAAGCTGGATGAGGTGACAAGAACACCAGGTGCAAGAGGTCCATGTGACCTAACTAACGCCACAAAGGTTGGTGCAGAAGCTCCAGGAAGATTCGGCACTCATGACCCACTTGGTGCCATTAAGCCTAGGTTTCTGCAAAACACTCCAGGTGGTTTCGGTCCTTGTGGCTTCTCTGATGCCATTGTCTAGGTTCCGTTGAACAGATGCTGAACCCAAGCCTGTGATTAGATAGAGGATTATCTGTTTACACTTAGTATGTAGGTGCTAAACGGTTTTTGTATACATGGTTTGTAATTTAACAGAGTATGTGCTTCTTAATGTGTTTTCTTATCTGTAAGATGTGATTGGCATGTAGGGGTGGCCTCCCCCATCGTACTTAGTGTCCCCACCTTCGTTTAGGGGTATAAGAGTGTATGTAATTTGTTTGGGTGTGTCGGTTGTCTTCCTTCTGTTCTGTTTCAACGAGGCTACTGTGGGCTCGCGTCAGTGTATCCGGGACTGTCCTTGCAGTGTATACAAATAAAGAAGGGTTTGGACTTCAGTGTTCTACTCAGTTTATTTTACTGAACCAGACTAGGGGTAAGATTAGATCTAGAATTAACAGTATCATTTGCAAACATGGCCACAAAGCCATCTATTCCATCATCAAAATCATTAATAAACAATGTGAAAAGTAGCGGACCCCTGCAGAAAACTACTAATTACCGGTAGTCATCCAGAAAACCCCCCCTTTATTCTTTGCCATCTGCCATTACCATGGGCTCTCATCTTGTTTAGCAGCCTGACGTGCAGCACTTTATCAAGGCCTTCTGAAAATCCAAGTAAACAACATCAATTGACTCTTCTTTGTCTATCCTGCTATTTGCTTCCTCATCATTAGAGCCAGAATGTTTAGGTACTAAAAAACTGAAATAGGCAGGCAAAAGGGCATAATAAAATGCCAAAAAAGGCATAAAAAAGGCATTTATTGACAAAAAATGGCATAAAAAGGCATGTATTTCCACCACCAAAATATGGTTTAAATTGATAATATAAAGGTATACTACATTAAATGATCAAAGTTGCCTGGTTGCACATAATTACTAGCATTGTTTTCAAATTATCTGGTGTTAAACTATGCCGACAGAATATGCTTCAGTAGTGAAAAACTTCTTTCTACCACATCTGAGGTCACTGGTGCATACCCAAAACAAGCTACAGACTCTATATTCATGTCGATATTTTGTGCATTACAACTACCTTTGAGAACTTTTAGCTATGTTTTGCATTTCTTCAAGATCTTTGTTAGTTAAACACACTCTCTCACATTTTCCTTGTATGTCTTTACCTATATCGCCTGGAACTTTACGAATATCATCAGTTACTTTGTTGAAAACCAGCAAGTTATTTACTAATGTTTCACCACGTTTCTCAAGGGAAGTGGTAGCTTGTGGGAAGTTTGCTAAATTTGAAACAACAAATAGATTTTGGAGAAGACTGGACCAGCGTGCAGCGGCATAAATGAATGAACGACCGATGGTGGTGGCCCCGGTTTCGCCCCGGTGGTGACAATTTTCTTGTAATTTATACTATGTTAACACGTTAATAATAATATTAATATTAACGTGTTAACATAGAAAACGTCATTGTAATCACGATACAACTAGAGAAAATAGCACAACCTTTTAGCAAAACGGCAAAAAAAGGCTGATTTAGGCACTCGATCCTGAAAAAGGCATTATCTTGGTGATATGATTGAAAAAAGACATGAAAAGGCACACGACATTTATGGCAAAATCCTGGCTCTACTCATCATTTGTCCAGTTCCCTTTTTCAATTCTATTTTAAAGATTGATGTAATTTCAAAATGTTTTTTGAGCAGCCTTGTCAACTGGTTTTATCATATCCAAAATGTGTGCATATACCTCTAATATACCATGTGTTCCTACATTGTCGAGAAATAGTTCAGTTTAGTTTATTTGCTGCTCCTTAATCTTTTTGCCAGTTTAATCTGGAAAGTGTATCCATTTCAGTAGGCTGTTAAATCCTTGCACTGTCCTCCATACTCCTTCAACTTTCTTGAGTGTTTTGTCATCTACAAACTTTTAAATTATGTTTGGTAATGGTACAATGGTACAGAAAATGATGCTGCTGCCTCAAAGCTCCAGGGACCTAGGTTTAATCTTTAAATTAAGTGCTGTCAGTGTGAAGTTTGCACTGTGATTGTTTGGTTTACCCCAGGACCTTCAGTTTTCTCCACACCCCAAAAAACAAAATTAGCAGCACAAGAGACTACAGAGGCTGGAATCTGGAGCAACAAAAGAACTGGTGGAGGAACTCAGCAGGTGAGGTAACATCTGTGGAAGCAGAGAGATTGCTGGAATTTCATAGATCCTCCATGAAGGTTAATTGGCTAGATTAATTAACTAATGGAGCTACTGGGAAATATATGAGAGCAATAAAACAAATGGGATTGCTCTGCTGTGAGCAGGAATGGACCTGACGGGCCAAATGGCCTGCATATTGTCCTGATGTGTAGGTTAAATCCAAGTTGTAGTTCTAACAGAGTATCACAGTACACTGACAAGAAAAGTTAGGGATAGAATAAAACTAAAAGAAAAGATGTATAACGCAGCAAAGAGTAGCCGGAAGCCGGAGGATTGGGAAACTTTCATAGAACAACAGAAGGAAACAAAACAGGCAATACGGGCTGAAAAGATGAAGTACGAGGGGAAGCTGGCCAGGAATATAAAGAAGGACAGTAAAAGCTTCTTTAGATATGTTAAGAGAAAAAGAGTAGCAAAGTCAAATGTGGGTCCCTTGAAGGCTTATGGGCAACAAGGAAATGGCAGAAGAGTTGAATAGGTACTTCGGATCCGTCTTCACTAAGGAGAACACAAACAATCTCCCAGATGTACTGGAGGACAGAGGATCTAAGGGGGTAGAGGAACTGAAAGAAATTTTCATTAGGCGAAAAATAGTATTGGGTAGGCTAATGGGACTGAAGGATGATAAATCCCCTGGGCCTGATGGTCTGCATCTCAGGGACCTCAGGGAGGTGGCTCTAGAAATAGTGGACGCCTTGGGGATCATTTTCCAATGTTCAATAGATTCAGGATCAGTTCCTGTGGATTGGAGGATAGCTAATGTTATCCCACTTTTCAAGAAAGGAGCGAGAGAGAAAACGGGGAATTACAGACCAGTTAGCCTGCCTTCGGTGGTGGGAAAGATGCTGGAGTCGATTATTGAAGAGGTAATAATGGAGCATTTGGATAGCAGTAAAAGGATTAGTCCAAGTCAACATGAATTTATGAAAGGGAAATCATGCTTGACTAATCTTCTGGATTTTTTTGGGGATGTGACAAGTAAAATGGATGAAGGGGTGCCAGTGGATGTAGTGTATCTATACTTTCAGAAAGCCTTTGATAAGGTCCCGCATGGGAGACTGGTGACTAAAATTAGAGCACATGGTATTGGGGGTAGGGTGTTGACATGGATAGAAAATTGGTTGGCAGACCGGAAGCAAAGAGTAGGAGTGAGCGGGTCCTTTTCAGAATGGCAGGCAGTGGCGAGTGGAGTGCCGCAAGGCTCGGTGTTGGGGCCGCAATTGTTTACCATATATATAAATGATTTGGAAGAGAGAATTAGGAGCAACACTAGCAAGTTTGCGGATGACACAAAGCTGGGTGGCAGTGTGAACTGTGAAGAGGATGTTGGGAGGTTGCAGGGGGACCTGGACAGGTTGAGTGTGTGGGCAGATGCATGGCAGATGAGGTATAATATAGATAAATGTGAGGTTATCCACTTTGGCGGCAAAAACAAGGGGGCAGATTATTATCTCAATGGGGTTAGGTTAGGTTAGGTAAGGGGGAGGTACAGCGAGACCTGGGTGTCCTTGTACACCAGTCACTGAAAGTTGACGTGCAGGTACAGCAGGCAGTGAAGAAAGCTAATGGAATGTTGGCCTTCATAACAAGAGGATTTCAATACAGGAGTAAAGAGGTTCTTCTGCAGTTGTATTGGGCTCTGGTGAGACCACATCTGGTGTATTGTGTACAGTTTTGGTCTCCTAATTTGAGGAAGGACATCCTTGTGATTGAGGCAGTGCAGCATAGGTTCACGAGATTGATCCCTGGATGGCGGGACTGTCATATGAGGAAAGATTGAAAATACTAGGCTTGTATTCACTGGAGTTTAGAAGGATGAGGGGGATCTTATAGAAACATATAAAATTATAAAAGGACTGGGCAAGCTAGATGCAGGAAAAATGTTCCCAATGTTGGGTGAGTCCAGAACTAGGGGCCACAGTCTTAGGATAAAGGGGAGGTCATTTAAGACTGAGCTGAAAAAACCTTTTTACCCAGAGAGTTGTGAATTTATGGAATTCCCTGCCACAGAGGGCAGTGGAGGCCAAATCACTGGATGGATTTAAGAGAGAGTTGAATAGAGCTCCAGGGGCTAGTGGAGTCAAGGGATATGGGGAGAAGGCAGGCACGGGTTATTGATAGCGGACGATCAGCCATGATCATATTGAATGGCGGTGCTGGCTCGTAGGGCCGAATGGCCTCCTCCTGCACCTATTTTCCATGTCTATGTCTTTCCTTCAGTCTGAGGAACATTATTCACCATTTTACTCTTTTTGTTTTCTATCCTTTGGGCAGTTTTGTAATCACATAATCCGAAGGTTTGCTCAGCCTGCAACATGTGGGAGATCAGGGATATTGTCGGTGTCCCTGGTGACTACATTTGCAGGAAGTGTGTCCAGCTGCAGCTCCTGGCAGACCGCATTGAACGATTGGAGCTGCGGCTGGATTCATACTGGAGCATCCACGATGCAGAGAAAGTCGTGGACAGCACATACAGCGAGTTGGTCACACCACAGGTAAAAGGTAAGAGGACAGAAAGGGAGCGGGTGGCCAATAGCCAGCAAAGCAGTAGGCAGATAGTGCAGGAGTCCCCTGCGGTCATCTCCCTACTCAACAGGTTTACCATTTTGGATACTGTTGAGGGAGATGGCTCATCAGGGGAATGCAGCAGCAGCCAAGTTCATGGCACCATGGGTGGCTCTGCAGCACATGATGGGGGGAAAAAGAGGGGAAGGGCTATTGTAATAGGGGATTCAATTGTCAGGGGAATAGATAGGCGTTTCTGCGGCCGCAAAAGAGACTCCAGGATGGTATGTTGCCTCCCTGGTGCAAAGGTCAGGGATGTTACTGAACGGCTGCAGAACATTCTGGAGGGGGAGGGTGAACAGCCAGTTGTCGTGGTGCATATTGGCACCAACGATATAGGGAAAAAAAGGGATGAGGTCCTCCAAGGTGAATTTAGGGAGCTAGGAGATAAACTCAAAAGTAGGGCCTCAAAGGTAATAATCTCTGGATTATTACCAGTACCACGGGCCAGTCAGAGTAGAAATAGGAGGATATTGCAGATGAATACGTGGCTTGAAAAATGGTGCAAGGGGGAGGGGTTCAAATTTTTAGGGCACTGGAACCATTTCTGGGGGAGGTGGGACCAGTACAAACAGGACGGTCTGCACCTGGGCTGGAATGGAACCAATGTCCTTGGGGTTTGCTAGTGCTGTCGGGGAGGATTTAAACTAATGTGGCAGGGGGATGGGTACAAGAGCAGAGAGGCAGGTGGGTGTAAAACGAGGGTGGAAGCAATAGGGAGCAAGGTGAAAAGTAAAAGTGGCAGGCAGACAAAACCAGGGCAAAAATCAAAAAGGGCCACTTCTCAACAAAATTGTATAAGGGGTAAGAGCGTTGTAAAAACAAGCCTGAAGGCCTTGTGTCTCAATGCAAGGAGTATTCGTAATAAGGTGGATGAGTTGAACGTGCAGATAGCTATTAATGAGTATGATATAGTTGGGATCACGGAGACATGGCTCCAGGGTGACCAAGGCTGGGAGCTGAACATCCAGGGATATTCAATATTCAGGAGGGATAGAGAGAAAGGAAAAGGAGGTGGGGTAGCTTTGCTGGTTAGAGAGGAGATTACCGCAATGGAAAGGAAGGACATTAGCTTGGAGCATGTGGAATCGGTATGGGTAGAGCTGCGAAACACTAAGGGGCAGAAAACGCTAGTGGGAGTTGTGTACAGGCCACCTAACAGTAGTAGTGAAGTTGGGGATGGTATCAAACAGGAAATTAGAAATGAGTGCGACAAAGGCAAAACAGTTATAATGGGTGACTTCAATCTACATATAGATTGGGTGAATCAAATTGGCAGGGGCGCTGAGGAAGAGGATTTTTTGGAAAGTATGAGGGATAGTTATCTAAATCAACATGTAGAGGACCCAACGAGAGAGCAGGCTATTTTAGACTGGGTATTGAGTAATGAGGAAGGGTTAGTTAGCAGTCTTATTGTGCGTGCCCCCTTGGGCAAGAGTGACCATAATATGGTCGAGTTCTTCATTAGGATGGAGAGTGACATTGTTAATTCAGAAACAATGGTTCTGAACTTAAGGAAAGGTAACTTTGAGGGTATGAGACGTGAATTGGCCAAGATTGACTGGCAATCAATTCTAAAAGGGTTGACGGTGGATACGCAATGGAAGACATTTAAAGACTGCATGGATGAACTACAAAAATTGTTCATCCCTTTGGCAAAAGAATAGATCAGGGAAGGTAGTGCAGCCATGGATAACAAGGGAAATCAGGGATAGTATCAAAGCAAAGGATGATGCGTACAAAGTAGCCAGAAAAAGCAGCATACCAGAGGACTGGGAGAAATTCAGAGACCAGCAGAGAAGGACAAAGGGCTTGATTAGGAAAGGAAAAATAGATTATGAAAGAAAACTGGCAGGGAACATAAAAACTGACTGCAAAAGTTTTTATAGATATGTGAAGAGAAAGAGATTAGTTAAAACAAATGTAGGTCCCTTGCAGTCAGAAACAGGTGAGTTGATCATGGGGAACAAGGATATGGCGGACCAATTGAATAACTACTTTGGTTCCGTCTTCACTAAGGAAGACATAAATAATCTGCCGGAAATAGCAGGGGACCGCAGGTCAAAGGAGTACTTGAGTGAAATCCAGGTTAGTCGGGAAGTGGTGTTGGGTAAATTGAATGGATTAAAGGCCGATAAATCCCCAGGGCCAGATAGGCTGCATCCCAGAGTACTTAAGAAAGTAGCTCCGGAAATAGTGGATGCATTAGTGATAATCTTTCAAAACTCTTTAGATTCTGGAGTAGTTCCTGAGGATTGGCGGGTAGCAAACGTAACCCCTCTTTTTAAGAAGAGGGGGAGAGAGAAAACGGGGAATTACAGACCAGTTAGTCTAACATCGGTAGTGGGGAAACTGCTAGTCAGTTATTAAAGATGGGATAGCAGCACATTTGGAAAGTGGTGAAATCATTGGACAAAGTCAGCATGGATTTACGAAAGGTAAATCATGTCTGACGAATCTTGTGGAATTTTTCGAGGATGTAACTAGTAGCGTGGATGGGGGAGAACCAGTGGATGTGCTGTATCTGGACTTCCAGAAGGCTTTCGACAAGGTCCCACATAAGCGATTAGTATATAAACTTAAAGCATATGGCATTGGGGGTTCAGTATTGATGTGGATAGAGAACTGGCTGGCAAACAGGAAGCAAAGAGTAGGAGTTAACGGGTCGTTTTCACAATGGCAGGCAGTGACTAGTGGGGTACCGCAAGGCTCAGTGCTTGGACCCCAGCTATTTACAATATACATAAATGATCTGGATGAGGGAATTGAAGGCAATATCTCCAAGTTTGCGGATGACACTAAGCTGGGGGGCAGTGTTAGCTGTGAGGAGGATGCTAGGAGAATGCAAGGTGACTTGGATAGGCTGGGTGAGTGGGCAAATGTTTGGCAGATGCAGTATAATGTGGATGAATGTGAGGTTATCCACTTTGGTGGCAAAAATAGGAAAACAGACTATTATCTAAATGGTGGCCGATTAGGAAAAGGGGAGATGCAGCGCGACCTGGGTGTCATGGTACACCAGTCATTGAAAGTAGGCATGCAGGTACAGCAGGCAGTGAAGAAAGCCAATGGTATGTTAGCTTTCATAGCAAAAGGATTTGAGTATAGGAGCAGGGAGGTTCTACTTCAGTTGTATAGGGTATTGGTGAGGCCACACCTGGAGTATTGCGTACAGTTCTGGTCTCCAAATCTGAGGAAGGACATTATTGCCATAGAGGGAGTGCAGCGAAGGTTCACCAGACTGATTCCTGGGATGTCAGGACTGTCTTATGAACAAAGACTGCATAGACTCGGTTTATACTCTCTAGAATTTAGGAGATTGAGAGGGGATCTTATAGAAACTTACAAGATTCTTAAGGGATTGGACAGGCTAGATGCAGGAAGATTGTTCCCGATGTTGGGGAGGTCCAGGACAAGGGGTCACAGCTTAAGGATAAGGGGGAAATCCTTTAGGACCGAGATGAGAAGGAATGTTTTCACACAGAGAGTGGTGGGTCTCTGGAACTCTCTGCCACAGAGGGTAGTTGAGGCCAGTTCATTGGCTATATTTAAGAGGGAGTTAGATGTGGCCCTTGTGGCTAAGGGGATCAGAGGGTATGGAGAGAAGGCAGGTACGGGATACTGAGTTGGATGATCAGCCATGATCATATTGAATGGCGGTGCAGGCTCGAAGGGCCGAATGGCCTACTCCTGCACCTAATTTCTATGTTTCTATAGTTATATTCGGTGCAAAAGAGTTACGAGATTTTAATAGTTAGAGGAATCTTGGCACATGCTTTCCAATATTTTTATGTATCTCTGAAAGAAAGCACTTTAATTATGTCTGAACATTTCATTCTGATTTAATAAAAGAGCTCTTGGCTGTCGCCTTTGCTCGAGTAAGACATATCTGAATGTCTATGTAGTTGTTTTAATGGCAATCAAATCAGTGAGGATGGCCTAGGTCAGTACAACACATGTACCCAGAAGACAGGGGATTTCAATGGAGCTGACAAAAGAAAAATTATACAATAAACACATTGTTCTCTATTTTTATGTTGCAAACATGTCATTAACGCCACACAACAACCCTTGTGTTCTAGATGCAGAAAATTGTCTTGGCAGAATTCACAATTCACTGCCCAAAAATGTGCGATATGGAATAAAATTTGCTGTCACAGAATTTATGTGTAAAAAAACTTCTTTTATATATACTCGTGTTTTAGACATGAGTTTATGTTTGGCTTCATTCACAGTGAATGACAAAACATACTCAAGGTACAAAACAAATATCCCCATTTCTGTTGTCCATGGACCACTGTGCCTAATTTTAGTTGCACTCTTCCACTATCCAAACATTTTTCCTGTATACCTCTCATAGCGATAAAAGACCTCCATCCATCTTGTGGACCATGAACAAACTAATACATATTAAGGTCATAAAGAATAGGAGTAGAATTATGCCATTTGGTCCATCACATCTACTCCACCATTCAATCATGATTGATCTATCTCTCCCTCCTAATTCCATTCTCCTGCCTTCTCCTCATAACCTCTAGCACCTATACTAATCAAAATTACTGCTATTATTTGTAAGGGTAAGGCCTGTCATCCCCTCCTAACTGGAAACACGTGAGAAGGTGAACCCAGTGATGTTTGTTTTTACAATTGTGAAGCGACCTGACTAATTCAGATTCAGATTCAATTTAATTGTCATTGTCAGTGTACAGTAATTTGAGCAAAGCTGTTATCAGCTGGCTTTGGGTGAGTTGGTACCATCATTTCACCTCACCCATAATATGAAACACCTGTGGAGGCAGCGTTCTTTTATTGCACTTGTTGCAAACTGGCTGAGGGCAGCTGTAGGTAATGAATCAGCTGCTGATTCTACACAGCTTTACATTCTGCAACACCTGTCGGTGTCCAATCTGCACTATTGGTTACACGTATGTTTAACACAGTGATGTGTTCTGCGTTATCACGTCGTCAATGTTAACTGTTCAATAAAGTTGGAGAGGAACAGTGGCTCTGTAAGGGAATTTTCATTTACTGCGATAGATATAGAATGCACTTTATTTATCCCAACCCTCACCCCCCCCCCCCCCCCCCCCCCATTGCCTGAAGGGTCGCGGTGTAAAGCAATGCTTGTCGGAAGTACGAGATGATGAACGGCTTTTTAAAAAGTAAATAACAAAACAGGGTGATATAAAATGGTATTTTTGAGTGAAGTTGGCGGCTTTGACGAATATTGCTATTAAACTATATGGTCTAGGTCGGAGGTTTCATAATGTTTTCGTCGCGTTCAAAGATAATGATGTCTGAAGAAGGGTCTCGACCCGAAACGTCGCCCATCTCCTTCGCTCCTTAGATGCTGCTGCACCCGCTGAGTTTCTCCAGCTTTTTGTGTAACCCATAATAATGTCTATGTTTACTTTCTAGGTTTTAATGATAATTCCAGTATTCTCCCATCCGTAACCTTTTGGGGAAACGTGACTAAATGTATCTGGGAATTTCAAGGTAAGTGACGCTCGTTAATAGCTCGTTCTCGGAAGGGAGGAGGGTTCCCCGCTACTCTTTTAGCTTAGAGCGAATTGTTGCACAATTAAATGATGGTGTTTAAAAATCGAAATACTATTTGTGCGATGGATTGTGTAACTTGCATAAGCCAATCTTTAAACAAAAAATTGATGAATCGTATTTACTTCATTCCCCTGGAACGGTTGTCAAATCTTTTTAAACACGTGTCATGCGTTAAGATGAATGAAATGTTCTTCTGTGGTGTCAAATTTGGAACCCAGTTCCAACCGTCTGCAATAACATCGGTGGCACCCATTTAATTCTGTTCACGTCTTCCAGGGATGGCTGCGTCATTCCAACACTTTGTTTTAAGAAAATATATAAACCAGTACCTCTGGTTCCTGTCTCTAGTTTTAATCATGCTCTACTGAAATCAGAATTAAGGAATGTAACATTATTTGCTTGTGGAAGATATCAGTGAAAGTGCGGATTCAAGCGCAGTTGTCTAGTGAGTGCATCTTCCAGTATCTGTAGTGACTTGAACTCTGAAGACTGGAATACGAACAGATCGGTTTACGACGGTACTAATAATGACTGGGGGTTACACAAAAAGCTGGAGAAACTCAGCGGGTGCAGCAGCATCTAAGGAGCGATGGAGATAGGCGACGTTTCGGGTCGAGACCCTTCTTCAGACCGAAACGTCGCCTATCTCTAGCAATGTTACAAAATTTTGAGATTTAAAAAAATCAAGTCTGCACTTTATCCCATCAGATAAAGCATAAAAAGAAGTTTAATTTGACACCTAATTTACTTTCATTTCTTCAGTATTAAGAAAGCTATGGCCATTTTCATACTCGGAAATTAGCAGCTTGTTCCCCATTGCCTTTCAATTGACTTAACTCAAAAGCTGTGATCTGGAAAAGTTAAAAGCCCATAACTTTCTTAAAAATTAAGAGAACTCAATGACATTTTCAGTTATTATAGATTGAAGCATTCTGAAACAAATATGAAACAATCTTACTTGGATGACCTGAAATTAAAGCATATAATTAGTTAGTTATCTAATTGTAGCTAATTACAAAATTCAATGAGTAGATCTAAACATCTATCCATTTCTTAAGAAAAGATAAACTTTTTTTAAATTGCCTAAGTGTCCAAATAACATTCACACAATAATCCACAATATACCATAATTTTTAAATCTCATTTTCATGAATTTCTGGGCCAAATGGAAGGAATTTAGTGTTTGATTCCTGTAAATTAATGGCCATTTAAATCAACTAGCGAGTGGGTTTTAGTGGAATGCGGTGGATTGGAACGTTGCGGTTAGCGGCGAAGTCAGGAGGAAAAATACTGTTTGTTCATACATTTTTTTGGAGCCCATTTCGCAACATAAAAATATTATTAAAGCCTCCCGAAAAAACAACTTTTAATATAAAAATAAACTATTTACCTTTTCTTCTCCCCTATGCAAAATCCTTCCGGTTGTTGGTTCTCACGGCATTTGAAGGTGATTTTTAAATTACTCTAGTTAACAAATAATTTAGAGTAATTTAAAAATACCTTCATGAGTGTAAAGTCGGAGCGATTTTTCTTCCCCGACGAAATCGCCCGACATTCATCGATTTTCCAGGTCTGTTGAAAATCGGCACTTTAAGCCCGCCTCCCTCTGAAAGGCGCCAAAGTCGCGCACACGGGGAGCGGCAGAACTGCAGCGCTGCTCAAGGTAAGTTTTGCAACATACCTACTATCTCCTTCGCTCCTGAGATGCTGCTGCACCCGCTGAGTTTCTCCAGCTTTTTGTGTAACCCTCGATTCTCCAGCATCTGCAGTTCCTTCTTTAACACTAATAATGACTAGAGTGTGTAGCTAGCCACAAGTTCATTCGCACCAGCCAGGATGTCGGAGGGGAAGCACTTTAAGCTAACCTCCCAGTTCATTACATAGAAACACAGAAAAATAGGTGCAGGAGTAGGCCATTCGGCCCTACGAGCCAGCACCGCCATTCATTATGATCATGGCTGATCATCTAAAATCAGTACCTTGTTCCTGCTTTTTTCCTTGATTCCTTTAACCCTAAGAGCTAAATCTAACACTCTCTTGAAAACATCCAGTGAATCGGCCTCCACTGCCTTCTGTGGCAGAAATTGGGCGCTCTTACTGCCCACCAATAAACGAGTAGGGTCTGACAGTAGCATGGAAGCGGGACTGTTTACCTGTACCATCAAGTCTTGGTATCCCCATGTTTTATCAAAGATCTGTGCAAAGATGCTAGGAATAGTTCCATGTGGCTGACTTCAGTGTTATGTTAGAACATCACAGAAATATCCTGGTGCTGCTGTAGGGTTGTTTGAGCCTGGATGGAACTGGCAGCAGATGGGTAATTGCAATCCAAGAGAAATCTTAAAAAAAAAAAAAAAAAAAAAAAAAAAGATTCTAGCTGACATGCTTATGAACAGATTTTTCTTTTGCCTCTTCCTTCTCTCTACCACCTGCCACATCTCATTGCTAAAAATATTTTAATATGGCCTTGAATAGCCTTAAAGCATTGAACAAAATATAAAGGAACTCAGTGAGCATAGAAGAAGTTCTCCATCTGCTGATCCTGTCCTTCTCTTATCTCTTGCTCTTTTCAGTGCCTTTGCTATCAAGGCAAGACAATTGTGCAAAGTGCTAATGAGACTGCTAAAGATCTAAGCATGTTTAGTTTGGTTTACTAAGTTTGTTTTCTTTTAAATCCATACCATTTCACCAGGCTGTGGGGCAAACCTGATTTTTGGAACAGTAAAACATGACATAACTCAAAAAAAACGTGAAGTAGTCTCTCTGGGGGGGAAAAAAGACTATGCAACACTTGCAGGGAAGGGGAAAAGAGTGCTAATCATCCAGGGTTGTTAATCGTCGTAAGTGCCCAGAGGACTGCAATATTCCCAGATGGAAAATGATGGACCAAAAGTTACTTTCAGGTGAAGCAAAATTAATTTGCACATTGGTGATTGGTTTCTGTGTTCACGATGCAGATTCCAAGGTGACTCTAAACTACAGATACTCATCACTTCTCCATTCTACTGCCACTGGCCTCTGTCTCCAGCTTCCTAGATTACTCCAATGATATGAAATTCAAACTCTGAACAGAGCCCCTCCTTCCATCTGGGCAAGTTGCACCCTTCATACATGGGGAAATGGGCTTTTTGGGTCAATACGTCCACGCTGGCCAAGATAATCCATCTAAACTAATCCCACATCCCTCCATCTTTCCTATTCATGTACCTGCCCAAATATCTTTTAAACAAAGTTATACCTGCCCAATTGCTTCCTCTGACAGCCTGTTCCATATACCCACCACCCTCTGTGTGAAATGTTTGCTCCTTGGATTCATATTACATTTTTCCCCCCACATTAAACCTATGCTCTCTAGATCTTGATTCGCCTAAACTGGGGGGTGAGAAAAGATGAATGCACAGAGTCGATCCATTCCCTCATGATTTTGTACACCTCTAAATTCCATCTCCTGTGCTCCAAAGAAGAATCTCTCCCTTTGGCTCGGGCCCTCTGGTCTTGGCAACACCCTTGTAAAGCGTCTTCACACTCTTTCCAGCTTAATGGTATATTTTCTATGGCCAGATGACAAAAACTGAACCCAATACCCCCAAGTGTGGACTCGCCAGCACCTTGCACAATTGAAACTTACTTGTAAGCTGCTGTGACTGCCCTACCTGCAATTTCAGGAAACAATGTACTTGTACTAGTAGATCCTTCTGTTCTACAACACTCCCCAGGGCCCTACTGTTCACTGTGACAATCCTACACTGGGTCGATGTCCCAAAATGCAACGGTTCACATGTATCTGAATTAATCTCCATTAGCCATTCCTCACCCCATGTCCTACTGATCAAGATACCACTGTTTCTAGATCTCACCATCTCCATCACAGGAGACAGACTATTGACCAACATCTATTACAAACCCACTGACTCCCATAGCTATCCAGACAACACTTCCACCCTGCTTCCTGTCTATCCCCTACTCCCAATTCCTCTGTCTACCCCGCATCTGCTTCCAGGATGAGGTTTTCCATCCCAGGGCATTGGAGATGTCCTCATTCTTTAGGAAACGGGGGGTGTCCCCTTATCCATTACAGATCACTGGGGTCTCCTCGATATCTTGCAGCTCCACTCTCGCTCCCCCTCCCCCCATTTGTAACAAGGACAATCCCCCTTGTCCTCACATTCCACCCCCATCAGCGGTCCCATACAGCATTTTCCTCCAACATTTTTGCCACCTCCAATGGGATCCCACTACTGGCCACATCTTCCCATCTCCACCCCTTTCTGCTTTGCACAGATTCCGCTCCCTCAGCAACTCCCTGGTCAACTCGTCCCTTCCCACCCAAACCATCCCCTCCCCAGGTACTTTCCCCTGCAACTGCAGAAGATGCAACACCTGTCTCTTTACCTCCCCCCTCGACTCCATCAAAGGACCCCAATAGTCTTTCAGGTGAGGCAGAAGTTCACTTGCACCTCCTCCAACCTCATCTACTATATCTGCTGTTCCAGATGTCAACTCCTGTACATCGGCGAGACCAAGAGCAGGCTCGGCGATTGTTTCGCTGACCTCCTCCACTCGGTCTGCATTAACCTACCTGATCTCCTGGTTGATCAGCACTTTAACTCCCCCTCCCATTCCCAATCTGACCGTTCTATCCTGGGCCTCCATTGTCAGAGTGAGGCCCAGCGCAAATTGGAGGAACAGTACCTCGTATTTTGCTTAGGTAGCTTACATCCCAGCGGTATGAACATTGACTTCTCTAACTTCAAATAGCCCTTGCTTTCCCTTTCTCCCCATCCCCTCTCCCTTCCCAGGTCTCCCACCAATCTATTGTTTCCGACTACATTCTATCTCCCCTGCCCACTCCCCTGACATCAGACTGAAGAAGGGTCTCGACCCGAAATGCCACCCATTCACTCTCTCCAGAAATGGTGCCCAAGTTACTCCAGAATTTTGTATCTATCTTTGATTTAAACCAACATCTGCAGTTCTTTCCGACACAGGATACCACTGTTATTTAGTTTGGCGGTACAGCATTATTTTTTAATAATTATCTTCATTGCTTACAATACCAGCAACTTAGTGACACCTGTAAACTTGCAAATCATGTCTTGTATATTCTCAGTTAAATTGTAGATTATAGATGAAATGCAGCAATGGGCCCAGCAATGATCCCGATCCCCGAGGCACACCACTAGTCATAGCCTTCCAGTCAAAACAACTTCCACCACCACCACTCTCTATTTCATACTATGAAACCAATTCTCTGCCCAGCCAGCTAGCTCTCCTTGGATCATGCGCGATGCAACCTTCTAAAGTAGCCTGAAATGCAGAACCTTACCAGAGATCCTGCTGAAGTCCTTATCGACTATCTACAGCTGTGCTCTCCTCAACCACCTTGGTTTTTTAATGAGCTCAATCAAGCTTGAGACATGATCTCCCATGCACAAAGCAGTGCTGACTATACCTAATTTCCTGACCCATGTCTTTTTCCTGATAAAAAGCCTCCATTTCTCATTATTCTAGTTTCCTGACTCCTACCTGCCTTGTCTTTCACTCTAACAGGAGCATACATACTTTGAACTCTCATTATTACATTTTCAATGCATCCCACTTTCCGACACCCTGCTCCAATCAACTTTCACAAGCTCCTGTCTAATACAATCAAAATTGGCCTTCCCGCAATTAAGAACTTGAACTTGTGAGCCAGGCCTATTCTTATCCACAACTATTTTAAGGCGAATAGAGTTAGAAACATAGACATAGAAAACATAGAAAAATAGGTGCAGGAGTAGGCCATTCGGCCCTTCGAGCCTGCACCGCCATTCAATGTGATCATGGCTGATCATCTAACTCTGTATCCCGTACCTGCCTTCTCTCCATATCCCCGATCCCTTTAGCCACAAGTGCCACATCTAACGCCCTCTTAAATATAGCCAATGAACTGGCCTCAACTACCTTCTGTGGCAGAGAATTCCAGAGACTCACCACTCTCTGTGTAAATAATGTTTTCCTCATCTCGGTCCTAAAGGAATTCCCCCTTATCCTTAGACTGTGACCCCTTGTTCTGGACTCCCCCAACATCGGGAACAATCTTCCAGCATCTAGCTTGTCCAATCCCTTAAGAATTTTGTAAGTTTCTATAAGATCCCCCCTCAATCTTCTAAATTCCAGCGAGTACAAGCCGAGTCTATCCAGTCTTTCCTCATATGAAAGTTCTGACATCCCAGGAATCAGTCCAGTGAATCTTCTCTGTACCCCCTCTATGGCAAGAATGTCTTTCCTCAGATTTGGAGACCAAAACTGTACGCAATACTCTAGGTGTGGCCTCACCAAAACCCTGTACAACTGCAGTAGAACCTCCCTGCTCCTATACTCAAATCCTTTCGCTATGAATGCTAACATACCATTTGCTTTCTTCACTGCCTGCTGCACCTGCATGCCTACTTTCAATGACTGGTGTACCATGACACCCAGGTCTCGTTGCACCTCCCCTTTTCCTAATCTGCCACCATTCAGATTACTTGATTACAAATTGCGGTTACTTGTCCTGAAAGGCTTGCTCACTGACCCTTCAGTCACTTGCCCTGCCCAATTCCCAAAGAGGCAGTCACGTTTTGCCCTCTCTCAAAATTGCCTGCAAAGATTTCTGAAACAAATTCCACCTCATCTAAGCCCCTGGCACCATGGCAGTCCCAGTCTGTATTTGCAAAGTTAAAATCCAGAACCGTTTATTTTTGCAGCTGCCTGCAGTCCTCTGGCATATTTGTTCCTCTTATTCCTGTTGACTAATTAGAGCCTATGGTAGAATCCCAACAAGGTGGCCATCCTCACTTTATTACTCAGCTCCACCCATATATCCTTATTAGATGATCTTTTAGTAACGCCATCCTGGACTGCTGCTGTAATTTTCCTCCTTAATCAGAGGATGCAGAATGCTCACCATAGTCAGAATAAACATGCTGATGTGGGCCTGAAGTGAGTAGTATATAGGCACAGTTAAGGCAGATGGTATGTGGGTTACACTCTTGTTTGAGATTTGTGACAAATTCAATGGTACTTTATTGTCATCTATAAAGGTGCAGTGAAATTCATTTTTGCACATAGTTCAGTAAAGTTATTACTATACATAAGCACAATCATAGTTAAGTTCAAGTGTATAGGAATAGTACACTGAGACAGTTTACAAGAATTGCCACGTTTTGGCACCCTGTTTTCAAGCATCAAGTCTAGAGTTGTTATAAATATAAAGTTCTTAAGTTGACCATAAAGACCCGTTGTCCTGATGGCATTGCAGGTTTGGCCTGGCCATGCAAAGCTGTTGGTGTCCTCTACCATCCGTCTGCTGCAGTCCGCGTCCTATCCATGTGCTCAGTCTCTTGGAGCGGCATCCAATCCAATCGAGCCCCAGGCTGCTGCAGGGCCTCTAGTGGCCCACTCCACCGATGCCTCGATTCTTGAATCGTGAAGCTGAGCATAAACGCTAGAAGAAGCTGATTGGGTTGAATGTTCTTAAACACATCCTATGTAGTATGGAGGGAAGTATTGAGCAAAGACAAATGCACAGGTTTCAAGCTGACAAGTGAAGATATCCTTGAGTAAGAGGATGAGTGGTAATGGAATTGAATAGAAAGTGGTCATTTATCAAACTTGTTTTGGGGCTGTGCTCACTTCCAGGACTCTGAGGAATGGAGTGCTGTACCGTGGATAAGTCTGCTGCTGCCTATTCCAAGTGAAAAAAAGCAAGTGTGTATGTGGTAGGAAACAAGATGACGAGATTAAATGCAATTTAATGGACAAGATTAAACAATTGAGCAGATCCAGAATTGTAGATTGTAGGCACCAATAATGGGGGAAGGGTGAGAGTAACTAGACTGTTTAAAGTGTATCCTTAAGGAGCTAGGAGACTGTTGTGTTTCGGCTGCTGTAAATAACTGATGCCTTACACCATGATAAAGGTCCTAAGACTTTATTAACAACATAGCAAATATGACTTCATACTTGCACGTCTCTCTAATTCTAAGGAAACCAGGCAGGGAGCGTTACTGTAAAGCTAGTGGGCGTAACTACATGACTCATGTTATGAGTGACACTGATCTACATCCTCTTAAAGAATCGACAACAGTAAAAACTAAGTAAGGCATGCATAGCAATTGATAATAAACTGGAGGAAAGTCAAACATAATCCGGGTACTTCACAACCGACACTGATCCACAGAGACCAATTTTCATTTTGAAAAACGGGTGAACAAAACTGTTGGGATGAACAAGTTTTCATTCTATAATTAACTCACAACAAAATACCAGAGCAAAAATAACAATGCACTCAACTTGGCAAGCAAATATCCTCCGATGCCTCTTAACTCATCTCACCAAACCTGCTCCCAAACATGTAATGCATTAAAGAAAGCAATCCTCTGGTACAAAGCGTGGCATTCACTCATCGCAGCTAAACCAATAATTTGTTGTATACTAGGTGGGAGCCAGTCTTCAGCATGGAACAGCCGAGGAATATTAGAAGCCAAATATTTATACTCTATCTGCAATTTGATTCCCTTCATAAGAACATAATGTTGCCCATGCATAATTACAGGACAGTGTTACAATGGACGTGCAGGCATGCTCTGGATTAAATGGACGTGTTAGTGCCAGATTATAAAGCTCATAAAAATAGTTTAATAAAATTAGAAATGAGAGCCATTGATGAAATCATGGCAGGTCAACAGTATTCTAAAATGCATTCACTGTAGATGGTCCATCAAAATGAAAACCATGGACAAGGAGAGGCTCTGGAAGTGTTCAGACTGGAGCAGACAAACATCAGAATAATTCAAAAGTTTTGTTAAAATGTTTAAATACGCATTGATTAACTAAATAGGAAAGCCTATTGTCATTTTAGGAATCTGTTTTTTAGTTTGGGGTGGGGAAATGTTCATGGAAAAGGCGTCAGCTTAAGATTGTACTTTTGGGTACAAAACTAGGAAAGGAAGTAGACAGGTCATTGGCACAGTGGATACAATAGATGGGAAAATTTGAGGCAGTCAAATTATTTTGGCTTTCTAAGGGAAACCCAACAGGGACATGGTTGAATGGCTTCTTCTATGCTTAAAAACGTGGTTCATTATAATGTAGTGTCAAGTCGAGAAGAATATCAAGCCAAGTCTCTTTGGAAATTTGCAGCTACAGGAAATTGTTCTTTCCACAGGATCAAATCTGTTAACAGAATGTTCCAGTGAAGGGCATTATCACTTTAGATGACAATTTGCTACAATATTATTAACAAAGTTGTCAAAAAATTGCTTGCGGTGCCACAATTTTTTAACGATCCCTCGAGTATGCACCATAACTTAGAAGCCATATAAAATGTGAGAAGTAATGTTTGATGGTATTATATTTTACATGATACTAAGCCGGGCAGCTGCTGTGTGCAGAGGTTCTTAGTGTTGCAATAGATGAATCATTGGTATTAACTTGACTTTGATAATTGTAGATCTGCACAGGGTAAAGTGATTGCTTTGGAAAATTGGCTTCGGGATATTTCAAATTTGGGTTCCAGGGTTACAGACGAGATTGTCAGTCTGTCTTGACCTCCATGCCATTCGTGATAATACACAAGTAATTGGCAAAAGCAATATTTTAATCATGAGCTAGTCATGCAAAATACTGACTAATATTTTACTATTCACTATTTCCTTTTCTGGACAATGAGATCAAGCCAAGAAGGTGAAGGTCGACAATGGAAACAACTTTATGGCACAAGGTTTGGTCTGAAAGTCTGTAATTTGAGAAGGATGTAATTAAAGATTACAAGGACATTGATAGCTGCATCTCGCCTTTCCCTTCAAGAAAACATTCCAACTTTGGAGCCCAGCAGACTATAATTTTTTTGTACTTGCATTGTCCAAGTTTGCGAGTAGTACCACAGGCCCACATATTCACCCTTTCTTGAACTGGGGGATTCTTCTGAGTTGTGACTGCTTCGGATGCAATTGTTCAGAATCTTTTACTCGTTGGAGGACCCCTAACTCTTGGTCCAGGTCAAATCTAAATTGGGTGCAACAGCGGTAGAGTTGCTGCCTGACAGCGTCGGAAACCCAGGTTCGATCCTGACTATGGGTGCTGTCTGTACAGAGTTTGTACGTTTACCCTGTGACCGTGCAGGTTTTTTCTGGGTGCTTGGTTTCCTCCAACACTCCAAAAATGCACAGGTTTGTAGATTAAGTGGCTTCTGTAAATTGACTCCAGCGTGTAGGATAGAACTAGTGTTCCAGGTGATTGCTGGTCGGTGTGGATTTGGTGTGCACATTTTTTTAAAAAGAGACTGAAACCATGAAAATTAGCAGGTGATATCTCCCACTGGCAGAAGCTCCCACACCCTGCAATCCAGACACTAACTACCCTGCCGTATCTTGCATTAGTCTTGCTTATTATACTTTAATTCAATAATATATAATTGTTAATTAAAAGTTTTTGTTAAAGTATAATAATATAATAATAATAAACTTTATTTTGGACTCAAGGTCCAGACAAGGGACAACATTACATAAAAATGCATTGCATATTACAAAATATCATAAAGTACATATAAAATCTTAGTATATCACTTATAAAAGCATCATCAATTATATATTTAAAAACAAAAAGCACAATACATGAATTAAAATCCAGAATAAAAGAATGATCAATGTCTTACAACGATACCATGATATCGTTGTGGTACCATGGTACCAACGATAATCTAATGGTTTGAGTTTGTTACCTGCTCCCAGTTAAAGGAACTGTTATTCTAGCCAATTGCCTTCCTGCTCTCTTGTGACATTTTGTAGACCTCCCTCTCACACTGAACTAACCATGAACCTTGATTTAAAAAAAATAAATTCATCAATGATGGCAGAACTCTGCTTAAATGTGCAAAGTATAAAGCTGCAGCATTCAAATCCATATTTGGCAATAAATAACCTGCTTTTGCCTCTCCTTGAGGTCCCACCCTTGTGGGCAATTTTTGTTACATAGTATTCCGTCTTGATCAAGAAAAGTTTTGGTGTACTGGATTTACAAAAGGTAATGGACCCTTGACTAATCGGCTTATTATTGAAGACGTGCTTGTTCTAGCTGCGTTCCAGCGAAGCTGTTCCCAAACAGCTGCAATACTAGTGTCAAATAGCATTTGGCTTGGGAATGTTCTGTCCTTTAAGAAGAGAAGTAAAGTGAACCTAGGGAATTATTGGCAGTGAGCCCCGCGTCAGTGGTAGGGAAGCTATTTGCTCCCATTTGGAGGAGAATGGTTTAATTGGGAACAAGTCAGAATGCCTTTGTACACGACAGGTCGTATTTTCCTAACTTGATTGAGATTAGAGCATGTGACCCTGGTAATTAATGAAGGTAGGGTGGTGGATGTTGTCTACATGGATTTTCGTAAGGCATTTAGTGAAGTCCCCCACGGTAGGCTGATCCAGAAGATTGGAGTACATGGTATTAACAATACCTTGGTTGTATGGATTCGGAACTGACAGAAGAAGACAGTGCTGGTGGTCGGTGACCAGTGGAGTACCACAGGGACCTCTGCTGTTTATAATATATAGCATCTGTGGAGGCAAAGGGGTAAGTTATTTCTCCCCCACCCGCATCAACTCCTTCTATACTGTGTTGCCTTGGAAAAGCAGGTAATATAATCAAGGACCACTTACACTGTGGTCATTCCCTCTTCCCTCGCCCATTATGCCGAAGATGCAAAAGCTTGGAAGCATGTACCACCGCATTCAGAAACTGTCCAGTGTAATCAGGCTACTGTTTGATTTCTTGTAAGCCAAGAGTGTGATTCTGATCTCCCAGCCTACCCCAATACCTCAATGTTGCCTTTTTTTAAAACTTGCATTTTCTCTGTAGCTGTAACATTGTAACTGTTACTGTTACTTTTTCTCTGCACTGCCTGTTGTACATATGTATGGCTTAATAGCATTTGAGCTAATCAAATCATTCTTTTCGAAAAGGAAAAGAACCACTGTTTCTCAAAATGCAAAATTTACCTCAAACTTTACCTCAAACATCCCTGGTAATATTTTCAAATCAAGTCATTTACAGTGCAAAGATGATACAAGATAAGGGAATAATGTTTAGTGTAAGGTAACGCCAGCAAAGTTCGATCAAGAATAGCGCGAGGGTCATCAATGTGGAAGATAGTGGTTGAGGGCAGCTCTCTGTATGTGGTAGGATGATTCAGTTACCTGACAACAGCTGGGAAGAAACTGACCCTGAATATGGAGGTGTGTGTTTTCACACTTCTATGCCTTTTGCCTGATGGGAGAGGGAAGAAGAGGGAGTGGCCAGGGTGCGACTCGCCCTTGATTATGCTGCTGGCCTTGCTGTGAGAGGGTCAAAATGAGAGATCTATTTTGGCAGAGAGCAGAAGTGGGTCAGGTTGGGGGGGAGTTCTCCTCCCACCACGGGTACCATGTAATCCTGTGCTACCTGCTCCATAACATTTCAGCAAAGTGAAGAAGCAATTTGTTCAAGCGTAGCAATACTTAAAATTCCTTTAGCTGTAAATTTTGCATATTTGGCAGGATAAATGTAATTATAACCAAATGGAAAGATAATGAGTTCATGGCACCAGCCAAGATGATCAAATCTTGCCTTTGGTGGAACTATGAACAGCTAATTCTTGCATTACCAGCATCTATAATCTCTCTTGCCTGGATGCCTGCTGTGGTTTATGTAGGCTTATAATCAAGATTACTAGAGCAGTTCCTCTAATGCCTTTAATAAGGTAGGATGCATTCAACTGAAGGCCTAGTTAGAAAAATTGGGGCACTCAGATGATGGTATTTAAAGATGAGCAAATGCAGTGCAAACCAACCTCCGTTCTCTGATCTTAAGGTTGTATGTCAGTGGATTATGTCTACTTTCTTTAGTGTTGTGCAATGATCTAGATCGAGTAAAGTAATACTAAAGCTTTCTCTTAAGTTAGTTTATTCCGCAATGTGATGATGTCCTCTGCTGAGTATTTGGAAATAAAGTGCAGCACTCAACCAAAGTTCTTGCTGAGATGATTATCATAATGTATGCTGCCAGGTTAAAAAAAAAAATCTGGGAATCCATATTTAAAAAACGCTACTATCACCCCAACCCATCTTTGTTAAGAACATTTGTAGACTTCAATGGTACCTCCTTTATTCAAGAAAGAAGGGAGATGGCAAGTCCATCACTATAAGGTGGCTAGGCATCACAAAATGGGTTGAGGTATTTTTAAGGAATTAGTACCAGGATACTGGATCATTGTACAAAAGCACTAAGAGCTTTTAAATAGGGATTTCCAGAATGTGTTTTTCCAACAACTGCTTTTGCGAGCAAAGCTTTCATTGCATGATTGATTGGGCACTAGATGTGCTTGCCCCATTCTTCACACCACTGAAGCTCATAAATTATCACTCTGATCCAAAAGTTCTGCATAAAATTATGAATGCCTTCCTTTGCTAAAGAGCTATTATTTTCCTTCATGACCTTGATATTTCTGCCATATTTAGCATGAATGTGTACTGAAATTTATGGCTGTAGAGCTAGGGGTGGTTCTAGGGTTCTGACACCTCAGCAGATTGGAGAACTTGAAGGTAGCACAGTTGTAAGGCAGCAACTCTATTGCTGCACCAAGCCAGGAACCTGTGTTGGATCCTGATTACGGGTGCTGTCTGTGCAGAGTTTGAATGATTTTTGCTGTGTGCTCTGGTTTCCTCCCACATTCCAAAGATTTGTAGGTTAATTGTATTTTTTATTTTATTGTCTATAAAGGTAAATTGTCCTTTGTATAGGATAGTGCTAGTGTACAGGGTGATTGCTGGTTGGTGGGGCGAAGGGCCTGTTCCGTTCTGTATCTCAAGTCTAAGCTTCAAATGTAACTCCATATTTCAAAGAAGGGTAGAGCAAATGCCAAGGCTGTTTGTGCTAACATCTATCATCAAAAAACTGCTGTGCCCATTATTAACGAGATGGAAACTGTCATATTTTGATCCAAGAATCCTTCAGAAAGGAACCTGGCTTGATAAAATTATTTATTATTTGAGGAAATTAACTAATGGGATGAATAAAGGGGAAATGAATGAAATTGTGCTAGTTGATAGGTGCCACATTGCTTCTGCACAAATATAGACTCATAGTATTGAAGGTAGTATATTAGTATAGGCTATGGATTGATTAGAATGAGTCGGGAAATATATAATGTGGCAAAATGAGAGATCTATTTTGGCAGAGAGCAGAAGAGGGTCAGGTTGGGGGGGAGTTCCACCCCCCCCCCCCAACCACAGGTACCATGTAATTCCATGCTACCTGCTCCATGGTCGGATAGTCAGCGACTAAACCATCTCCCCCACCTGGTTTGGCAGGTGAGAAGGGGGCTGTGGACCCCAGCAGGACCAAAAACAAGACCTGTCAAAGGGCGGATGAGCTTCTAGTGAGCCAAAGACCATCCATACTTCAGTAGAAGTTGCGATCACTGTCGTACATAGCATTGTAAGGAATGATGATAATGCACACACACCAAAAACATTACTTCCAGCAGCGGAAGTCCGCAGTAACTTTAGGACAGAGATGTGTGGTGCGTCCGTCACCGTTCCCTTTGGAAACCAGCACCACTGCATTGCTAAAGTTTTCAACGATGGTGAATGAATGAAAAAGAGTGTAATGCTTATAAGAAAAGGATATTCAACTCCTCGTGCCTGCCATCCTTTTATCTCTGTGCCACTTTCCTGTATTGACTCCATATCCGTTGACCGAATGACCTCTGTTCTTGCGTAACAAAAAAAAACGAAGTTAACATACAAATATTGGCATACAAATGATTAAGCAAATGGAATGTTGGCATTTATTGCAAGAGAAATGGAATACATAAGTAATGAACTCTTGTAGTTTTGGCCTCTTTATTTAAGGAATACACTTGTATTGGAAGCATTACAGAAAAACTACTGGATGGACTCTTGGGATAAAGTAGTTGCCATGAAACAGCAAGTAAGCCTTAACTAGCTTGGCCTTGGGGAAAATGAGGCAACATCTCTAAAATGTAAAGCTTTGACAAAATTAATGTCGTTGCGTTTCAGCCAAAATTATGGGGTACAAATTCAGCATGAAACAATGCCCATTTAAGATGGATAAAGACATTTCTTTTGAGGATTGAGAATCTTTGGAATTTTCTCTGAGAACTGTAGGTGCTGAGTTATAAAGTAAACTTGAGGCTGAGAAAAGATTTTGGAAAATTGGGGAATCCAGAGTTACGGAACAGAAAGGAATGTGCAGTTCATGCCAGCCCTCCGATCAGCATGATCTTATTAAATGTGGCACCAACGCAAGAGGCCCTATGCTCTACTCCTGATGCTATTGTGTTCTTGTGATTTTAAATACTCTCCTGACAATTGTATCCTTCCTCCCAAATTTGCTTTGTATAGATTTAGTATGACTATATCCTGCCATTACTGAAAATCTTGGAGAATCAGTTGAAAAGCTATGCACTGTTTTCCATGGGGTTTTTCCCAAATTTACAGCAGTATGAATTGGTCGTAACAATACAATAAAACTGTATAGTTCTAGTTGTATATTCAAAGGTTTAATGAGGTTTAGAGAAACAGCATGAAAACTGGCCCTTCGGCCTAACTAGTCCATGCCAACCAGCGATTCCCTGCACACTAAGACTATCCTACACAAACTAGGCCCAATTTCCAGTTTTACTAAGCCAATTAACCTACAAACCTGTAAGTCTGTGGCGTGTGGGAGGAAACCAGAGCACCCGGACAAAAAACCCACGCAGGTCACTGGGAGAACATACAAACTCCATACAGACAGTACCTGTAGTCAGTAGAGAACCCGGGTCTCTGGCGCTGTAAGACAGCAATTCTGCTGCTGCGCCACTGTGCCACCTGTCTGCAGTCATCCTTATTTCTCTTTGCTTCTTGGAACTTCCAAACAATGGATGAGCAGAGATGTTCAGATTTCATCAAAAAGATAAAGGAAGCATAGGAAGGAATAAAAATGAGGCAGAGCCTTTGAGAAATATAAAGCAAGAAAGTAAGCTAAGCAAGAAAGATTCTGGTGGTCAGGATCAAACCCGGCTGTCTGGTGCTGTAAGGCAGCAACTCTACTGCTGTTCCAGCGTTCTAGCTTTTAATTTGCAAAATTACTGAAGCAATCTGACAATATACAATATCCTGCACCTTTCTTGACCACCTTCAAGCATTTGATGCTATCAAATAGACTTCCATCTCCAACATTATCCTACCCTACTGTTGCCCGCTTTCATTGCTACTTCCCTCTGTGAGCATACTTTCCCCATACTTTTCTGAACCCTCCATTGACCTACAGTTCATTGTCCTAATTTACATGGTGCTCAGATGTCCAACAAAATGGAGAAGAGGAAAGGTGGGGATTTCGGGAGGGGGGGGGGGGGGGAGAGAGCGAGGTGAAAACCAGCAGTACTGTATCAATCTGGATGGAGAGCGAAAGCAGAACTGCGTGACACCGAAGTGATGTGGGTGAGGGATCCATCTATGACAGCAGGTGGAATTCATCTTTGAATTCCTCGGATGTCCTAGAACGGAATACCTCATCTTGGAAGTGAATGCAGCGGAGTTGGAGAAAATTAGATCAATATCAAGAAAGGGGAGAGAAGTGTCAGAAATAGTCAAGTGAATTTGAGGGTAGATGGAAATTGGTGGTAAAGTTAGCGAAATCCACAAATCCTGCACGGGTGCAGTTGTTGATGTAGTGGAGAAACAATTGGGGGATGGTGCCTGTGTATGTTTAAAACGAGGACTGTTCAACGTAACTTCCAAAGAGGCATGCATAGCTGCGGCCCATGTGCATGTCCACAGCTACAACTTCAACCTTTAACAAGTTCTGCCAGGTGGAGGAGAGTGGTAGAGTGAAATGGATTGGGCATCAGTTCATCTGACCTTGAGACCTTCCTAGTGGGGGATGTATTGTAAAGGGACTGGATGTCCTTGGCAATGGGGCCAGGAAATTGCAAGTTGTTAAAGGGCATATGAGCTGTCTCGGATGTAGGTTGAAAGGGACTCGGCAAGGGGAAGGACAATAGGATGGAACTGGGGTATTTGGAGATGATTTACCTCCATGGTTATGTCCTTATATATCCTCTCCCCTCCATCCAGGGACACCAGCAATCCTTCCAGCTGAGACAAAGTTTCACATGCACCTGATCTAACCTCATCTACTGCATCTGGTTTTCCCGATGTGCCCTCCTATACACTTGGTGAGACCAAGTGTAGACTCGCCAACCATTTAACTGAATATTTGTGCTAGGTCTGCCAAGGACAGCAGGATCTCCGGTTGTTAGCCTCTTAACTCCACTTCCCATTTCCATACTGACCTTTCTGTGCTGGGCTGCCTCCATTGCCACACGCAAACTAGAGGAACAACACCTCGTATTCCACTTCAACTCAACAGTAATGCAGCCCTCTTCCTCTACTTTCTTTTCCCCCATATGGATAGCAGGTACCAAAAGCTTTTCACTGTACCTCAGTACACACGGTGATAAATTGAACTAAACTAAATATAGCCCCCCCCTCCCCCCCCCCCCACTCTCTCCCCCCTGTGGTCCACCTGGACACACATCTGTTTCTCCCCTTCCTCTTCCCTTTCCTCCTACATTCCTTACTCTACCTTCACAGTTCACAATGCTTCAATACTTTTGTCATGCCTTGTGTTTTTCCACCTCTGGCTTTTGTCCAGCCATCTCCCTATCACATAACCCTCCTCACCTGTGTGGGCCTATTACCAGCCAGGCCCTTCCTCTTTTCCATATTTTTCTTCCCCCCCCCCCCACCCTTTACAATCGGCCTGAAGAAGAGTTCCAACCCTGAAACTTTGCTTATCCATGTTCTTCTGAGATGCTGCCCGCCTTGCTGGACTACTCCAGCATGGTCTGTTGCAAACCAGTATCAACAATTCTTTGTTTCTACCTCTCATGGTCCAATTTCTATTCTGAATGCCCAGCTTCTGATGTGCCAATGGCAGCTTGTATATTTGTTTAAAGCTGTGATATTGCCAGGTTCAACTATTCAAGTATGTTATTTAACCAAGAAAATGTAATAAATTGAAACTTGATCGACTTAAAACGTGACCCCTGCCTTGTTCTTGGTTGGATCAATTTAGAATTCTTATTACTTACTCTGTTTTCATCTCGAGTCAAAACGTGGAAAGCTGCAATGTTTCTGCAGATTAATTCCTCCCCAGGGTACATTTCATGCACTGTTATTCAAACAAAAGAGTTCAATTATCTGTTGAATAACCAGATATTTTAGTTTTAAAGTTTGTTTAAGGGAATTAATGTCCTAGAGAACTCCTTTATATCACTTGCCATGCTTTGTGCTTCCCCCACTTTTACAACTTTCTTCCCCCTCCCACAATCTGTCTGAAGAAGGGCCCTGACTCAAAATCTAGCCTATCCATGTCTTCCAGGTATGCTACCTGACCGGTTGAGTTACTCCACTATTTCTTTCTTGTTTCTGCATCTAATTAAACTATCTCTGTTGGGTAGGTTTTTTTCTAACCAAGTCCCATTTTATCTTCAGCCAATGTGACTTTTTTAGTGAGGCAAACTATTTATTTTCAGTGGTTGATTATAATATCTTAATCAGTTTCCCCAATGCGAGCAATAGACCAACTGACCAACTGATCAGACAGCATATTGGAGGAGCAGGAGTTGATGGAGAATCTGGATCTGAAATGTTGACCATTCCTCTGTCACCACAGATCATGTCTGACCCGCAGAGTTCTTCCAGCAATTTAAAAAAAAAATCAAAATTCCAGTATTTACAGACTTTTAATTGGACCTGAGACTTGTTTAGTCAGTACATAGGAATTGTGTACTTTGTAATGAATTTACCTTCACTTGCCTTGGTCACCAACCAAGCATTTCTTCCAAAAGGGCAATTTGCAGAAATTATGATGTGGCTATCTGTGCAAATAAGTGGCTTTACTGTGCAGCTGATGGGAATTTGGCAGTACATTAGGTTTTCATCATGGAGTCCAGAGCAGCTGAAGAAATATCACATATTTTCAACCTGACAGCTCGTTCTTATCAGCAATTCAGTTTAAACAAAAAATATTCCTTTTCTTGGACTGGCTGTTAAATGGAGTATGAATAGTCTTCAGCTTTCTTTTGGAAATTGGAAGCATTCAAATTTGCATTTAATCTTGCCGTGTTTATTTGGAATATTAACCATCTCTGAAGTTGATAAATATGTAAATAGACGTTTTTTAAAAATCTCGTGAAAATATTAGATTTGTTATCCCTGCTTTTCCATATCTATTATTAACAAGATCACAAAGTGAAGGATCAAAGGTGGAAAGAATACCAGGCAATGCTTTTAATTATTGGTATTCTGATGACCTCTGTCAAACTCTCTATCTTGTAAGTTGTTATTTTTACTTTGCTTAAATGGATTGAATTAAAACCGTTTTGGGAGAAAGGTTACACTATAATTAATAAAAGGCAGGGTGACTCCATGTTCAGCATGTTTCAAGACATTCCACACTGGCATTTGTTTTCATTTTATTGCTTCTATCCCTGCCCCCATCTGTTCCTGCATTTTTTAACATTTAATTTTTTTTTCTGTGTGGAATATGTCATTCACAAAATATGCCTGAGTGGGTGGATCTCGCTGGCGTGGAGATTAAGTTGATTGCTGTTTATCTTTAAGTGGAAACAAAATTGGGAAGAGAAGGGGAAAAGACGTATCACTCTTGAGGACTGGAGGACACTGCTAAACATGCAGGAAATTAAAAGTGTCAAATTCCAAAAATATCTTGTGATCCGATTGCAAAACCTTTCACAAAAAATGTGGCTTACCCGCTTAGGTCACTAAAGGGACATGCTCAGTGCTGTTAAGCCAATAATGAATGGAATCTAGGGGGTGGAAGGTCAAAGAGAGTGCAGTGGCTACCAAATTTGTTCATCCCTTCTGTGACTTATTTCTGTCTTATCCAGGTCACTATGAAAAATGCATAAAATCATATTTCCCAGTAAGCTGTTCTTGCAGAATATACACAATGCTGGAGTAACTCAGCGGAACAGGCAACATCTCTGGAGAGAAGGAATGGGTGACATTTTGGGAGCCAGCGCAGCGAGTTATTTAAAAAAAAAATCAAACCTGAAATGCTGTAAAAATTTGACAAGTTAAGCAGCATCTGTGGAGAGAGACATGGATTGTTTCAGTCAACAGCTGAAAGTGAACTTGGTTTTGTGTTGTAATGAGAGTGAGGTGGAGAGGATAAAGGAGATATCTTTGACTGCTTGATGCCAATGTCACGGATGTTTACAGAGCTGCATGGGTGATGGATTGGTGGATGTTGGAAAGGGAAAACAAATGAGAATGCTACAAATGCTCAACACAACACCAATGCATTTCTCTCTGTGGAGAGAGAAATTTTTTAAAAAAGAGTTTCTATTGAAGATGAATAACGTTGCAGCAGAACTGACCACTCCACAACCACAGTACACTGAAATGGCTAAATGTCTTTCTCTCCATCCTGGCTATTGTTTAGAGGCAGTTTATAACTCCTACCTTACCCTTGCAGTATTTTTAAACTTTACCCACAAGGATTCTACATCTTCTGCTCCTCTGTCATTCCTTGCTAATGGTTTGAATTTTATTCTTTACCAGCAGCGCCATCCTGCCTGTCTTTTTTAGTCTCAGTAGCTAATCGTATTCTTTAGTTTTAGGGATGGTATTGTTCCAAGTGTTAAAAAATATTCATTCAAGGGATGTGAAATTTGATTCCTAATTGCTTTGAGAGAAGGTGGTGGTGGTGATCTACTGCCTTGAACCACTGCAGGTGTGGGTATATCCATAATGCTGTTAAGAGTTCCAGAATTTGACCCAGCAAGGAATAGCGATATATTTTAAAGTTAGGGTGGTGTGTGGCTTGGAGGGCAATTTCCAGGTGGTGGTGTGCCCATACATTTGCTACCCTTGCCTTCTACCTGCTACAGTCAAGGGTTTGGAGGATTTGGTCCAAGGGATCTTGACATGTTGCTGCAGTGCATCCTGTAGGTGGAACAAACTGCAGCGACTGTGCGTTGGTGGTGGAGTGAGTGAATATTTGTGACTGGGGTGCCCATTAAGTGAACTGCTATGTGCAATATGGTGTCGTGCTTCTTTTTAACAACCCTTAATAATGAAATTTCCCTAAATGTTAACATTAATAATAGAAGGAAGGCAACCTGTGAAAATAGCAGTTTTAATATGAGTAACTTTTTATTGTACCCCACAACACAATTCCAACCATTGGGATGACTGTGTTCCTTGAATTCTTTGCCTCTTCTGTTTTGACCTTAAACTCCCACGCTGGAGCAAACGACTTCAGTGGTAGCCGGAGGAACATCATCTTTCAATTAGGCATTTTATGGGTTTCCGGACTCTAGATTGAATCCAAATCGTTGGATCAGATTCTCTGCTTTTTTAGGGATAGCAGTTTCAAGTATTGTCATTTTCAGTTCCTTTCAGGCCTAAAATCTGCTGCTTTTATTTTTGAATTTCGTAAAGTGATTTCTAGAGCAGCGTGTGTGTGTTAATCTTCTGAATTTTGATTATTCTTTCCACCTTGATAAAATCATAAGTAGAAGGAACAGGTGTTGAACATTTCTCTTTCCATTTCCCCCCCCCCCCCACCCAAAAACCTTCTCCACCATTTGATGAGAGCATAGATAATCCAACTTCCTCGTCTACCTTCACACCTTTTCTCCATAATCCCAATTCCCTTCCAATTTAAACATTCATCTATTGTAGCATTGAATATATTCAAGGATTTGGTTTCAAACTCACCGGGGCAATGAATTCCAAAATCTTGCCACTGTTTGAGAGATTAAATTCTTCCTCATCAGTTGTGAATGGATGCTGCCTTATTTTGAAACTTTGCCTTCAGGTCCTCGATTCTTCTGTCCACCCTGCCAAGACCAAACTCCAACCAGTGCAGATCCAATTTATTCAACATTCCAACTTCCATACCAGGTCATTCTCATGATTCTTCTTTGAACTGAGATAATGTGCCTCTTATTAAATTATGGCTACTGAGAACTGTTAATCAAGCAGCCGAAAAATCTGTTAACATTTCAGGGCAAAGACCTCTCGTATGAACTGAGAAAGAAAACAATTTGGTCTAGAGACAAGACAAGAGACATTTATTGTCACATGTACCAATTGGCAGAGAAGGCATTGGAGGAGCAACTGAAGGAAAGTCTCTGATAAGGTGAAATGATGTCATCGTTGAGTAGAGTTAAGCTTCTTTGTGTAATGGCATGTTGAAGAGCACCTATTCTGCACCAATGACCCCTCCGTTTCCAATTACCTACTCTTCTAATTCACCACCCCATTCCCTCTGACCTTTACATGTGTGGCTTTTGCACTAACAACCTGGCCCACGGTAAGATCACTATGTGCGGGGGCATGTTACAGCCTGCAAGACTCAACATTGAATTATTTTACTAACTTATTCTGTTTGTATCAGAACCAGCTGTTTATGCTTGCCTTTCCTCTCTGCCTCCATTTATATATTCTGGACTGCTCAGCATGTCCCAGTAGACCACATGATACAACATTAGTGATCATTACTTGGACAAAGTTACTTAATTGTCCGTTCAGTGGTTATGTAATTTCACCCTATTACACACTTTCTCCTCCCTCTCCTGCCCAGTTAATTAGACCAGATTGCTTTCCCTTTTCAGTTCTGATGAAGGGTCCTCAACCTGACATGCTAACGAGTTACTCTTTCCACAGATGTTGCTTGTCTGTCTGATTTCTTCCAACATTTTGTTTTAGTTGGCCTAGAAATAAAAACCAGGTTTGGGCTTCCTGATCATTTGCTGTGTGTTCTATGTGTCTTTGTTTTATGTGCAAACATCTCCAAATCCCTTTGTGTTGTAACTTGCTACAGCTTTTATCCATTTAAATAATTTGTTTTTATCATTCCTTCCATGATAAATAACTTCACATTTTCCCATATTACACCCCATTTACCTATTTTTGCAGATTCATTTAACCTATAAACCTCTCTGTGAACTATATATTGCACAGCTTGCTTTTCCTCTACTTTTCTATCATCTACAAATTTAGCTTCACATTTATTTTCTGCCTCTAAATCATGAACATGTTGTGTGCAACTGCAGTGTTGGAATCAATCCCTGCAACACTTCCATGGTTGCAGATTGCCAATGTGAAAATAAGCTATCTACGAATAATCTCTACAAAAGATAGACACAAGAAGCTTGAGAAACTCAGCAGGTCAGGCAGCATCTCTGGAGAAAAGGAATAGGTAATGTTTCAGGTCAAGACCAATTCTTCAGACTGAGAGTCAGGGGAAATGGAAATGAGAGATATAGACAGTGATGTAGGGAGATATAGAACAAATTAATGAAAGATGTGCAAAAATGAACAATTATCAAGGAAAGGTGGAGCCCACAAATGGTCCATTGTTGGCTAAGTGATAACGACTTATTCAGACAGTGAAACTCAACAGGACGACAGTGAAACTTGTATGACGACTAGGGTAGGGGAGAGAGAGGGGATACAAGTGCCTCCTTACCCCTACTGTTACCCATGTTAATATTGTACTCGGCACCATGAACTTTTTACTTGCAAAGTTAGCTTTCATAATTCAAATACTCTATCCACTTTGATGGATGTTTCCTCCAAATAAATTTATCAGACATTATTTTCCTTCAAGAAGCAGTGTTAACTATAGTTGCTTAAATTCACTTTCCCAATGAACTGCTTTTGTCACCTTAAGTGATTTTAACCACACTCCTGGAATGGATATTAAGCTAACCAGTTTTTGCCTCCATTTATGAATACGGTTATGTTAGCAGTTTTTCAAACTATTAGTATTGCTAGAATGATATGGATTTTTGAAAGATTACACCCTGTGCATCTGATCCCTCTGTGGCTGCTGCTTTTGGAAACCTAAGATTCAAGCCATCAGATCTAGAGAACTTGGGTGACTTATCAACCATTGGCACTATTAGTTTGTCCTATACTAATTCTCTAGTGATCATAATAGCATTTCATTCCTCCCACCTTTTTTAAGTATTGATAGGATTTTTGTAGTACCTCCTACCAAGAAGGGACTCAAATAGAGAAAGCTAGTGGACAGGGTCTGAGGCGGGAGGCAGAGAAGGGAAGCACTCAGACCCAACATGTAGGGGGGAAAGAAGAAAAAAATAATAAACAGAGAATAAGAGGTGGTGGGTTTCTTAAATGTGTGAGCAGAGAGAAAGAGGGGTATAAAATGAGGATAGAAGCAATCGGTAGCAAGGTGAAAATTAATAGTGGCAGGCAGACAAATCCAGGGCAAAAATCAAAAGGGACCACTTGTCAACATAATTGTATAAGGAGTAAGAGTGTTGTAAAAACCTGAAGGCTTTGTGTCTCAATGCGAGGAGCATTTGTAATAAGGTGGATGAGTTGAATGTGCAGATAGCTATTAATGACTATGCTATAGTTGGGATCACGGAGACATGGCTCCAGGAGGATCAAGGCTGGGAGCTGAACATCCAGGGATATTCAATATTCAGGAGGGATAGACAGAAAAGAAAGGGAGGTGAGGTGGCGTTGCTGGTGAGATAGGAGATTAATGCAATAGAAAGGAAGGATATTAGCTTGGAGGATGTGGAATCGATATGGGTAGACCTGCGAAGCTTTAAGAGGCAGAAAACGCTAGTGGGAGTTGTGTACAGGCCACCTAACAGTAGTAGTGGAGTTGGGGATGGCATCAAACAGGAAATTAGAAATGCGTGCAACAAGGGTAAAACAGTTATAATGGGTGACTTCAATCTACATATAGATTGGGTGAATCAAATGGGCAGGGGAGCTGAGGAAGAGGATTTCTTGGAATGTATGTGGGATAGTTTTCTAAACCAACATGTAGAGGAACCAACGAGAGAGCAGGCTATTCTAGACTGGGTATTGAGTAATGAGGAAGGGTTAGTTAGCAGTCTTGTGTGTGGCCCCTTGGGCAAGAGTGACCATAATATGGTTGAGTTCTTCATTAGGATGGAGAGTTACATAATTAAGTCAGAAACAAGGGTTCTGTACTTAAACAAAGGTAACTGAAGGTATGAGACATGAATTGGCCAAGATAGACTGGCAAGTGATTCTTAAAGGGTTGACGGTGGATATGCAATGGAAGGTATTTAAAGACTGCATGGATGAACTACAGCAATTGTTCATCCCAGTTTGGCAAAATAATAAATCAGGGAAGGTAGTGCAACCATGGATAACAAGGGAAATCTGGGATAGTATAAAAACAAACGATGAAGCATACAAATAAGCCAGAAAAAGCAGCCTACCAGAGGACTGGGAGAAATTCAAAGTCCAGCAGAGGAGGACAAAGGCCTTAATTAGGAAAGGGAAAATAGATTATGAAAGAAAACTGGCAGGGAACATAAAAACTGACTGCAAATGGTTTTTATAGATATGTGAAGAGAAAGAGATTAGTTAAAACAAATGTAGGCCCCTTGCAGTCATAAACAGGTGAATTGATCACGGGGAACAAGGACATGGCAGACCAATTGAATAACTACTTTGGCTCGGTCTTCTCTAAGAAAGACATAAATAATCTGCCGGAAATAGCAGGGGACCGGGGGTCAAATAAGCTGGAGGAACTGAATGAAATCCAGGTTAGCGGGGAAGTGGTGTTGGGTAAATTGAACGGATTAAAGGCCGATAAATCCCCAGGGCCAGATAGTCTGCATCCCAGAGTACTCAAGGAAGTCACAAATAGTGGATGCATTTGTGATAATTTTTGAAAACACTGCAAGGCTCAGTGCTGGGACCCCAGCTATATACAATATATATTAATGATTTGGACGAGGGAATTGAATGCAACATCTCTAAGTTTGCGGATAACACTAAGCTGGGGGGTAGTGTTAGGTGTGAGGAGGATGCTATGAGGCTGCAAGGTGACTTAGATAGGCTGGGTGACTGGGCAAATGCATGGCAGATGCAGTATAATGTGGATAAATGTGAGGTTATCCACTTTGGTGGCAAAAACAGGAGGGTAGACTATTATCTGAATGGCGGCAGATTAGGAAAACGAGAGATGCAACGAGACCTGGGTGTCATGGTACACCAATTATTGAAAGTAGGCATGCAGGTGCAGCAGGCAGTGAAAAAAGCAAATGGTATGTTAGCATTCATAGCAAAAGGATTTGAGTATAGGAGCAGGGAGGTTGTACAGGTTTTTGGTGAGACAACACCTGGAGTATTGCGTACAGTTTTGGGCTCCTAATCTGAGGAAAGACATTCTTGCCATAGAGGGGGTACAGAGAAGGTCTACTAGACTGATTCCTGGGATGTCAGGACTTTCATATGAGGAAAGGCTGGATAGACTCGGCTTGTACTCGCTAGAATTTGGAAGACTGAGGGAGGATCTTGTAGAAACTTACAAAATTCTTAAGGGGTTGGACATATTGAATGGTGGTGCAGGCTCGAAGGGCTGAATGGCCTACTCCTGCACCTATTTTCTATGTTTCTATGAAGACTGATGCAAATGTCTCTAATTCCTCTGTCAATTGTTTGATATTTATACCATTTCCTCTACAGAAATGGGTTCAGAACAATCATGATCACATTGAATGGTGGTGCTGGCTTGAAGGGCTGTATGGCCTACTTCTGCACCTATTGTCTATTAAAACAGTCTTCCTCCCACTCGAACTTTCTCATCAACCCTCTCCTTTTCCCTCTATTTTATCTTTAACCCAACTGCACTTAAAACCATTGCCAACTTTTTTTTGCAAACACTGAACCTGACATAAAAGAAAAGACATGATATAATCAACAGTCTATGTGGCATTGATCACGATAGATGACAGATGATGTTTCTGTTGTTAACATTATATTGGAACTTGCAATAAATTGTTTCTTTCTCTAAAGGTGCTGCCTAACCTCCTGAATAATTCCACCATTTCTTTCTTTTTGTTTCCTTTTTGCTCCAATGTGTTATATCTCTGTGACAATCTTTCCCTCAGCTCATTATGGAGCACATTAAATCTAGTTTACCATCACAGTTTGGTTTCGTTTAACTCCATCTATATCTCACACTGCCTCTGTAAAGGTGAGTCGCACCCTGGCCACTTCCTCTTCTCCCCTCTGCCATCGGGCAAAAGATGAAAACGCACACCTCCAGATTCAGGGACAATTTCTTCCCAGCTGTTATCAGGGAACTGAATCATCCTACCACAACCAGAGAGCAGTCCTGAACTACTCGACCTCATTCGTAACCCTCAGACTATCTTTGATTGGATTTTACTGCATTTACCTTGCACTAAACATTATTATCTTAATCGTTTATCTATACATTGCAAATTGTTTGATTGTAATCATGCATTGTCTTTCTGCTGACTGGTTAGCATGCAAGGAAAGCTTTTTGCATGACAATAAACTAAACAGCTCTGCCGAAGCCCTGTCCATCACATGGACCAGACTTCCCATTATTGACCCAATCTACTTTTCACACTGCCTCGGAAAAGCAGCCAACATAATCAAAGACTGGGTCTCGACCCGAAACGTCGCCTATCTCCTTCGCTCCTTAGATGCTGCTACACCCGCTGAGTTTCTCCAGCTTTTTGTGTAACCCTAGATTCTCCAGCATCTGCAGTTCCTTCTTTAATAATCAAAGACTTGTCCCACCTTGGTAATTTCTTATCCCTGCTCCTGTCTGGCAGGAGGTACAAAAGTTTGAAAGTGCGCACCATCAGACTCGGAAACAGCTTCTTCCCCTCTGTTAGTCGTCGTCTTCCCCTTTGTTATCGGGCTTCCTTCCATAGGTTAGGGTATTGTTCCATTCACCTCTACCCCAAGAAGAACATTGCACTTGGCTCTAGCTATTGGACTTGAGTTTGAACTGCTTGTATCTGTGCATGATATATCTATCTGTTTCGATAGCATGCAAAATGAAGCTTTTCTTGTACCTCAGTGTTTGTGACAATAATAAACCTGAACCTTAACACTTACAGCCTTGTTTTCAAATAGTTCTACTGTCTCACTATTCCTACTTGCACAAACTCCCCAATAACTTACCTTCTGCAATTCTAGTCTTGCGTTGTCTAATTGTTCCTCCAGCGGTGCAATTATTTTCCAATTGCTTGTGTTAAGTCCCAAACTTTGGTTTTCTCTCCATATGTTTCTCCATCCCTCAGTTATTTTAATATATTAATTGATGTATCACTTTGACAAAGTTTTTGGCCATCATTTTGAGGTTTGGTGTTACATTTTATTTGATGATGTTCTTTTGAGACACTTGATGGTGATTAACCATTTTTTAGAAAGTGATAAATGAGCATTTCTGTTGTTGATTCTTATTCACACTGTATTCAGTTGCTGTGGAGAAGTGAATGCAGCTGGGTTTATTTCTCAAAAGGCAAATCATTCACAGACTCTTGCACCCAATAAGTTGAGGCATTCTATTATTTCTTATTAATCAACAAATAAATAGAAGTAGAGTGGCTGTTTGACAATTGATGCTGCTCAATTGTTAAGCAGCCACACTATTTCTGTTCACTTCTGTTCGCAACCGGCATTTTAGTGCAGCATTCAGAGAGCTGTGCTGGGGCCACAACTACTTGTGGTATTTATAAACAACTTAAATGGCTTGGAAAACTATGCATCCAAGACTGTTAATGGCACAAAGGCTGCCAGCACCTAAAACCTGTAAAATATGGAAGTGCTGAAATGAAATCTGGCATAAAGAGATTAAGCAAGTGGAACATTGGTAACGTGATTTAAAGGTTTAATAAGGTGACTTTCTTAATGGTGTAAAGGTAGCTGCATTGTCTGTGTTTATGAATCATTAAAATATAGACAGCCTCAGGAAATGACGAAGGAAGGTGTAGGAAAGAACTGCAGATGCTGATTTAAATAGAAGATAGACACAAAATGCTGGAGTAACTCAGTTATGAAAAAAATGCTTCCATGTGAGGTTACACACATGACCTCATATTTAACATTTGACCCTAAACAAACATTGTCAGCATAACATAAATATTTCACTTGATAAACTTTAAAAAAAAAATCATATATACAGTACAAAACAATATACTCCACAATTTTTCCATATTTTTGGTCACACGTGACTACGAATGGGCCATATGATAATTAAACATTCTTGACTCTTGCGTTCTACACTTAATATCTCCATCCACTGGCCTTAAAATGATTTGGTACATTTTTGACTCTGCAGCATCAGATAGGGTTCAATCTCCGATTTAGACATGATGGTGAGTGGAAGTTAAATTACTAAACTAACACTGACTAGAGTTCAGCCATGGAATTTGAATTGGGGAATTTTAAAGCAAATCAGTAAGTAATATTGACGACCACAAAACCACCAACCTGTCATTAAGATAAAAGCATCTCTGGGAGAGAAAAATTGCCATCCTTATCTAGTCTGACCTACATATGACTCGGGACTGGCTGGTGTGGTTGACTCATAAAAGGCATGGCATGTGGTTGATTCATCCTCTCTACAGAATGACTCACCCTTCTATAATGGGACATTGCACCAATTTATCCAGATTGCTGTGCACCATTACACCCAGTCCGTCTTGCCTTTTCTCTGCCATAGTGTCTCCATGCGTGGTACTTCAGCGTTGCTGAGGCCGTCTGTGACCTGAACAATTAAAAGGCCACCCTACTGTGAGTGAAGATTGGAGGAAAGCTTATTGATGACTCGGTATCTGATCAAAGGCACGCCCAGAGAATGGAATTTTAACTGTTGCAAGGATCCTTGATTTCATTCTGGTCTTAAACTGGCCTCGTGCCAGCTGAAAATTCTGGAATAGATGGAAGCTCTGCAGAGATATTAAAACAAGCAGAGACGTATTGCAGGAACACATACGGTCTCCCCTTCTGAGAGGGGTGGTGTTTAATAGGGGATCATTGTCTGTTCTAGGAGCAGTTGCTGTAAGGGTCCTACTTTGTGAAGGGTGGTATGCTGTTTGTGGAACCTTACTGTGCATGAAACTAACTGTTGCATGTCCTACAGTGCAATGGTTAGTTATTTTATTTCAGAAATAAAATTTATTCAGAACAAAATAATATATAAAGCAAAAAATGTTTTTTAAATCTCTTCATACATTCTTTGTGTGTATACATGAATAGTGTCATATTCAATTGTGTTTCCACCTGTCTTTTTGGGGAAATTCCCTTGCCATTCGTGTGGCTCCCTGGGGTGATAATCCTTTCCTTGTTTGAGGAGTCTCCCCAGCCCCTCAATGTCCAGCAGCAGATCGACCATAGATAGTGATCATTCCCACACAGCCTTTGCACTTTTAATTTCAAGTTTTCGTATACCTTGTGTGTTGTGACTGTTGGCAGACCAAGTTCCCTCCGGGGATGAGTAAAGTTTTATCATATTGTACCAAGCTTCAGTGAGCCTCTTGGCATGTATTGGAGTCTGCAATGGGCTTATTGTGCTGGGAGTGGAACAACATTCGGGTCGACCAAAGAGTGTTTTTTCACTGAGTTGATGTCCTGGAGTTCAGAAGGGAGTTAGGAGGGTGACATTTCAGCGATGCATGGCTGGTGCCTGGCTCTTGGTTTATAAAGATACTAAATTCAGTAAAGATGTCTGTCAGGATGAGTCAGTTTGGGGGGATTGCTGATGTGCGTGCTAACAATAGTAATGAATGCTGAACAGTTTACCTTTGGGGGAAACTGTCAACTGTGCAAGGTCTCTCCATTGTGTTCCTGTCCCTGTTCAGCATTTCTTGGTGATGTGTCCTCTCAATTTTGATATTGCCCTTATGAATTATTTTTGCCCTTTATATTGTGAAAATAACACAGAGGAATTAGACTGAAAGTCTGAGATATTCAACACATTTACTGCTGCCAAAGTCTACTTAGGAAAAATAGTGGCTTTGGCCCATCTACACGATGGAAAATGTCACACAAGGTCATATCACTCTACAGGACTGTGCCAATTTGGATTGGGAAAGTTTGTGGTCGGCATCTTTGTCAGAGGCCAGTGTAGGTGATGAGTGGAGAAAACTCGCTACTGGCATTAAGAGTTGCCCATCAACCTTCCTTTTGTAATTTGAGCAAATGATTCTACTTGTTTTATTTGTGCCTCATCCAAACCCGCTTTTCTTTTTCTTGTCCGGTTTCCAGTCTCTCCCACTATATACTATTGTTACTTTATCATTCCATTCTATTCTATAATAGATGTACCTTTATTCCATTACTTTTTTTCTCCATCTTGAAATGTGTTTACTTATCTCTTTCTCCAGTCAGCATCAAATATTAGCTTCACGCATCTTTCCTTTTGGGCATTTCCATAATTTCCTTTTAATTTCAGACTGTTTTGCTTTGAACTTTGTTTTGATCTCCCTGGCAACAAAAACCAAACACACGCTTGAGAAACTGCACTTAATACTTCAACTAGACACTTCTAGATTCAGCTTTTGTGGTCAACAATTTCTAATGATTATTCAGTCATTTTCGCTCGTCCCATCGTTTGCTATTTTACATTTCAAGGCCACCCACTTTGCTTCTTTCTTTGAACCCCCTCTGCCTCAGACCTCATGCCGGATTTGACATTTGGCTCTTCCCCAATCCCACCCTCAACACATTTAACCTCCATCGAGGGTTCATCACTCTGAAATGCCATGTCCAGAGGTATTACCTGGATGGTCTCCTTGTGACTTTTTCTGCTTTTAATACACATTTTCTGCATAAGCATTGTCTGACACTGTTAAGATCTGGGTTGCAAAATTGTAGCTGTTTTTGACTCTAAGCTGAGGTTTTTATTCCCAATACTGATACAGCACACCAGCAATACACGCACATTGAGTCTCTCAGTTAAAGACCATGGGCAGCTGGCTATAACTTGAAAGAAAACGTTTAGTGTTAAATGAAAAAGATGTCAAAGAAAAAAATAAAACTAATTCCAAATTTTGCTAGAAATGTTCTCTCGCCTTTCCTAAAGCTTGCAACTAGGTGTATTCCAGGTGGTTTGGTTAATTTGCCCTCCACTGGAAGTAATTGTTTGGTATTCACCTAATACTTATAGCATACAAAGACTCGTGTTGAAATAAATGAAAAAATACTGGAAACACCGCTGATCAGATAGGATCTATGAGGGAGCAACAGAGTTAATGTTTCTGGTTGCATACCTTCAATGGCTTAAATTTTGAGTTCTGATGAAAAAAGGTCTTTGACCTGAAATGTTAGCTTTGTTTTTCTCCCATAGTGGCTACCCGAGTTGCAGAATGTTTCCAGCTTTTTCTGCTTTCAGATTTTCAACATCTACAGTTCTTGTGATTTGTAATCACTTGTGTTCATAAGTTTATTGAATGGGACATGGTGGATATCTATCATGATAATACTTCATTTAAAGTAAACTTGAACACTTTGGGAGTTGTGTAAATTATTTTAAAACGGTTGAATAAATATTGGCCTGTTTTATCCAATGTGTTTTAACTAGTGTAAAAATTTGTTTCCTATAAAAACAGATAGCAACAAAAACTGTTAAAGTTAAACCATGGCAATCTTTTATTGATTCGTCAGATGGGAGTGGCAAATATCAACATTGAGCACAAACGTTGCTCAGTGATTCTCGGGCTCCACTCACAGAACAAAATAAAGTTAGCACAATGATACATTTTTCTTATCAGTAAAACACTCCTACCAAGTCTGAATATGGAATGATTGAAAGATTCTGCAGCCTTTCCGAATATTGGAAAAATGGTTCCAAATCAAGCTCATCTAATAACAAGTTATTACTTATCTGGAGCGTCAGCTATTGTTTTTCAATCTTGGCTTCTTTATGGCCTTGAAAGAAGCACATGTTATTACTGCAGGATGTTGGTGTTCATGCTCATTCACACCTGCCATTGTATTGTCTAAAATGTCTGTTGTGGTTCTCTAATAGAAGATTGATGGAACAATTGAAGGTAGACACAAAATGCTGGAGTAACTCCGTTGGGCAGGCAGCATCTCTGGAGAGAAGGAATGGGTGACGTTTCGGGTCACGACCCTTCTTACTCCAGCATTTTGTGTTTATCTTCGGTTTAAACCAGCATCTGCAGTTCCTTCTTACACATCCTGAACAATTGATGAAATGGATCTACATTCACAGCAAAAGGATTTGAGTATAGGAGCAGGGAGGTTCTACTGCAGTTGTACAGGGTCTTGGTGAGACCCCACCTGGAGTACTGCGTACAGTTTTGGTCTCCAAATCTGAGGAAAGCCATTCTTGCCATAGTGGGGGAACAGAAGGTTCACCAGACTGATTCCTGGGATGTCAGGACTTTCACATGAGGAAAGACTGGATAGACTCGGCTTGTACTCGCTAGAATTTAGAAGATTAAGGGGGGATCTTATAGAAACTTACAAAATTCTTAAGGGGTTGGACAGGCTAGAAACAGGAAGATTGTTCCCGATGTTGGGGAAGTCCAGAACAAGGGGTCACAGTTTAAGGATAAGGGGGAATTCCTTTAGGACCGAGATGAGGAAAACATTTTTCACACAGAGAGTAGTGAGTCTCTGGAATTCTCTGCCACAGAAGGTAGTTGAGGCCAGTTCATTGGCTATATTTAAGAGGGAGTTAGATGTGGCCCTTGTGGCTAAAGGGATCAGGGGGTATGGAGAGAAGGCAGGTACAGGATACTGAGTTGAATGATCAGCCATGATCATATTGAATGGCGGTGCAGGCTCGAAGGGCCGAATGGCCTACTCCTGCACCTATTTTCTATGTTTCTATATGTTTTCTGTGGAAAGTGTCAGGATACTGGGGCATCTCCCCCCCCCCCCATGTTCCGTATAAATTATTTGGAGAAGTGTATGCTAAAATAGAATTGACATTGAGGAATTCAAGCTGACAAATTACATTATACTTGGCAAATGACAAGAGGCTTCAAGACTGGAGGATAAAAATAATATAAACTCTGAATTATGTGAAGAGGTTTGGCTGTTGGGAACATCTTTCAATAATTTCCAACATTTTAATCCATTATTGTTTTTGTTATCCTCACTGTCAAATTGAGAACAAGTGGGATGGGAATTCATTGAATGTGATAGTGTAATAAAATATCAATTGACATCAACTTTGCCAACTTCCACCCTGCCCTCAAATTCACTTGGATCTCTGACACCTCTCCCCCTTTTCGATCTCTCTGTCTCCATTACAGGTGTCAGACTATCGACTGTTATCACGACTATACAGTTATCATGACTATACAGCTTCCTACTCTATCTCTTGCAGGGACATAATCCCCTCATCTTAATTCCTCTGGCTCCACTGCATTTGCTCCCAAGATGAGGCTTTCCACTCTAGGATAACTGAGATGTCTTATTTCTTCAGTAAACATGGTTTCCCCCCTGCTGTTGTGATGGGGCCCATCACCTGTGTCTCCCGAGTCCTGCAGTTCTGCTTTAATTCCTCCTCCTCCCCCACCCCCTCCCCAGATACTTTCAACTTTAACCACACAAGGTGTAATACCTGTCCCTTGCCTTTACCCAGGGGCCCCAGCAGCTCTTCCATATGAAACGGAAGTTCATATGTGCCTTCTCTAGCCTCATCTACTGCATTCAGTGCTCCTTATGTGGCCTCCTTCATAGCAGCGTGTCAAAACGTAGACTAGGCGACTGTTTCACCGGATATTTACGCTTGGTCTGCCAAGGTCTGCTGGGTCACGTGGTTGCTAACCATTTTAACTCCCCTTCCCATTTCCATACCAACCTTTCTGTCCTGGGCCTCCTCCATGCCACATGCAAACTGGAGGAACAGCATTTCATATTCCACTTGGGTAGCTTGCAACCCAACGGTATGATCTTTGAATTCTCCAATTTTAAATAATACCCTTTTTCCAACATTTTAGATCGGGGTTTTCTCTGGAACCTTATTCATCTTTTGTCTAAACTTATATTAGTTGTGATCAGCAAGGGTCCAACGTCCTCTCTCTGTTTGCAGCAGGCAGGGTCTAAAGAGGAGTCCTAACCCAAAATGTCATCTGTCCTTTTCCCACCACAGATGCTGCTTGGTCTGCTGAGTTCCTCTAGCAATTTGTTTCTTGATTAAGATTCCAGCAACTGCAGTCCATTATCTCCAGAATGTTTAAATGGAGAAAGGTTATAGATTGCTATGGAGCAGAGGCATCTGTGTTTCTGTATACAAAAAAAGGTGAGCAAGCAGATACATCGAGTAAAAGGAAAACTGATGGAATGTAAACCTTTTGATAAAAGGGATAGAATTGTAATATCGGAAGTTGCTGAGTAGTCGATAGGGCACCTATGGAGAGAGAAAGAGTTTTGATTTACCCTTTTAATTTGATCAGCTTTCATCAGAACTAAGGATAGTTAGAAAATAGAAATGTCTTAGTTTGTTGAGAGTGGGATGGGAGCAAACAAGGGAATGTCTGACAGGATAGCTGTTATCAGCTGCAGCTGATTCAGAACGCTGCTGCTCGAGTCCTCTCTAAGACCAAGAAAGTGGATCACATAACTCCAGTTTTGAGGTCTTTACACTGGCTTCCACTCTGTCAAATAATTGATTTCAAAATATTACTGTTGGTTTATAAAGCACTGAATGGTCTCGGGCCAAAATACATTTCTGATCTCCTGCTACATTATGAACCATCCAGACCTCTGAGGTCATCTGAGACAGGTCTGCTTTCTGTCACCAGAGTTGGAACTAAACATGGAGAAGCAGCGTTTACTTTTCATCACCACATATATGGAACAAATTTCCAGAAAAATGCAGGTCCACTCCAACTCTCAGTTCGTTTAAAGACTTTTCTGTTTGACGTTGCTTTTAATTAAATTAAATAATTATTAATTTCTTACACTGCACTGTAAACTTTATTCTGGTATTTTATACTTGTCTGATTCTATTTTAGCTTGTTTTTATTTTCTATTTTTTTAATGACTTTTTAATTGCTTTTGATTGCTTTTTAATGCTTTGTAAAGCACTTTGAATTGCCTTGTTGCTGAAATGTGCTATACAAATAAACTTGCTTGCTTGCTAGTGCGATAATGATACAACGTACTAGTGCCGGTTGGGAGGATGGTGGTGCCTTGTTCATCATCAATTTGAATATGACTGGTCAAGATTAGATAGGCGATGAATAAGAGCAAGGCGAGAGCGAAAGAAAAGCAATGCTAGAATGTGCATACAAAACACCAGAGTAAAACAAAAATTGAAATAAAATCTCTAAACGCTAAGCAGGTCAGGCTGTATTTCAAGAGAGAAAAAGCTAAGTTGCTGAAAAAGGTAGATTACCTTTTATGTGACCTGGTTTGTCTTTACAAAGACGGGCTGCTTACTTGAAATTGTTGACTTCTGTTTTGAGTTCTGAGGGCTATTACATGCTTAGTCAGAAGATCTGCTCCTTAATCAGACATTGGGCGTCTTTCGGAGTACGTAAGAGACAGGAAAAAACAGAAGTCGGTGTAACCTGGAGAATTGAAGTCCCAGTGGTCACCTCTGAAGATTGAATGTATGAGGAATTAAAGAAGGGATGCCTTGCTCCTCCAACACAAAGGGTGAGACCCCACCAGAAGTACTGTGTGCCCTTTTGATCTCCCTAATGCATTGGTAGCGGTTTGGAGAAATGTCCACACAGTGGATTCCTGGGACGGTTATCTTGTGAGAAATGTATATTTTGAAACTGGAAGTGTTGGAGTTCAGAATGAGCGTTTTTTATTTTTAAAATAAGCCCATACTTCTAATCTGAGTCTCTGAGGAGACATTTCGAAGGTTGATTTGAAGAGGTTTTGCCTGTTAAGAAATTGGGTAGTATCATTGGATCATGGGGGGGGGGGGGGGGGGGGCTCCATTTAAGGCAATACAATATTATTTTCTCTGAGTTGTGAAATTGTGGAAATCTTCACTCCAGAGAGATGTGGAGCCGGAATCGTTGAATGTACTTGAGGCCGAACTTGTCAGATTTTTAGTCGAAGGGAGTAAGAGTTGTTGGGTATCAGTAAGGAATGGAGCTGAGGCCAAATCTAGTCATGAATCAGATAAGCCATTATCTTATTGAAAGGTAGAACTTGCCTGCAAGGCCGTATGGCCAACGCCTGCTCCACTGTTCAGTCTGAGAATCCTGACCTGAAATGTTGTCTATCCATTCCCTCACAGATGCTGCCTGACCTGCTGAGTTCCTCCAGCACTTTGTATTTTGCAACTGCAGTTTAGTTTAGAGATACAGCGCAGAAACAGGCCCTTCGGCTCACTGAGTCCCCTCCGAACAGCGATTCCTGCACATTAATACTATCCTTCATGCACTAGGGACAATTTACAATTACACCAAGCAAAAATAACCTATAAACCTGTACATCTTTGGAATGTGTGAGGAAACCAGAGAAAACCTAAGCAGGTCACAGGGAGAACATATAAACTTGTACAGACAGCACTCGTAGTCAGGATCAAACCTACGTCTCTGGCACTGTAAGACAGCAACTCTACTGCTGTGCCACCTGTTTAGTGTCATCTCTTCCCCCCCCCCCCCCCCCCCAGTTTTTGTGACTGCTTATATTATTGAAATACATTTTCTGCATTGAGTCCAGATTCTTGTCAATGCAGGCTCCAAAACGAATGCATCTCAGATAATTAATGGAACGGGAAATCTCAGACTTGTGCTTGTGAAACACTTGTGAAACACTCCTTCATGGAAGTGTCAGTTCAGAACGTTCTGTTAATACTGTGGCATTACCGTGTTTGCATGGCCAGACACTTTCACTCCATTACAGGACCAAATCTAGAGTAAAGCATCCTGTCTTGTGTAATCACTTTTCTCTGTAGTATGACCGCTCTGTAAAGATTTCGCTGTTCTTTGGCATGGAAACTATTGGGGAATTTGATCAAATATTTTGGCTTTCACGACAACATCTTGATTGTATTATCTCCAATTATGAAATATTTAATGACTCCACAGGATCCAACGAAGTAAATAAAAAGACATTAAGATTTGATCTTTTTCTAATGACTTCCATAAGAACATAAACTAAAATCAAAAGATTACAGATGCCAGAAATGTGAATAAATATACATTATGCTAGAAACACAAGAGGATGTGGCCCTTGCACAAACGAAGTTGAGATCCAGACTGGTGGATCTCGGCTTCAGGGGGAGCCCACCAAGCCGGTCCCCTGAAGCCCAGAGACCGGGAGGAAGGAGCTGGTGATGCCTGGAATAAGAACTGGAGCGGGGAATGGCACCTCTTGCATGTGGGCTCAGTAGATCTTCTTCTCCTTCTCTCGTGTGGCGTGCACAGCCTAAAGTTGTTGGACAACTTGTTCTATTTGATCTTCCGTTTGTGCACATCGAGTTGATTGCATTAGTCGAAACAGGGCGGACCATGTGAAGGTTGCAATCTTCCCACCCCAGCTCAGTAGATCATTTCTGTACACTTGCTAATCGACTATCGGGTAGCGCAATACTTTACTGGACTGTTTGTAAGAAAAATCATTTCACTGTTAGCTCTTTGCACATGTAACAATGAAAGCACCATTGAACCACACTCAGCAGAGCAGGCTGCAACTGTGAAAGGAAATAGTTAATATTTCCAGTCAAAGACCTTTCATTTGCTATTATCTCAATATCAACAATGATTCACTTTCCATGGATGCTGGGTGACTTAAGAATATTTACCTTGATGTGTATAATGATATTGATTTTTCCAATTGCCTAATTGAGGACAAGATATGATTCATCTGCTTTCTCTATCAAGTTCGTGATTACAATTCCAATGCACTGAAAAATTAAATGCTTAAATTGTTACAAGTCCATTGTATTAGCATTTGAGCTTAGATTCCAGTACATTTCTCTGAGGTACCCATTTCCCACTGGAGATTTTATGAATACAAATGTTCTCTATAGTAAGTGATTCTGCCCAAGCTTTCTCCATATCTATTGTTTTCATTGTTGTCTGTATATGATTTGATCTAGAGCAATGGGGTATAATGTGCTAAATTATTACTACCTATGTATCCAAAGGTATAGAAAAGGGTATGTTGAATGTCTCTCATTCAGCCCCTTGCTCTGCTGCCTACACACATGGCAATGGGACTGAGGATAGCTCCTATGCTCTCTGCCAGTTTGCTGAAGACTGGTGTTGGCTGAATCTCAGGTGATTATGAGTTATCCACCGTACAGGAGAGGGAGTGGTGCTACAATAATCTTTTGCTCAACATCAACAAAACCTCACAACTGACTGTTTACATCAGAAAGGAGAAATTTGAAAACCAAATGCCAGTATTTATTGGTGGAGAGAGTTAGCAGCTTTAAATTTCTGATAATTTACATCGTAAACTTGTCCCGGGCCCCAGCATACAGACAGAAACACAAAGAAGACACATTGGCACCTTTACTTAGAAGTTTAAAGAGATTCAATATGCCACTGAATACTCTAACAAATCTCAACATTGGATGCATCGAGATCGTGTAGCACAGTTCTGATACACAGATCTGTAAGACACTGCAGAGAATGGTGGAGTTGGCCCAGTGCATTACAGGCCTCCCCATTATTTACAGCATTCACATGAGGCACTGTCTCGAAGGTAGCATCCATCATCAAGGATTCCCACCATCTGGGCTATGGCCTTTACTCTCTGCTACCTTTGGGCGGGAGGTACGGAACCTTGAGGTCCACACCATGAGGTTCAGGAGCAGCTACTTTTCTACAATCAACAAGTTCTTGACCTGTGCAATCCCAATCCTACCTTGGAAATGGAATACTATGGATCTCTTGCACTGCCATGGACACGTTTTCTAATTGTGTTTTGTACTTGTGCCCTGTTTATTACTGACCTTTTTCCTCTCACTGTTTGTATAATCTGTGTATAATTTACGTAAAAGTCTATGTGCATGTGATGCTGCTGCAAGTAAGATTTTCATTGTACCTGCACCTTGCCCTACCTGCCAATAAATTTAATGACTCTCATTTCCAGCCATTTATTTATACAACAGTTATGACTGACAAGTTATACATTCTGACAGGAAAATTAGAAAAGGGTTGAATCTATTGGTTTGCATGATACTTGTTTGGGAAAACATGCATTATTCTGCAATGGTATGGAGTGAATGGTTGTTGATTTCCAATCTCTGTTTATCACAAGTTGTATTTCAGCCATAAGATTCAGTGCAAGGCAATATCGACTTCAAAGTGCACTCTTGTATTGTGGCTCAGTCAGATCTTGTGCCATTTCGCAAAGGCCAGACAAGTTTGTTAAAATGTATGTTTGTCCTGTGCATTTGTATCTTTCACTATAAAACACAATTCTTGCCAAGTAGAAGATGCTTGCTAATAAATTATTGAAAACTTTGATTAAAAGACCATTTGTAAAATAAAAAGTTCTTTAACAGAAATGACCACTTCTGTATCTTTTGCTTTCTCTTAATGGTATGTGTTCAATGTACATCATTAATTACACTTAAGAAGTGAGTAGTGAACCACCTTCCTCATACAGGGAATGAGGGGAGGGTGGAGATATTGATTCATGTATCTAACCTGATGGAGCGAAGGTCATATTTTTGCAATTTGGGATGATGTCTGACTTGCAGGAGGACTTAAATGGTATTCCCAAGTTATAATTTGCATACACTGAAGGACATTATTGCCATAGAGGGAGTGCAGCGAAGGTTCACCAGACTGATTCCTGGGATGTCAGGACTGTCTTATGAACAAAGACTGCATAGACTCGGTTTATACTCTCTAGAATTTAGGAGATTGAGAGGGGATCTTATAGAAACTTACAAGATTCTTAAGGGGTTGGACAGGCTAGATGCAGGAAGATTGTTCCCGATGTTGGGGAGGTCCAGGACAAGGGGTCACAGCTTAAGGATAAGGGGGAAATCCTTTAGGACCGAGATGAGAAGGAATTTTTTCACACAGAGAGTGGTGGGTCTCTGGAATTCTCTGCCACAGAGGGTAGTTGAGGCCAGTTCATTGGATATATTTAAGAGGGAGTTAGATGTGGCCCTTGTGGCTAAGGGGATCAGAGGGTATGGAGAGAAGGCAGGTACGGGATACTGAGTTGGATGATCAGCCATGATCATATTGAATGGCGGTGCAGGCTCGAAGGGCCGAATGGCCTATTCCTGCACCTAATTTCTATGTTTCTATGTTTCATACATTCTGCCTAGGAACTGAATACATACACCTACAATATGTCCAAATCTCTAATGTTTTATCTCAAGTGAACATTTGAAAGCCTGTTGCAATGGGGCCAGCTGATTGGTGTCTAGTGGAGGTAGGATCCTAGCCTGTGGTATTTCCCAAACCATCTTTGTGAACTTCGGTGCGTACATCAGCATGTATTCCTGCATGCTAGAGCATGCCAGCCCACAGCATCTGCATGCAGGTATCCCTTTACCAGAGGACAGATCATAGTGTATGTTAAATGGAGTTGATGCTCTTCCAGCAGCAAGTGATATTTGACTCTGTGTGTGGCCCAGGCCGCAGCTATTGAGCACAAGGTACTATGTTAACACAGCTGCTCAGGATGAACATCAACAAAGACCCCTGTATCCCTTTCCATACACCCCTGGCAAAAGGTAGCACAATGGTAGAGTTGCTGCCTTAGAGCCAGAGACCCGGGTTTGTTTCCTGACCACGGGTGCTCAGCTGTATGGAGTTTGTACGGCCTCCACGTGACCTGCGTGTGTTTATTCTGGGTGTTCCGATTTCCTCCCACACTCCAAAGATGTACGGATTTGTAGGCTAATTGCTTGGTATATCTAAATTGTCCACAGTGTGTGCAGGATAGTGTTGGTGTACAGGGTGATCGCTGGTTGGCTCGGTCTTGATGGGCTGAAGGGCCTGTTTCCGCGCTGTATAACTAAACTAAAAACTAAACCAAGGGGGTGCATGACAATCTAATCTATGCCAGAGCCGCAACACATTGTGGTGGTGTTGAGGCACCATCTGTACAAGAAGGATCTGGCAGAGAGAGCTCTTCTCAGCCCCAGCTAAGCAAAGTCTTGATGCTTGTTTGAGAATTCTGGTAATGAGCTATTCTACCAAATAACCCAGTCTGCATAGGAAACAATCTGATAGGATCCACTGCTGCCTTTCTGCAGAATGTCCCATGAAGGCCATTGACTGATGGACTTTTAGTCAAAGTTGTTTTTCTGCAGTAGGGTGGTGTGGCAGGGGCAACTGACTGAAACACTCTGCAACATTGAGCCAGACTCATCCATCACAAACCAGGGACGGGTGGAACCTTGGCACACTGACACGTAGTGTTTACGTGACCCGACCATCACATACGAGCTTAATGCTGTCGCACATAAAACCATCAGGATGAGGATTACATTGAGTAAGTTTATCCCCCTCCCTCCCCCATTCCCTTTTTCTGTAGAGAACAGTGAACTGTGCCTTTACAGCCACTATTTGTTGTGCAGCTAATAGCTGTTAGATATTGCATTTGCGCAGTGAGAAAAAAGTGTGGACTTCATGGCCAATGACTCTGATTGTAATACCATTGGGGGCTCGGGAAGGCACATCTGCGTTCTCCCTATCAAAGCGTGCGTCGAGCACATTGAGCACATCGGGGAGTGATGCTTTGCTGCCACTGGAGCTGCCCCCCTGATTTTGCCTTGTAGAAAATGATGCCGAACATCCACCTCATCCTTCCCGCTTAGAGCGAAAGTCCCTTTTAGCATTTGTGATGGCCTTGTCAAGGTCGTATCTGGGCATTTTATATACCTCTGCCTGTGAGGATTGCATAATCCTGGCACCTTCTCTGTGCAAGCGCTCAGAGAATTTCTATCAGTCCAATCTCCTAGTTATTTTCCTGTCCTGTTCTCCTGAACACACATATCTCCTATCCCCCCCCCCTCTTCCGTTCCCCTGCCACCCACCTACTCTGGGGGTAATTTACAGTAGCCAATTAACCTACCAACATGTCTTTGGGATGTGAGAAGAAACACACACACAGTCAGGGAGAACGTGGACGCTCCACGCAGGGAAAGATGTCAGGATCAAACTGAAGTCTCTACGGCTGTGGGGCAGCAATACCAACAGTTCGGCTGCTGTGCCAACCCTTATGGTTTGATATGAAACATTAAAAAAAACTCAATTATCAAAAATTAAATCAAAGGTAGAGGGTGTTCTTTACTTTTTGCAGCCAGAGAAAAAACACTTAAATGCACGAAACAACCAAAGGGTTAAATGAAAAATGCAAGATAATAAATAAATAGGAAACTAATCAGCAACTTCACACTTTTGATTAATGTTAATGTTTAACACAATTTCTTCCAGATTTTTAAAATATTTTCCAATGCAAACTCTTGACAGGGAGCCCAAGTTTTTATTCAAAGCAGAATTATTTCTTAAATAGATTCTTTATTTTACAGATAACCTAAAATTCTTGTCAGCACTTTGTAATTGTTCAGAGGAGAAGGAAATTATTCATTTCGTCACCTGCCCTGACTCTCTGAAACTTATCTAATGCCGGCTGAAGCACGTTGTAGTGCAGAGCAAGTCAGCGGGTGGTGAATCTGTGGAATTCATTGCCAGAAAGACTGTGGAGGCCAAGTCAGTGGATATTTCTTAAGGCAGAGATTGATAGATTCTTGATTATTACGGGTGTCAGGCGTTATGGGAAGAAGGCAGGAGAATGAGGTTGAAAGGGAAATATAGATCAGCTGTGATTGAATGGTAGAGTAGACTTGATGGGCTGAATGGCCTAATAAGCTCCTGTGACTTATGAACTTATGAAGTGCTGCTTTGTTGGGGGTTGGGTTGTTTCAGATGAAAAGGATTTGAGATTCTTGTTTGTAATTCAGATGAACATTAAATAGTGTTTTTAAATATTATCAGGAAAATCCGGGAAATATCCCAGGCATTTAACTAAAATATCCTTCGATCATAGGAGCCTATTAGACTTAAATTAGCTGTCACCTCGCAGACATTACACCGGTGATTGTAGCTTAAGTTTTGCATTAATCTTGGAATTGATCGTGGTGATATTATGAAAGAAAGATGAAAGATGCTATGTAGTCCACTGCTGTTCACCCTGATGACTCACGACTGTTGTGCCAGGTTTAGTACAAACCACATCATGAAGTACGCAGATGACACAACAGCGGTGGGCCTCATCAGGGACGACAATGAGCTGGCTTACAGGGAGGAGGTGAAACAACTGGTGGACTGGTGCAATACGAACAACCTGATCCTGAATGTCAAGAAAACAAAGGAGATTATCGTCGACTTCAGGAAAACCCGGCACAGTCGCACAGCACTTCACATCAATGACAGCGATGTGGAGGTGGTCAGTAGCACAAAGTTCCTGGGGGTGCAGATCACTAACAGTCTGACCTGGTCGACTAACATCTCATCAACTGTTAAGAGAGCGCAGCAGCGGTTGCACTTTCTGCGCCGGATGAGAAAAGCTCATCTCCCCCATCCCATCCTCACTACTTTCTACAGGGGCACCATAGAGAGTATTTTGACCAGCTGTATCTCTGTCTGGTTTGGGGACTGTAGAGCCTCCGACTGGAAGTCTGTGCAGAGAGTGGTGAGGACAGCGGAAAAAATCATCGGGACCTATCTCCCCTCAATCGGGGATATTGCGACCAAACGCTGTGTGTCTAAGGCCAGCAGTATCATAAAGGACCCCACACATCTCCATCACGGACTGTTCACTCTGCTGCCCTCGGGAAAAAGATACCGCAGCATAAGGAGCAGAACATCAAGGTTCCGCAACAGCTTCTTCCCACGAGCCATCAGACTCCTGAATGCCATGTAAATGAGCTGCCACTATTGTCTATTTATCCTTTTCATACATACCTATCCTTCGGTTAATTTATTGTGTTGCACAGGGAGCCAAATACAACGTAATTTCGTTTGGGAACTGCATATATCAATGTATTTCCAAATGACAATAAAGTTTGTTTGAGTTGACTTTGACTTAGTTGGATTTCATGGTCTTCGACTATTCAGTTCTTGAACTGGAGTCCTTGTGATGATCTCAAAACTGATACGGAGAAGGAAGGACACTTGGGTTCATCCATCCGTAAAATAATAAAACACATAATGTGATTATTTCCCAAATTATGGTAAGGGAATGAATTTAATAACACCAGAAGACTTTAATCACTATCTGCGTGATTACAGCAGAAGAACAAACAAAGGAAATACAGTTGCTATAAACTGCAGCATTTTCTGATGTCTTGTGGAGTGTTTTAAAAGAACTTTGACACAATTCTGCAGCAAAGTACTGGAGTTCTGTGAGATGTATATTACAATAATTGTAAGATGTATATTACAATCACTTTGTAAAGTAACAGTTTAGCTGGTTATTATCACTCCAAAGGTTGTGGGCACTGAAAATGTGTAAAGTGGAATTTTGTTTACTCTGTAATAATTATACACCTCAAAAATATACTCAGCAGCTGTTAACATCACTGGAATATTCCAAATAAATAAAAGGCAATATTTAAATCCTCATTAGTATTTTTTCTTTTTTTTTGTAAACTGGTTTGCTATTTTATTTTTTATTTAATACATCTGCAAAGTCCCTTCTTGGTAATTTCCATTCATGATTGTAAAGTTTGTGTATTTTGAAAGGTTCAGGGCTGTTAGCACCTCTAGTTAAAAATGATGCCTTGTGCCTCAATGAGCAAGGCTAATCTCAGTTCAAGGCTTGATAAGGGATTTGTAAAATGTTAACCAGCTCCATCTATTTTGACATTCCGGTATATTTTAATTGCTGCTTTGAAGGACCGGTTAACTACCACATTTGAAAACATTGATTGCTTTAATCTTAACTATTAAGTTTATGTATATCATCGACTAATTTATCATAAGATCATAGGTGATAGGGGTAGAATTAGGCCGTTCGGCCCATCAAGTCTACGTCGCCATTCAATCATGGCTGATCTATCTCTCCCTCCTAACCCCATTCTCCTGCCTTCTCCCCATAACTTCTGACACCCGTACTAATCAAGAATCTATCTATCTCTGCCTTAAATATATCCACTGACTTTACCTCCACTGCCTTCTGTGGCAAAGAATTCCACATATTCACCACCCTCTGACTAAATAAATTGCTCCTCATCTCCTTCCTAAAAGAACGTCCTTTAGTTCTGAGGCTATGACCTCCGGTCCTAGACTTTCCTACTCGTGAAAACATCCTCTCCACATCTACTCTATCCAAGCCTTTCACTATTCTGTATGTTTCAATTAGGTCCTCCTTCATTCTTCTAAACTTCAGCGAGTATAGGCCCAGTGCCCTCAAACGCTTATCATCTGTTAACTTACTAATTCCTGGGATCATTGTTGTAAACTGTTCTGGACCCTCTCCAGAGCCAGCACATCCTTCCTCAGATATAGTGCCCAAAATTGATCACAATGTTCCAAATGCGGCCTGACCAGCGCTTTCTAGAGCCTCAGCATTACACCCTTGTTTTTGTATATAAGCCCTCTTGAAATGAATGCTAGCATTGTGTTTGCTTTCTTTACTACTGATTGGCTTGCAGATTAACTTTTGGGGAATCCTGTACCAGCACTCCCAAGTCCCTTTGCACCTCCGATTTCTGGATTCTCTCCCCATTTAGAAAATAATCTATGCCTTTATTCCTACTACCAAAATGCACTATGCCACATTTTGCTGCACTATAATCCATCTGCCACTTCTCTGCCCACTCTCCCAACCTATCCAAGTCCTTCTGCAGAGTCCCTGCTTTCTCAACACTACCTGCTCCACCGATTTTCATATCATCCGCAAACCCGGCCACAAATCCATCAATCCCCTCATTCAAATCATTAATATACAACGTGAAGAGCAGTGGCCCCAGCACTGAGCTCTGCGGAATTCCTTATTACTGATTCGTAATGCATTTTAACCGATTTTCATATTGTCGGCTACTGATCAACTCTTCAGATATAACTGCCCTCAACCGCTGTCCTTAATGCTAATTAGTGCAGTTTGTATTGGGTATCAAAATCTAAGACAGAGAGGTAATTTGCTAACAGTAATTATCCTGTTCTGCCTCCATGGCCCTTCAGTGCCTTATTCTTGTCTTCAGTATTTTAGTTTAGAAATACAGCGCGAGAACAGGCTCTTTGGTCCACCAAGCCCGCACTGACCAGCCATCCCCGCCCATTAACACAAGCCTACATACACTAGGGACAATGTACACTTCTACCAAGTATACAAACTAAGCCAATTAATCTACAAACCTATACGTCTTTGGAGCATGGGAGGAAACCAAAGATCTCGGAGTAAACCCACGTGGTCATGGGGAGAACGTACAGACTCAGTACAGTCAGCGGCCGTAGTTGGGATTGAAAGCAGGTCTCCGGCGCTGGAAGGCAGCAACTCTACCACTGCGCCACTGTGCTGCCATTTAAAGTAACATATTTAACATTGGTTCTTGGTTACTTTGTCCTCCAAAATATTCCAACTGGAATTTAAACTGGAAGTGGTGAAAGGAAGGGTTTAGCCAGAGAGGGTTGTTGGGAAGAAAGTGCCACTTTAAATTTAGTTGCATCTGGCTGGGCAACCGTGGCAACCATTGCAGAGACAAGAGACCGCAGATCTTGAGCAAAACACAAACAGCTGCAAGTTTTTTTTACACAGAGGGTGGTGAGTGCCTGGAATGCGCTGCCGAGGATAATAGTTGAAGCAGATATGTTAGTGCATATAATAGACTTTTGTATTGGCAAATGGATATGCAGGGACTGCAGGGATATGGGTCTTAGCATCATGTTTGGCACAGACATTTTGGGCAGAAAGGCCTGTTTTTGTGCTGTACAGTTCAATGTTCCATGACGAACTTAGCGGGATGGGCAGCATCCATGGAGGGCAATGAACAGATAACATTTTGGGTAGGGAAGTCCGTCAATCTTCAGAGCCCGACCGAAATATTGTCTGTTCATTTCCCTCCTCAGATGCCGCCTGATCTGATGAATTCCTCCAGCACCTTTTTGGGGTTTTGTTTAACATTGCAGCTTTCTGCCTACTGTTCAATTGCATTTAAAGGAGGGACAAACCATTCTTCATCTGGTGATGCAAAACCAATGTGCTACTTGTGGAAATAACTAACAGCTGTGCTGTTACTTGAAAACTGGGACAGACATATGTTCCATGGGGTTTTGCAAATGTTGACTGGTAAGGAGCAAACATCATTCCATGGCACCATTCTGATTTTCCAGTACAGGGGCCACCAGTGATCCCTTGCCAGTAATGGCTACCAAACCAAACATGCTGTTTGGAAATGTGTTTTTCCTGTCAGTTTGGCCAGGAACTCTACTTCCCATGTGGAATTCTACTCCAGAGACTTCAGGGCTAGCGGGAACATCTTGAATGCTGCAAATTGTCCCAGAAATTACTGGAAAGGTGCAGGACAAGGGGAGAGAAAGTGCAACTTTTGAATATGATTTCGCCCCCCACCCAGCCCCCACCCACCCCCCAGCACCACCACATGAAAAGATGTTGCTAAGACAATAACAAATGCAATATTGTGTTGTATATTTACTCATGTTGCTATTTTACATGCAACAGAATACTAAAATTAACTGGGGCTTTTGTGGCACAGAAACAAAGCAGAGACTGCTCCACTGAGCCACTTGAAGAGGCATCATGCAGCTGTGCACAGTGGGATGTATCCTCGTCTTGGGAAGTACCTTGGGGTCAACTTTGCAAGTTAGAACAAGACGGAGAACGTGATAACTAAATAGCTTTCCTGAAGTGGTTCTTCTAGGACTGACAGATATTTGAATCATTAAAGCATTGAATGGTATGGGGCAAGAGCGGGTAACCCATGTCTGAGGGCAAATTAGATTAGCTTGTTGAAAGGCAGGGCAAAGGGCCGATTGGCCTTCTCCTGTTACTGTTTCTTGCATTCTTGTGTTTTGTACCTACCACAAATACCATGTATCCTACTATGTTGATCCTTATAGTGGGATGCTTATAGTGATTCCCAGACTTTGCCACAGATAGTCAAAGAAGTAATTGGTTGGTACTATGGGAGCTGGTGGACCCATTCTGCCACCTTGACAGGTTTCTGGTGTTACTGACAAATTCTCAATGTCGTGCTGAATATTCCTTCTCTATTTTGAACTGTCATGGGCCAGGAAATACACATGAGTCAGTGAGGAACATTAATTGTCTAGAGGTAGACACAAAATCCTGGAGTAACTCGCAGCATCTCTGGAGAGAAGGAATGGGTGATGTTTCGGGTCAAGACCCTTATTCAGACTGATGTCACGGGAGTGGGTGGTGGAGATGCCTGTCCCGCTGAGTTACTGCAGCATTGTGTGTCTACCTTCGATTTAAATGAGCATCTGCAGTGCTTTCCGACACCTTCCTTCGTCATTTCCTGAGGCTGTCTATATTTTAATGATTCATAAACACGGACAATGCAGCTACCTTTACACCATTAAGAAAGTCACCTTATTGAACCTTTAAATCAATTGTCTAGAATCGTTTTGACAGCTTGCTTGAAGCACTTTTTCTTTTTTCAAGGTAATTTCTTGCCTTGATGGAACTGAGAATAGAGTTCCTATTCTGTGTCTTTGGTGTTGGGCATGTGAACAAAATTGCCAGTCAGTCAAATGTTGATGTTAGCTTGGAAGAGGATGCTGAGGTTGGTTTGGCACGTACAGAATATTTTGCCATATTTGCATCTGCTTCTACCTGATGTGCGATTTCACCAGAGCATTCCTTTGCAAATTGATATTACTAGAAAGTAAAAATAGAGAAACACGCCTAGTGAATATTCTCCTTGCTGCGACTTGCCATATTGTGCAATTAAGTGAGCACTAATTCGACATGAGCCTGTCCTAACACCATCAGGACATGCTCACATTAAGCTCGCTCTAACAATGTGAAAGGGTCAACCTGGAGTTTTATTTGGTGGGCATTTGTTCTTAAAGAGTCATAGAGTCATACAGCACAAAAACAGGCCCGTCAGCCCAACTCCTTCATGCCGACCAAAATGGCATATTTAAGTTTGTTCCATTGGCCAGCATTTGGCCCATGTCCCTTTAAATATTTCCTATCCATGTACCTGTCCGAGTGTCTTTTAAATGCTGTTATAGTAGCTGCCTCAACTAACTCCTTTGGCAGCTCATTCCATATACCCACCACCCTGGTTGAAACTACTAAACCGAGAGTTTCAACTCTAGTCCTCTTATTTCCAATGTGTCCTTTTTAAATACTTTCACAGGCATTCAAGAACAATTGAGCTCTATTATGTTTTTAAGATTTAAAAGATAAAAAACTTGCAATGTTTAAAAATGCTTAACAAACTCTCCCCCTTACAGCCCTTTCTGTCCACTGCAATACCTGGAGATGCTGCACCTGCGACAGGTCTAACCTGGCAGGCTCTGAGCTCAATGTCAGAGTGCAAACAGAAAGACAGCAGTGATAACTTGTGAGGAAGTTTGACATTTTTGTGTTTATATGCATGAGACTTGCAGTCATGAGGTGAAAGCTGGAAACTCTGGATGTTGTGGTTGCATTTCCTTTTCATGAAGTACTATTGGCCACTATTTAGAACAGAACATTCCCCTCACAATAACACCGTCCTACACACACTAGGGACAATTCACGATTTTACCAAGCCAATTTAGGCCACTGTTCCTGGTTCAGAGTGCTAACAACCACCACTCTCTCCCAGGGGAGTATCACGGAGGAGGGGGGCAGGAGCCAGCGAGGGGGACCAGGGGGGCTGGAGCTGGCGGTGCGAAAGGGACTGGCAGCGGTCGCTGATTCTCCGCTTTCCGTTTGGCGACATTTTCCCGCGCTGGGCAGGGCCGAAAATTGCGTCTGGTTGGAAACCTCCGCCGGCCATCCTCATCTCCAGTAAAGACGCGATGGCGCATGAAGGGGCGGACCTTCCCATGGAGTGACAGGAGAAAAGACCAATCCACGCAGCGCTGACTGGTACGAGAGGAGATTGATCTGCACACGTGTGGTTTTTAAGATTTTTAAACCTTGCTAACTTTTACAATAGAACACCGATCAGAACGAAACTTGATGCATAGGAACGGTGAGTGAGCTGGCGAAAAATCTTAGCGCTTTCACGTACCGTTTTTGCACAAATAGAAAGACCGCGCAAACTGGGAGAGCACAAGATCAGAGTTTTAATTATGTATAGATGAATGAAAGATATGCTAAAAGTAATAATAATCAAAGGAAAGGAGCCCATAATGGTCCATTGACGGCTGTGGGCTAGGTGATAACGAGTTATACAGACTTCACTGGACAGACTTAACAGGATGACAGAGAAACTAGTACGACAACTAGGGTGGGGAGGGACATAGAGAGAGGGGATGCAAGGGTTTCTTGAAGTTAGATAAATCAATATTCATACTGCTGGGTTGTAAGCTGTCTAAGCAAAATATGAGCTGTTCGTCCAGTTTGGTTGGAGAACTGTTGAGATCCCAGGACGGAGTCGAGGGTGGGGGGGCAGAGTGGGGGGGGGGGGGGGGGGGTAATAGGGACAGGAGATGCATCTCCTGCGGTTGCAGGGGAAGGTACCTGGGGAGGGGGTGCTTTGGGTGGGAAGGGATGAGTTAACCAGGCAGTTGCAGGGGGAATGGTCCCTGTGGAAAGCAGAAAGAGGTGGAGATGGGCAGATGTGACTAGTGGTGGGATCCTGTTGGAGGTAGTGGAAATGTTGGAGGTTTGTGTGTTGAATGCGATGGCTGATAGGGTGAAAGTTGGGGACTAAGGGGACCCAGTCCCTGCTGTTGTGACGGGGGGGAGGGGGAGCAAGAGTAGAGCTACATGCGAGGGCCTCATCTGTGATAGAACTTTGGGAACCCACTTAAAGAATGAGGCATTGTTCCTTGGCGATGGTATTGTTTCATCTGAAGTTGAGGAGGTATTATTTGATGCTCCAAGTTTGAAGACAGGTGTTAAACAAAGGCATTGAATTGGCGCAACAGTTCTCTCAGTCCTTCTCTCTGCACTGTTGAACTTTATCTCCAAGAAACTTCCCACAAGAGTGGAATTGGTCTTCAGAACCAATGAGAAGCTGATGAACACCCTCTGGAACAATGTCACCTAAATCTCAGTACTCAAGCTATAGAACTATATTAGTGTTTGCTTAGTGACTGAGCCCTAAGTCATTGTTGACTTGTTAATTGAGACATTTGGGAGGGAGAATGGGCTTTGCACTCAACATCCACAAGATAAAAGTTTGCAAACCTGTCCCTGCTGCACAACAGCGCCCTCTGTCAATAATGGTTAATATTACGACCCTGGAAAACATGGACCTGTTTCCCTGGAGCCATCCATTGACAAAGGCACATATCGATGGTGACATTTACTGTTGTCTTCAGCACAACATTCTCATCGATTCTTGGGAATTCCTATCCCATGACTTCTCAAAGTGGAGAAGAAGCCTTTGTGATGCACGAGGAGCAGAAAGAAACCCCCGCCTGCCCCCACAATGATATCACACTGGCCAATGAGCTGAACACGTTCTTCGCCCGCTTCGAAACTGGCAACACCACCAGGAGTGGAATAACCCCGGCCATGGCAGAGGGACAGGTCTTAACATTGAGCACACAGGATGTACAGTGCGCTCTGCGAAGGGTCAATCCACGCAAGGCTGCAGGCCCGACGGAGTCCAAGGAAAGGTACTTAAGGACTGTGCTGTACAGCTGGCTGAGGTATTCACGAGGATCTTTAACCTGTCTCTATCTCTGGCAATGGTCCCCAAGTGCCTGAAGTCAGCTACCATAGTGCCGGTGCCGAAAAAGACAAATCCAGCATCCTTGCCTCACTGGACTCACATCAATTTGCATACGGGGCAAATAGATTCACAGAGGATGCCATTTCTCTGGCTCTTCACACTGTCCTGACTCACCTGGAAAGACAGGGCACATACGTGAGGATGCTTTTCATAGACTACAGCTCTACCTTCTTCTTCTTCTTTTGTGTGGTGTGCACAGCCTAAAGTTGTAGGATAACTTGTTCTATTTGATCTTTTTGTGCACGTCGAGTTGATTGCATTAGTCGAAACAGGGCGGACCACGTGAAGGTTGCAATCTCCCACCCCGACAGTGTGGAGAGAGTGTCCAGCTTTAAGTTTTTGGGCACACACATTTCAGAGGACCTCACATGATCCACCAACACCGCTGCGCTGGTCAAGAAGGCACAGCAATGATTGTTCTTCCTGAGAACACTGAAAAAGACTGGTCTGCCCCAACAGCTGCTGACAACCTTCTACCGCTGCACGACAGAGAGCATCCTAACATATGGCATCTCTGTGTGGTATCTCAGCTGCACGGAGAGGAGAGCTCTTCAGCGGGTCGTCCACAGAGAGCAGAAGATAATTGGTACACAGCTACCAGCCTTGGAGGGCATCTATACACGGTGCCTCAGGAAGGCCGTCAGCATTCACACCCTTGCAATAGTCTGTTCGAACTTCTACCTTCTGGCAGACGTTACAAGGCCTTCTATGCCCGCACCTCCAGACTTAGGAACAGCTTCATCCCCACAGCTATGGCTGCTCTGAACCGGCCCTGCTGAGTGCCCCCCACCCCCATGAACTGTCTCCCTCGGATGGTCACGTTGCATATCGACACGGCACAGACCTATTTGCACTTTATACTGTTTGACTGGTTTTTTTTAAATCTCTGGGTGTCTACATTTTTAATTGATTAAGTTATTACATCGGATAGAAGCTGCATACCAAATCTCGTTGTACCTCTGTGCAATGACAATAAAATATATTATTATTATATTACATAAGGGGCAGAAGGTTATGCACCACCCCACCAACCGGCTCAACTGCCTGTCCCCTCAGGCACCATCTTCCCAGTCGGTGGAAGGGGTTGGACTTGCCCGTCAGTCTGGTGGGTCGTGAGATGGCTTTTAAGTTTACAGTCATTGCAAATTATCTTCAATCCCAAGGGAATCCTGAGGAGAAGAAAACGATAAAATGTAAGTAGAAAGTTAAACGTGCACCACCGTTCACCAAAGGATGTCTTTAATTCCTATGGAAGCTTCTAATTTCCAACATGCATCAATGGGAAGTGTGCAGTGTGTATTGTATGATACACATTCACTAACAACAGAGTAAAGGAAATTGTATCCAGAACCACATAAGATAGAAAAAAAAAGAACTTGAAACAGAATTTGAAGTAGGCATCCACAAAACATCTGAAGATAATTTGAAGAAATTGTCTCTGTGGCTGCGTGCCTGCTGGAAATGTCAGTTCAAAGCCCTCGGGGACTTGTGTCCAGATCGTTCTCCTCTTCAGTGTAATTTGGTCCAAGAATCTTGCAACTTTGCTGACACTAGTTCATACCAACTAAATCAAAATGCCAGTGATTGTTCTGGTTTTGATCATTAATCATTGTACTGTAACACAAAATGCAAAAAAAATTAATCCTATAGCATAAACATGTTTGTATTCCTGCTCGTCGTAAGTCATCTGTTTCACTGCATCTTCTGTAAACATCTGTGTATTGTGATGTATTTAGGCTGCCTCAGCTATCTCATGTTGCTAATCGTAAAATAAGCAAGATATTTTGTAGTCATGTAATTACTGAAAAATCCTCTATTTGACATCCTTACAATAGCTGGTTTAATCCCAGCGTTGCACATATGGCCAAGCCGTTTGGATGCGTATTTAGCTAATAACAGGGAAACTAGTGAGATGTGCTTACTAAATGAATAAAACGTGATGATAGCTTGTTTTGCAGCACGTTGGCGCGGCTAGTAGAGTCGCAGCTCCGTGATCCTGATTTAATCCTGACCTCGGTTGCTGTCTGTGTGGAGTTTGCATCTCCTCCCTGACACCAAGTAGGTTTCCTCTGTATGCTCAGGCTGCTCCCCATATCCCAAAGGCATGAGTTGGTAGGTTAATTAGCCAATGTGGATTGTCCCTAACACCTAGGTGAGGGATAAAATCTGCTGGGGTTGTTGAGGAGCGGGGGATTGAATGAAGTTGAATGAAGTTTGGGGTGAATAAAATTGAGATTAATGTAGGATTAGTGCAAAAGAGTTGTTGATGATCAGTGCACTCGGTGGCCCAGGGAGTCTGTTTCCTTGCTGTGTCACTCTCTGATTCTCTGGAAGTTTGTGCTGTGCTGTTGAATGACGTTTTCTGTTTTGTTACTTTACTTGTTACTTTTGCCTTGAGTTTATTTGTCATTACTCTGCTACCAGCTTGGCAACTTTTGATTTGGTCTTTGGAATAGTTCATATCACCAATTGCCAGAAGGTGTCACTTGCCAGTTAGTTTCTTTCCCTTTTTCGTGACTTCTAATTGTCGCCCCAGAACCTTTCATCTCCAGAACGATTTATCTTTGAAATTAGAAAGATTCAAATCCAATGGCATTAGAGCATAGAAATTATTTTCTGAACAGAAGCTGAATGGGTTTGGGTATGGCTGTAGAAAACGTTGCTTTTTTGGTTTAGGTTTTATGTCCAGTATGTTTGAATTTACCTAATGGACATGCCATTTGAGATGGAAGAGAATTTAATGCTTGTTGAAAGCAGCACACTAGTTTAATTTAATTTAGAGATACAGCGCGGAAACAGGCCCCTCGGCCCACCGAGTCCATACCGACCAGTGATCGCCACATACTAACACTATCCTACACACACTGGGGACAATTTACAATTATACCAAGCCAATTAACCTGCAAACCTATACGTCTTTGGAGTGTGGGAGGAAACCGGAGAAAACCCACGCAGGTCACGGGGAGAACGTACAAACTCCGTGCAGACAAGCACCCGTAATCAGGATCGAATCCGGGTCACTTTGCCATGTGAGAATCAATTACCTTATCTGATGGTCTTAAAGTAGCATCTGACAATCTATCATTGTCAGAAATAATGTTTAATGATAAGTTGATTGGCAGGGTGGTGAATCTGTGAAATTCTTTGCAACAGAAGGATGTGGAGGCCATAGATATTTTTAAGGCAGAGATAGATAGACTCTTGATTAGTAGTTTTTCCAAATGCTGTGAACCTCAACTTGAATTAAAGTGTTTGTATGTATATGCTGCCAACACCCTCCCGTAACTGCTGAATGGGATTTTCCATTGCCTGTCTCGTGTTACCCTAAGGCCCTTTGCTATTATTTTGTGGTGTTGAGAACATTTGTCATTGCACGGTGAGTGGAAATTCTGTGCACTTAATTGAATTCTTCTTCATGCCTAACATATGTTGTGGGATTCAATGTCTTTATAAAGAAATGGTAGGAACAAGATAGGAAATGAGAATCATAGATAAAAATTAGATCTGTACTTCATCAAGCATAGATGGTTAAAGAGGATGCATTTGTGTATGTAGACTTAAAAGGGCATTTGCAATATAGAGATCTAAAGATGTAGACACAAGGAACTGCTAGAACCTTGCAGGGAACACAAAGTGCTGAAGTAACTTAGTGGGGCAAGCAGCAGCTCCGGAGGATATGGATAGACAACTTTTCAGTTTAGGACCCTACTTCGGAGTGATTGAAGTTGGGGAGACAAAGCTGGAAAAGAGTTTGGGGGTGCACAAAGTCTGCCTAAAGATAAGTGGATTCAAGTGAAGGTCGTTTTTGATTAGCAGATGGGTGGAATAAGGCTAGAGATGAAAGGAGATAAAATGGTGATTAAAAGTGATTAAAGGAAACAAAAAGGGTACAAGGAGACAAAAGAATGTCAGAGATGGAGTGAAGAGGAGTGACTAGTTTGGGAAGAAAGCCAAGGCTTTGAAATGAATGCAAATGTGGAGTTTGAAAGGTATGATGAAAAAAATACTTCATTTTGTGGAAAGACTGAAAGACTGCAACAAATGGAGTGGTTCTCTTCTGACCAGGGAAGGTAAAGGTGGGGAGGAGGGGGCATGGTTATGTTCAAAATCAAAAGCCACTTTGATAAGGATTACTGCATCAGATGGGTTAGTAATCCTCAGTAGTGACTCATTCTCTGATGCCACTGCACAAAATGCTGATGCTCTTCTCAAATGTGATGATTGACCTTGAAAAATTACTTTCTCTATACACTACCAGCCATATCTTTCATGTTAAATTGATGAACATGAAAGACATGGTTGGAGGCCATGTTCACTTAACTTCGGCAGTGGCATCTAATTATTCTGCTTAGAATCTCCGTTAAATAGACCTTTTGAATTATTGGTCCTAGTGTAGTTCATGGGGGCCTATTAAAGAATATTCATATAACAATGTTACAAAATGTTGAGATTTTGAAAATCAAGTCTGCAATTTATCCCGAGATAAAGCCGAAAAATTAGTTTAATTTGACACCTAATTCACTTTCATATCTTCAGTATTTAAAAGGTTATGGCCATTTTCATACTTGGAAATTAGCATCTTGTTCCCTATTGCTTTTCCATTGACTTATCTCAAAAGCTGTGATCGAGGACAGTCAAAGACCCATAACTTTCTTAAAAATTAAGAGAACTGAATGAAATTTTCAGTTATTATAGATTGAAGCATTGTGAAACAAATATGAAACAATCTTACTTGGATGACCTGAAATTAAAGCATATAATTAGTTAGTTACCTAATTGTAGCTAATTACAAAATTCAACTAATAGATCTAAACTATCCATTTCTTAAGAAAAGGTTAACATTTTTAAATAGCCCAAGTGTCCAAATAACATTCACACAAGATTTCACAATATAACATGATTTTTAAATCTCATTGTCATGAATTTATAGGCCAAATGGAAGGAATTTAGTGTTTAATTCCCGTAAATTAATGGGCATTTAAATCATCTTGCGAGTGGGTTTTTGTGGAACACGATCGATTGGAACGTTGCGGTTGCGGTGAATTTGAACCCCATATCGGCAGGTAAGTTTTGTAACATCACTAATTCTTATTTCTCCTGTCTTCCATACTGTATGATACCCAGGGCAGCACGGTGGTGCAGCTGTACAGTTGTGGCCTTACAGCGCCAGAGACCGGGTTCGATCCTGACTACGGGTGCTGTCTGTACAAAGTTTGTATGTTGTCCCCATGACGGCATTTGTTTTCTCTGGGTGATCCGGTTTGTAGGTTAATTGGCTTTGATCAAATTTGTAAATTGTCATAAGTGTGTATGATAGTGTTTGGGGATTGCTGGTTGGTGTGGACTCGGTGGGTTGAAGGGCCTGTTTCTGCGCTCGATCTCTAAACTAAACTAAACTTAAATAACCAAATGTGGTGCTATTTTTAGCAGCCACCAGGAATTCCATGGTCAGATGGCTCATTGCATTCTTAAATGGGTGGTGTATTGGAAAATACATTGCCAGTTTATGTTAAGGGATCTCAGAGTTGCAGTTATATGTGGCTTCAAATAGGTGGTGGTCCTTTTCCCATCTCAACTAGAACGTGACCATGTGAGTTTCATGCCTTTACCATTAGAGGCGATATAATTAAGAGATTAGAATTGAAGGTGTGCAGATATATACAGGATGATTATAGTGCTGCAGAAAATTAAAGGAATATGGAGAGGCAAGATCGCAGTAGGTTCAAAAACAAGAATTTTCAATTTGAGGTCTTGTTAGGAGCCAATGTATTTTATCAAGTAATGATGAAGGACAACAGGGAAAATAAGCTGTGGTGTTTTGGATGACCCAAAACAATAGTTCTTAAGATCAATACTGTGTTGTTTTTTTTTTACAGGAGTTAACACATTCATGGCTTGGGTAAAAAGTTACATCTTATATGCAAAACATAAGGCAAACTAAGTTAAGTGAGAAATGTTCACAGTTAATGAGTGGGCAAAGGTGTGACATGTGCAGTGCAGTGGGAATTACAGTGCTCTCTACTTTTGATCTGTATTTGTTCAATTAAGTACAGAATCAGTTTAGATTATACAGTTCATGAATTGCTTGTCCGTGAATCTACAATCTATATGGCTGGTTCAAAAAACCTTGCAAATATTCACTCTTGCAGTTTTACTTCGTTCTTCTTACATGGGTGGACATTTCTTAATCCAATGCACCAGAATTAAGATTTATGAGCTGCTGCCATGCATTTTAAGTGCTTCAGTGGATGTTTTGGAAATATTTACTTGATGGGAAAATTGATAATTCAAACAAACTTATATTGTTGAGTTAAGAAAATGAAACCAATGTATCTGGAGACATTTTAAGATTAGCAAGTTAGAGGGTGGAAAATCATACCAGCCAATCTCCTAGTCGCTGGATGTTCATCTGCAAATTTTTGATGAGTTACATTTTATTTAAGACATTAAGATTCTTGCAATACTTTAATGTGTTTACAGAATGCCATTTAAATATGACTAATTCCTTTATAGATTTAACTGTTTTGAATTGCAATATTCTGTTCTTCAGGGAAGCTGTGTGGGATGGATAAGTTTGCTCTCAGTCACATGTAGAATGTTATTGGAGGTGAAATTAACCAGCAACCTGGCAGTGTATAAGCGCTGCAGTTAGAAGTGGTTATTGCAATTCTCACTTACTGGATTGTTTCAGAAATTAACTGTGTCTACTCACTTAGTCAGTTTCTATGGCATTGCTTGTCACAAGTTCACAGAAAATGTCAGATGGAAGTTAAAAAAAAACAGACATTGTAATTGAAGAATTATTAAAATAACTGACATGGCTACTATAGTGTTATTGTGGACACCACAAAATAACTAAGTGTTTTTACAGTGCCTCTGAAACAAGTTAGTGACTTGGTCTTTCTAACATTGATAAGTTGTTTTTGCACAAGAACGGAGAAGGCATTTTCAGATAAGCCAACATTTTTATAATTGACACCTCAATACAAGCATTTCTTGAAATATTGTACTGTTATTTCTAACTTATCCCATTTCTATTGTGGCGATTGCTAATCGGCTCTAATTCACTACTGCTGCTAAACATGAAATAGTGTAACGAGCGACAGTTTTCAAGTTATGCAAGATTCTTGTATTAACCACTACCTGAAATACTCTGTACATAATTTAATTCTGGATCAAGAAAAACACAATTATTTTCCAAATTTTGACCAAAAAGATAAGTTAACTAGCTGTCTACTGAAAGATAAGGCTCATTTAACATTGAGTGCTGAAACATTTTGAACATCTACCAGTACATGTTGAAATTTGTGTAAGATATTAGTTCATGCAAAAGAACAGAATCGTGGCATTTATGAAATGTCAGGGGAGGAGGTGAAGTGCATCTAATTTAAGTGATACTGTCTCCTTTTTTTGATCTTGGAATTTAATGACTTAAAGTACATCATTTTTTTAAGCTCTACTTTTAAGTCATTTCCCTAACATAATGTACATAAAATGATGAAGTGTGAGACATCAAGGAAGGACAATCTAAGGAGGAATGACTAGATCAGAGTTCAAACAAGAAATTTAAGACTGGCATTTCTAGAAGATTACCTAGCACCACTGAGCACCAAAAACCATCTTAGGCAAGTCTGCTCCAGGGAGGAGCCCATTCCAAACCCTCAGGCTAGAATCCTGGATAATTTTCAACACAGGGTCCTGTTTAGTATTTTGTATCCACTCTTCAACTTTTATTAAAATATAATTGGCAGGGTGAATGTGGTACCAGCAAGATCAACACTTATTATCTTTGAACTGAACCTGATGGCTGAGGTGAATGTTAAGGGCGGTGAATGCTACAATGTTACAACATTTGAGATTTAAAAAATCAAGTCTGCAATTTATCCCATCTGATAAAGCATAAAAAGAAGTTTAACTTGACACCTAATTCACTTTCATATCTTCAGTATTAAAAAGGTTATAGCCATTTTCATACTCTGAAATTAGCATCTTGTTCCCTATTGCTTTTCCATTGACTTAACACAAAAGCTATGATCGAGGACAGTTAAGCCCATAACTTTCTTAAAAATTAAGAGAACTGAAATTAATTTTCAGTTATTATAGATTGAAGCATTCTGAAACGAATATGAAACAATCTTACTTGGATGACCTGAAATTAAAGCATACAGTTAGTTAGTTACCTAATTGTAGCTATTTACAAAATTCAATTACTAAATCTAAAAATCTATCCATTTCTTAAGAAAAGAATAACATTTTTAAATAGCCTAAGTGTCCAAACAACATTCACACAAGAATTCACAATATAACATGATTTTTAAATCTCATTGTCATGAATTTATAGGCCAAATGGAAGGAATTTAGTGTTTAATTCCCGTAAATTAATGGCCATTTAGATCATCTTGCGAGTGGGATTTTGTGGAACGCGGTCAATTGGAATGTTGCGTTTTGCGGTGAATTTAAACCCCATATCGGCAGGAAAAACACTGCCGGTCCGTATGGGGCCTAAATCACCTTTTCGCAATGTTAAATTTGGATTAAGATAATCCTAAGAAGCAAGCTTATATGTAAAATAAACGGCTTACCTTTATTTGTCCCGTACGGGAGATCCGTCCCGTTGTCGGCGTTGACGACGTTAGAAGTGGATTTTTATTTTACTCTAGCGCTGAAATTGACCCGCGGTTTAAAAAAAATTCACAGATCGGCAGTCAGAACAATTCTTCAGCAATAGCTAGCAGCCCGAGAAACTATATCTCGGACAGGCAGGAGAAAATGGCATTTTAACCCCATCCCCCCCCACCTCAAACGCGCCAACGTCGCGCACACGGCCAGTGACAGAACTGCAGCGCCGCTGAAGGTAAATTTTGTAACATACCTAGTGAATGGGGTGTCAATTAAGTGGCTGCTTTACTTGGATATAATTTGTCTTTTAGTGTTATTGTAGCATCGCTCAGCCAGGAGAGTATTGCAGCATTCTCCTAACCTGTATCTTTGTACCTCGTGGAAAGAATTTGTTCAGAGACTAGTCGAACATGAACCTCATTTGCCATTTAACACCCCAAACCTGGGTCTTGCAACATGTGGAAATGAACTGTTTCACTTTATGAACACTTGCAAATGCAATTGAATGTCAAACATGCATGACAGAAGGGAGATAATTAATGAATTAGCTGAAGGGGCCTCGAACACTGCACTCAGAGACTACTGCAGTGAAGGGTAGGATGATTGACCTCGAACATCCACAACATCCTCGTTTCTGGAAGGTGTAACTCTATACATAAACTGCAAATGTACAAAGGCTCTGGTGGGAGTTATATACAGGCCTCCATATAGTACTTGGGTTATTGGGCACAAATAACATCAGGAAATAGAGGAGGCATGTAAGAAAGACAGTGTTACAGTGGTCATGGGGGATTTCAATATGCAAGCAGTCTGGGAAAATCAGGATCCCAAGAGAAGGAATTTGTAGAATGTCTGCAAGATGGCTTTTTAGAGCAGCTTGTGGTCACGTCCACTCAGGAAAAGACAATTCTGGATTTGGATTTGTGCAATGAACCAGACTTGGGAACTTAAGATGAAGGAACCCCTAGGAGGCAGTGATTATAATATGATCGAATTGCATATTAATCAATCCGGCAGTTTGATTGGATATCTCGGTATTACTGTTGAATAAAGATAATTACAGAGGCATGAGGGAGGAACTGGCTAAAGTTGACTGGAGAAGGGTCTCAACCCGAAACCTCACCCATTCCTTCTCTCTCGCATGTCCCGCTGAGTTACTCCAGCTTTTTGTGTCTATCTTTGGCTTAAACCAGCATCTGCAGTTCCTTCCTACACATGGTGAGAAGGGGAACGAGGGAAATGGTGCGGGCCCAGGAAGAGAGGAGGAAGGTAAGCTACATGAGGTGCTATTCCTCCAGTTTGCCTGTGACCACACTCTGACAATGGAGGAGGCTCAGGATAGAAAGGTCAGTATGGAAAAAGGAGTTAAAATTGTTCGCAACTGGGAGATTTTAAAGGCCTTTGTGGACGAAGTTTTCGGCAAAATGGTCGCAGAGTTTATGCTTGGTCTCACCAATGTATAGTAATCGGGACACCGAGTACTACAACTCATGCAGTAGACTAGGTTAGAGGCAGTACACGTGAACCTGTCCCACCTGGAAGGACTATTGTGGTTCCTGGATGGATTTGAGAGAGGAGGTATAAGGACAGGTGTTACAATAGACAATAGACAATAGTTGCAGGAGGAAGCCATCCGGCCCTTCGAGCCAGCACCGCCATTCAATGGGAGCGTGGCTGATCATCCACAATCAGTACCCCGTTCCTGCTTTCTCCCCATATCCCCTAACTCGCTATCTTTAAGAGCCCTATCTAGCTCCCAGGAACAATGAAGTTGGAGCTGCAGCTGCCGACTTTGAAGGAGCTGGAGCTGCCGTCTGTGAAGAAATCCCCGTTCCAGCTCAGGTACCTGGAAACAAAGGGGAAGCCTCCATTGTGTCCGGAAACGTGGCCGGCGGGCAGGACTTCAGGTCAGACTGAAGCGCACGGGACTGCGACCCCCTCTCCCTACTATCCTACTGGCCAATGTACAGTCCCTTGAAAATAAAGTGGAGGACTTAAGGGCAAGACTGCTATATCAAAAGGAGCTGAGTGAATGCTCTGTGTTCTGTTTCACAGAGACATGGCTCACCCCCAGTCCCCAGACTCAGCGGTCCAGCCTGAGGGGTTCTCCATCCACCGCATGGACCGTACACTGGCATCTGGGAAAGGGAGAGGAGGGGGCGTCTGCCTCATGGTCAACTCTGCGTGGTGATCAGACGTGGCAGTCCTGTCCAATTCCTGCTCTCCGCACCTCGAACATCTGGTGGAGAAGTGCCGTCCCTTCTACCTTCCGAGGGAATTCACCTCCATCATCCTGACCGCGGTCTACATCCCACCCCAGGCAGACGTCCGTCTGGCACTGGAGGAGCTGCACGCCGTGGTCAACAAACACCAGATGTCTTACCCCAAGGCATTGACCACAATTGCTGGGGACTTCAATAAGGCAAACCTAAAGAAATCACTCCCCAACTTCCACCAACATGTCTCCTGCTGCACTAGAGGACCAAACACCCTTGATCACTGCTACACCACCATCAAGAATGCCTACTGCTCTATCCCTCGCCCTCACTTTGGTAAATCAGACCATAACCCGGTGCTGCTTCTCCCTGCCTACAGGCAGCAATTTTACTTCGGAGTCACGTGAGTGACTTCGTGAAGACCCCGCCAGCACGCATGCGCGACATATCGTCGCTCGCATTTGCAGTTGACAGCTGGGGGGGGGGGGGGGGAGTGCGCTCCTCTACCGGCAGCTTCAAAAAGGCCCTCAGGTAAGTTTTACTAACCCTGAGCTGGTTAGTTTCTGTATTTGTGAATTTCCTCACATAAAGGATGGAAAGGAGGAGTAATACAAAGGCTGCATCGAAGCTTGCCTCCAAGGACCGCTGGACTTCGGATGGAAGTCAGCGGCTGATATCCCTGGAGCTGTCCGCTACACCCGCAGCACCCATACCACGGGCAGGGAAAAGAGCTCGGATGTCGGGGAGCCCCGCTCAGTCGGCAGGACCCGACTCTCCACCACAGCAGGCCAGGGAGCTGCACACTGGGAGGAGGACCGCGCGGGAGCAGGGTAGGCAAGACCCTGACTCTACAGCTTCAACCCGAACAGCACCGGGCCAGCGGTGAAAAGGTGCGCAAAAAAGAGTGCCTGTTTCAACGGCACGTTCCACTTCCCCACTATTACAGGTCACCAGAGGGCGGACCAGTGGGAAAACCGCACCGAAGTCGAGTAGCCCCGCTGCAGCGGCTGGCACCGACTCACCACCGCTTCAGTCTGCCAGAACGCGGACCGGTGGGAAATCAACACGGAAGTCGGGTTGCCCCGCAGGAGCGGTTGGCACTGACTTACCACCGCTTCAGTCTGCAAGATCGCGGACCGGTGGAAAAACACACGTCGAGTAGCCCCGCAGGAGCGGTTGGCACTGACTTTGCGTTGCATCAGTCCCGTACTTCCGGGACTGATGGCAAGCCCGCGCAGATGTCGTGTAGACCAGCTGGCAGCGACTTGTCACTGCCGTAGTCCGGAAGACCACGGCCTAGCGGCAAATCCGCGCGGGAGTCGTGTAGCCCAGTAGGAGTGGCAGGCACCGACTACCTACCTAGGTTTCTTAGATATCACCTCGACGAGGTGCGGACTGATGGTAGAAGCCCCAATTGTTCATCAGAACTTGGGGAAGTCGACTTGCCGTCCGCAGATAGCGGCGACGGTCGTGTAGCTCGTATGGAGCGAATGGTGGAGCGGCTGCTCGAAAGGGACCTTCTCCATCAAGAGCGTGTGTCTTTGGGATCAACCAGACACACAGCAGAACAACTGAACATCTCTCCTTCAATAGGGAGTACCAGAAGTCAGCCATTAGCTGACTTTGAAGAGGGGTTGGTGCAAGAACCCGTGTTGCAAGAGATGCCTGAAGAGGAACTTCTCAAAGTAGTGTCGAAGTTCGCCCAACCAGCACAATCAGGGCAACCTCTTCAGCCTAGGCTAGCGGCCAGCATCAACTATTTAACCGCACACCAGCTGCAGGAACAGGTACTGTCGGAGACTATTAACAAATACAAAGCTCCAGAAAATTGTGTGTCGCTCAATGTCCCCACCATCATCACACCCATCTGGGGTAACATCAGTCCTGGGATCAGGGCCCAGGAATTAAAATTACAAAAAATCCTGAAATTATTGACCACAGGCATTACTGCCTTTGCCAGGTCCATAGGCGTATCTCAGACGGCATCCTTATGCAACATCAAACAAGCTTCGGGCAAAACCGACAGGGCAACTAGAACCAATCCTCCGGTCGCACCCCACCAACAAAAGCTTTTTTTAGGACAGAGCCCACAGAGACCAGCCTGGAAGATGCGCCAACCCCACATCCCAGCAACACAAAGACCAAAGAAAGGCCAGAACATCAAGCCCCGCGGTAACCATGGAGGTAAGGGGTTCTGGTTCTCTTGGGAGTGCTGCATGTATAAACTCACAAGTAGGAGGGAGGTTGTGTACATTCTGGGATGCTTGGGGTTCTGACACTTTTATATTACAAAGTATTCAGGGTTATGAAATTGAATTCATAAATGGCCATCTTCCTCCAGCTCAGCATTTACCTAACAGGTAATTTGCACTTTCTCACAAAGAAAAAGTGGAAGGACATGTGGAGCTATTAAGGTTATACACCAAGGAGGTTATAGAAAAAACAACACATGAACCTCTTGAGTTTGTATCTAACATCTTTACCAAAACCAAAAAAGATGGTGGATGTCGTATCATAATTGATTTAACCCACTTGAATACCTTTGTTCAATATACCCATTTCAAGATGGAAACATTTGAAACGGCTAAGCAACTGATTTCCAGAGGGTGCTTCATGGCCTGCAGCATTCTAAAAGATGCATACTATTCAGTACTTATACGGGAACATCACCGGAAATACTTAAAATTTGTTTTGGATGGGGCAACTTTGGCAATACAAAGCCCTACCTAATGGGCTTACAACAGCCCCTAGGTTATTTACCAAAATACTAAAACCATTATTGGCGTTTCTAAGAAGACAAAACCACATAGTCTTGGCATATCTAGATGATATTTTAATTGTGGGAAGAACTTTGGAATTAGCTAAATTAGCAGTAACAGATACCAAATCATTATTCGAGAAACTAGGATTTGTCATCCATCCAGACAAATCTAAATTCAACCCCTCTGGGATTATGGACTATCTGGGATTCACAATTAACACCAGTCATATGATTGTCACTATCCCAGAGAACAAAGCAACAGACATAATAGAGGCATGTAACAGCCTTGCTTGCGCCAGGAAACCAACCATTAGATATGCTTCTAAGGTGATTGGGAAACTTGTAGCTACATTTCCAGCTGCACAATTTGGCCCGTTACACTATCAAAACTTGCAAAGAACTAAAATCTCAGCATTAAAAGCAAATGCTGGACATTTTGACAGACTTATGCAGCTGCCAAACAAGGCAAAAATTGAGCTACTATGGTGGATCAGCAATGTTCGTGATTGTTTTAATCCCATCATTATATCAAACCCATCAGTTGTGTTACAAACCGACGCAAGGGCCCAGGGCTGGGGAGCTACAGACACCACTTCTGGTTGTGGCGGCAGATGGGATTTGCACGATCTCAAGGTATAAACTATTTGGAAATGCTGGGAGCATTTCACGGGCTGCGGGCTTACTGCACTAATCTGCATCATACGCATGTCCGTCTTCAAATAGTTAATACCACAGTGGTGGCATATTTAAACCATATGGGTGGTATCAAGTCAATATCTTGTGATGAATTGGCTAATTTAATCTGGCTCTGGTGTATTGAAAGAAATATTTGGATATCAGCTACATACCTTCCGGGTAAGCTCAATACAGTGGCGAACACCAGGTCACGAGTATTTAATGACAACATCGAGTGGATGTTGAACCCCCAAATATTTGCTAAAATTATAGCCAAATATGGAACACCAGATATCGACCTCTTTGCGTCCAGGTTGAACCATCAGATACCAACATATGTCTCTTGGGAACCAGATCCTGGGGCAGTGGCGATGGACGCGTTCTCGCTACATTGGGGGAAATGGTTTTTCTATGCATTTCCCCCATTCTGCCTCATCAGTTGGGTATTGCAGAAAATACAACTAGATTCTGCATCAGGTATACTGATAATACCCGACTGGCCCACACAACCATGGTACCCGGTGGTCCTCAACATGATGAAAGGACCACGGTACAGGTTACCAAATGCCCAAATTTGTTGACCAATCCCACAACAGGGGAATATCATCCATACCATGGTCATCTGAAGCTGTTGGCTTGGAGGTTCTGAAGAGGCCGTTGCTGGAATTCGGGCTGTCTACAAGAACCATGGACATCATCACAGCATCGTGCAGAGAGTCGACAAGGAAGCAGTACCTCACCCACATAAGGAAGTGGGAGGCCTTCTGTAGTCGGACCAAGACCACCTACAACTCTGCTACGATCACCAATGTGCTGGAATTCCTCGCGAGCCTTCATTTTGATGAGGCCCTCAGTTACAGTGCCATAAACAGTGCACTATCATCCTATCTTAACATTGGAGTGGGATCTCACCAGCTGGTATCCAAACTCATGAGGGGTATATTCAATTTCATCCCCCCCCGACCACGATATAATATCACCTGGGATATTGGGGTTGTGTTGTCCCTACTCAGGAGCTGGTCGCCTATGATTGATTTACCACTGGACAAACTCACCTTCAAAGTGGTGATGTTAATGGCACTAACCACAGCACAAGGGGTCCAGACACTACAGAAACTAAAACTGGACTAGAATGGTCTCGACCCCCAATAAAGTGACTTTCTTTATAGATGGGTTACTTAAACAACACAGGCCTGGAACTACTGGCCTGAAATTGGAATTCGTAGCATACCCCGTTGATGTTCGGCTCTGTATAGCCACCTATATCCGACATTATATTAATGTCAAACATACCATAAGGAAAATGGAGACGGGACTGTTTATCAGCCATCAAAACCCACATCACAGGGTGACGGTGCAGACTATCTCCAGGTGGCTCAGAGTGGTATTGGGTGCAACAGGTATAGATACTAACGTGTTTAAATCTCATTCTACCAGGGCTGCATCCACATCAGCGGCGAGGCCCATGGAGGTACCCATGGATCATGTCCTCACAGCAGCGGGCTGGGCCAGTGAAACTACATTTCAGCAGTTTTATAACAAACCTGTGGCCGCTCGTGCAACGTTTGCGGAGTCAGTTTTAAATGCTGTTCCCTAAACGTTTGTTCAAGTCTGAAATACGTTAACATACTTCCTCCATCAGTTTTACGGCAGTGTGTGAGCATAGACGTGGTCCAGGGCATGGAATCACAGAGCTTTGAAATATTCATGAAGTCATTCACGTGACTCCTAAGTAAAATAGTAAGATTAACGAGTTACGATGAGGGATTTCGTGCCCTCCGCTCCCTCTATCATAAGGTCAACTGGTATATTAGAGTCTCTTAATCTTACTATCTTCAGTCATTGTTGTTATCTGTGATTCCACACCGCTGCTTTGAAGAATGTCGCGCATGCGTGCTGGCGGGGTCTTCACGAAATCCCTCATCGTAACTCCTTATAAAATAAGGATCAAACTTCAAACTGGTAAGTTCCCATTTAATCTTACTATTAAAGAGCGCACCCCCAGAGGTGAGGACAATACAGAGCTGGTCGGGGGGGGGGGGGGGGGGGGGGGGCAGCAGAGGAACAACTACAGGACTGTTTGGAGTCTGTAGACTGGGCAATGTTCAAGGACTCGGCAACGGACTTGAACGAATATGCCACAGTCGTTACATATTTCATTAAGAAATGTGTGGAGGACTGCATCCCTACAAAAACCTTCCGAGTGTTTCCCAATCAGAAACCTTGGATCAACTTTGAGATCCGCACTCTTCTGAAGACCAGACACCGGGCATTCATGTCTGATGATACAGTGGTCTATAAGAAGTCCAGATACGACCTTGGTAAGGCCATCAAAAAGGCCAAAAGTGAGTTCTGCTCCAAACTGGAGGATGAGACAGATGCTCAGCAGCTGTGGCGGGGCCTGAATGCAATCACCTCCTACAAGGCGAAATCAGGAGGCAGCTCGAATGCCGGCGAAACATCACTCCCTGATGAGCTCAATGCGTTTTACGCACGCTTTGATAGGGAGAACACCGATGTGCCTTCCCGAGCCCCCATTCGCTGTGATGCTATTTCAGTCTCAGTCACAGAGGCCATCGTCAGAAAATCCTTCAGAGGGGTGAACCCTCGAAAAGCGACTGGACCTGATGGTATACCTGGTCGTGTCCTAAAAACCTGTGCGGACCAACTGGCTGGAGTTTTTACGGACATTTTCAACCTGTCACTTCTGAGGTCTGAGGTTCCCACCTGCTTCAAAAGGGCATCAATAATACCGGTGCCCAAGAAGAGCAAGGTGACATGCCTCAATGACTATCGACCAGTGGCACTAACGGCTGTGGTGATGAAGTGCTTTGAGAGGTTGATCATGGCGAAAATCAACTCCTCCCTCAACAAAAACCTGGACCAACTGCAGTTCGCTTACCGCCACAACAGATCAACGGTGGATGCGATCTCGCTGGCCCTCCACTCCGCTCTGGACCACGTGGACAACAAAAATTCACATGTCAGGCTGTTATTCATCAATTACAGCTCGGCATTTAACACAATCATCCCCTCCAAGCTGGTTACCAAACTCTCAGAACTGGGTCTCTGCGCATCCCTCTGCAATTGGATCCTCGACTTCCTCATTCACAGACCACAGTCTGTTCGTATTGGTGAAAATGTGTCAGACTCGATAACAATCAGCACGGGAGCACCTCAAGGCTGCGTGCTCAGCCCCCTGCTGTACTCACTCTATACTCATGACTGCGTAGCCATCATCATCACAGTGCGAACTCCATCATCAAGTTCGCTGACGACACCACTGTCGTGGGACGTATCACTGATGGGGATGAGTCGGAGTATAGAAGAGAGATCGAGCGACTGTCCATATGGTGCCAGCACAATAACCTGGCCCTCAACACCAGCAAAACCAAGGAACTGATTGTGGACTTTGGAAGGAGTAGGATGGGGACCCACAGTCCCGTTTATATCAACGGGTCAATGGTTGAAAGGGTCAAGAGCTTCAAATTCCTGGGCGTGCACATCTCTGAAGATATTTCCTGGTCCGAGAACACAGATGCAATTATCCAGAAAGCTCACCAGCGCCTCTACTTCCTGAGAAGATTAAGGAGAGTCGGTTTGTCAAGGAGGACTCTCTCTAACTTCTACAGGTGCACAGTAGAGAGCTTGCTGACCGGTTGCATTGTGGCTTGGTTCGGCAACTTGAACGCCCTGGAGAGTAAAAGACTACAAAAAGTAGTAAGCACTGCCCAGTCCATCATCGGCTCTGACCTTCCTTCCATCGAGGGGATTTACCGCAGTCGCTGACTCAAAAAGGCAGGCAGCATCATCAAAGACCCACACCATCCTGGCCACACACTCATCTCCCTGCTACCTTCAGGTAGAAGGTACAGGAGCCTGAAGACTGCAACGACCAGGTTCAGGAATAGCTACTCCCCACAGCCATCAGGCTATTAAATCTGGCTCGGACAAGACTCTGATAACTAATAATCCATTATCTGGTATTTGCACTTTATTAGTTTATTTATTCATGTGTGTATATATTTATATATGGTATATGGACACACTGATCTGTTTTGTAGTAAATGCCTTCTATGTTCTGTGTGCTAATGCAAAGCAAGAATTTCATTGTCCTATCAGGGACACATGACAATAAACTCACTTGAACTTGAACTCTCTCTTGAAAGTTTCCAGAGAACTGGCCTCCACTGCCCTCTGAGGCAGAGAATTCCGCAGACTCACAACTCTCTGCGTGAAAAAGTGTTTCCTCATCTCCGTTCTAAATGGCCTTACCCCTTATTCTTAAACTGTGGCCCCTGGTTCTGGACTCCCCCAACATCGGGTACAGGGGAAATGAAGTGGAATCTTCACCACTGTACTTTCAATTGTGTTCAGGCTCTTTAAAAGCTCATGGCAACAAGATTTTACCCTTCAGGCATCGTCTCCTTTTGTCATCAAGGTCTGTGTAATTTATAAGCTGTACATTTGCATTTGAAAATCACAATGATGTTAATCATGCAAAATAAAGTGCTGTCACTCAAATATGCCTGCTGGTTTCTATGTGTAACCTCCGCATGGGCTGAGAGGACCAGGCAATGATTTACTCTCCTTGACGGTTGTGAATTTTCAGTTGCTGAAAATATTAATCATATAACATATAACCATATAACAATTACAGCACGGAAACAGGCCTTCTTGGCCCTTCCAGTCCGTGCCGACCATTTATTTTCCCCTAGTCCCATCTACCTGCACTCAGACCATACCCCTCCATTCCCTTCCCGTCCATATACTAATCCACTTTACTTTCAAATGTGAAAATCGATCCTGCCTCCACCACTTCTGGGCCAAACTTGTTTTTAAAGGTGACTGGGGAGGATGGGAGCTCAAGGTGGCTATAAAAAATAGAGTTGAGCAGGGCACTACGTTTGAGGATCAGACTGTAGGGCAGGTCTGAGGCTGAATGGACTACTGGCATTGCCCCCAATTCAGTGGATTGTCATTATTTTGTTCAGCACTTCTCATGGCCTGTCTAAAAAATTCACACGGTGCAAAGCCAAGATGATACAGACACACACCGCGATGAACTTGGCTGTAATTAAGACGGCTACAGCAATACGGTAAGTCCTTTAAAAGGGGGGGGGGGGGCAAGGGGGGAGAAGAGGGGGGCGAGAGGGGACAGGAGTGGAGACAACTTTTAACAAGTCAGAGAAACACGGCTGTGAAACTCAGCGGACATTTAACGTATCCTTGGTTCTGAAAACTACTTCCTACATTTTCTCCCCCCATTAGGACCTCCTGGCGACTCAACTACGGCTCGAGAATTCTCGCTACTCTCCATGGCGGCTTCATTTTAGTCACCGCTAATTTATCAACATGTTGAAAAATTTGCGGCGACCATAATGAGGCCGCGACTAGTTCCCAGAATTCAGGAACTCCTCACGACCATGAAAGCGGCTCCCCAGCAACCACCCGCGAACATGTGGCGACTGCATAGTCTCCTGCAGTTGCCTAAAAAGTCGCCTGTGGGACAGGCCCGTAACGGCGTGTTTTGTCGACGTATGTCTGTTTTCCTGCTAATTAATGGTCTATGTTAACGTTCAGTTAATTTGATTCCTTTAAGATTGTGTGTGATCCTCTTCCTCCTCCTCCTCCTCCTCACACTTAATGCCAAATGCTATCATGTAATGGCCACTGTTTGCAAAATGATTCCTTGCTGTTAGATTAAATCTGGTTTGTAACTCATTACTGTTTCTAATATGATGGTATTGCAGCTTATCGTAATAAAATGAGGTGGACTTACTTTGTACGTTTTCTTCTTCACTTTAGTGCAATTGAACTCATCATTTACAGTAAAGGTTATGTCAATACCATCAAGGCTGCCAATGGCAGACATACAGGTTCTGAGTTCAGTCCCATTTCATCATTGTTCTAATTTATTGCTGCTCTGCTCCACAGCCAAGTTTGTTTCAGATATCATTCCTGTTTTTTTCCATGGTCTCTGAGTTACAATTTGGATCATTGGGTTCATCTGTCAGTCTCCAGTGCAGAACGACCTTTGCATATTTCTTGCGGTCGCTCTGGGGTGATGCATGAACTTTTGACCTTGTGACTCTTGAGGCTGATTTTTGAGGCAGTAACCTTCAGGAATAGCACATCAGACAGATGTGTATTTAACCCTTGATTAACCAATGGTTGACCAAACTCATACCCAGCAGGCAATGAAATGCCACGAGATCTTTTCTTAAAGCAATCTTTTTTTTTTAATACTGCAAGTTGAATGATCTGCCAGAAAAATTATTTCTTTCTCAAGAATGATTAACCCACGGCCAACTTATATCATCTGTTTTCATCAAGGGATTTTTGTCCAGCTGTTTACTGAACTGTATTCACAACATCTCTTGGTGCAGACAATCTCAGAGCTTGTCCCCATCACAACGCCTTGAGTGATAATTGAAGACACAGGACTTGCTTGGTTAGACCGCAGGACCATGTAAGGAATAAGGGTTTCCCTGAAGAAGGGTCTCGCCCCGAAATGTTACCTATTTCTTTTGGTCCATAGATGCTGCTGCACCCGCTGAGTTTCTCCAGCAATTTTGTCTACCCATGTGAGGAATAAACTGGACTCAGAAGAGACAATCACAGGGAGGGATAAGCTGCCATCAAATGCCACTGGCATGATTCTTTGTTGGATACAACGGCGGGATTTGTGTATGAAATGGGCAAATTTTGCTAAGTAACTGCAGACGGTGGCGGCGGCACAGTGGTAGAGTTGCTGCCTTACAGCGCTTGCAGCATCAGAGACCTGGATTCGATCCTGACTATGGCTGCTGTCTGTACGGAGTTTGTACATTCTCCCCGTGACCGCGTGGGTTTTCTCCGAGAACTTCAGTTTCCTCCCATATTCCAAAGACGTACAGGTTTAGAAACATAGAAAATTAGGTGCAGGAGTAGGCCATTCGGCCCTTCGAGCCTGCACCTCCATTCAATATGATCATGGCTGATCATCCGACTCAGTATCCCGTACCTGCCTTCTCTCCATACCCCCTGATCGCTTTAGCCACAAGGGCCACATCCAACTCCCTCTTGAATATAGCCAATGAACTGGCCTCAACGACCTTCTGTGGCAGGGTTTGTAGGTTAATTGGCTTGGTATAAATATAAATTGTCCCTAGTGTGTGTAGGATAGTGTTGATGAGCGGGGATTGCTGGTTGGCACGGACTCAGTGGGCCAAAGGGCCTGTTTCCGCGCTGTATCTTTAAAATAAACTAAATTATGCACATAATCTGAACAATCCGTACAGATGGACGAGTTGTGTCCAGAGTCAGAAATTAGATCTAATTACAGAGAAGTTATTGTCAGGGTGAGTTAAAACTTCGATAGAGTTACAGGGTCATACAGCATGGAAACAGGCGTTTTGGCCAAATTTGTCTGACGACCAAGTTGTCACATCTGACCTGGTCCCATTTACAAGTGTTTGGTTCATATTCTTCTAAACATTTCCTATCCACATACTGTACCTGTCCAAATGTCTTTTAAATGCCGTTATAGTACATGCCGCAACTACTTCCTCCGGCAGATTTTCCCACATATCTACCACTGTCTGTGTTAAAAACTTGCCTTTCAGATTCCTTTTAAATCTCTCCACTCTCACCATAAATGTATGTATCCTGGTTCTTGATTTCCTTACCCGTGCTGTCTGACCCGCTGAGCTACTCCAGCACTCTGTGCTTTCTTTTGTAAGGCAGTTCCTGGTTGCTATGGGATATTTTTCCTATTCATTATATTTATCAAGAGTGTTTTATTGTCATATGTCCCAGATAGAACAATGAAATTCTTACTTGCTGCAGCACAACAGAATATGTAAACATAGTACATAAACGAGAGAAAAAAAAAGTTCAGTGCGTATAGACACATGCACACTTACTCAAAAAACATACAATTATAGTGCAATAATAATAATAGTCTGTTGTAGTTCAGAGCTTATTTGTTGTCATGGTTAATAGCCTGAAGGTAAGAATATGTTCCTGAACCGGGACATTACAGTTTTCAGGTTCCTGTACCTTCATCCCGATGGCAGTGGTGAAATGAGTGTGTGGCCAGGATGGTGTGGGTCTCTGATGATGTTAGCTGCCTTTTTGAGGCAGCGACTCCGATAAATCCCTTCGATGGTGAGGAGGTCAGAGCCGGTGATGGACTGGGCAGTGGTCACAACTTTCTGCAGTCTTTTCCGCTCCTATACGTTCAAGTTGCCGAACCAAGCCACGATGCAACCCGTCAGCATGTTCTCTACTGTACACCTGTAGAAGTTGAAGATAATCCTCTTTGACATACTGAATCTCCGTAATCTTCTCAGGAAGTAGAGGCGCTGATATGCTTTCTTTATAATTGCATCAATGTGCTGGGTCCAGGAAAGATCTTCGGAAATATGCACGCCCAGGAATTTGAAGTTTTTGATTCTCTCCACCATCGTCCCATTGATTTTAACAGGATTGTGGGTCAATTCGATTGGTATTGGTACCAGGATTGGTATTTCTGCCAATTCGAACAGACTGTGGTCTGTGGATGAGGCAGTCGAGGATCCAATTGCAGAGGGATGCGCAGAGACCCAGTTCTGTGAGCTTGGTCACCAGCTTGGAGGGAATGATGGTATTGAACACCGAGCTGTAGTCTATAAACAACAGCCTGATGTAAGTGTCTTTATTGTCCAAGTGGTCCAGTGCAGAGTGGAGAGCCAGTGAACATCTCCAATGAAACAACTCATTGCTTTCTCTGCTCCAGTATAAAGGGTTACAATGTCCTTGTAAAGATAATTTTAATATCATGGTGAATCTACAGCCTTAATATTCTTTCTGTGATTATCCCCCAGAACTGCATGGGGCACTCTGCCTTATTAATGGCCCCTTATTAATGTAGTCTAATACATTAAGGTTATTAGTTAGTCCAACCCATACTTTCTTCAGAGTTCATTCCTATCCATCAGTATTTTTTCCATGGTAGACACAAAATGCTGGAGTAACTCAGCGGGACAGGCAGCATCTCTGGAGAGAAGGAATGGGTGACGCTTTGGGTGGGGACCCTTCTTCAGACTGATGTCAGGGGAGTGGGCGGCACAGAGATAGAATGTAGTCTGAGACAGTATGACTGGTGGGAGAAGTGGGAAGGGGGAGGGGATGGAGAGAGGGGGAAAGCAAAGGAAACTTGAAGTTAGAGAAGTCAATGTTCATACCGCTGGCGTGTAAGCTACCCAAGCAAAATATAAGGTGCTGTTCCTCCAATCTGACAATGGAGGAGGCCCAGATCAGAAAAGGTCAGATTGGGATGTGTACAAACCACACATTTACCTTTTCCAGATATGATAATGTCTACTTTCTGCCGCAAACAGTCCAGATTTGCGATGACAAGGGCCTCTGTGGCAGCAGGATGCTACACAACAGCATGCCAGCTTTTGGATAGATTTGTAATTAGTGCAGGTGTCAGGTTATGGGGAGAAGGCAGGAGAATGGAGTCAGGAGGGAGAGATAGATCAGCCATGATTGAATGGCGGAGTAGACTTGATGTGCCAAATGGCCTAATTCTACTCCTATCCCTTATGACAGAACAGCCAGAATGTTGGATGTTGAACAGGCTAAAAATAACTATTACCACAAGCAAAGTCACACCCAAAGCTAGTGTAACTTTGACTGTTCCTGGCCTGAAACAAGGGTAGAAATTCTATTGCTTAAATGCTGGGCAGCTGTAGCAAATGTATGCCCAGCTGTTGGAATCCATGAGTGCACAGTTGGCATTGAACAAGGAACTGCAGCTGGCAGAACCTAACCAGCAAATCTGGGACTTCCACATTCACACAGCATTGCTGAACCTCCCGACAGTGGGATAATTGAGTTCACAGAATGGCTGGCCTTGCTCAGAAAGCTACTGGCTAACCAAGTATATTTGGATCAGATTTCAAAAGGGAATTTGATAACTTGCCCATTTTAAGAAAGGAGGGAGAGAGAAAACGGGGAATTATAGACCAGTTAACCGTACATCGATAGTGGGGAAGATGCTTGAGTCGATTATAAAAGATGTAATAGCAGTGACAGGGTCGGTCAAACTCAGCATGGATTTATGGAAGGGAAATCATGCTTGACTACTCTTCTGGAATTTTTTGGGGATGTAACAAGTAGAATGGATAAGGGAGAGCCAGTGGATGTGGTGTATCTGGACTTTCACAAAGCCTTTGACAAGGTCCCACGCAAGAGATTAGTGTGCAAAATTAGAGCACCCAGATAGAGTGCTACAGTATGGAAGCAGGCCCTTTGGCCCAACTTGCCTACATCGACCAACAATGTCCCAGCAACACTAGTCCCACTTGCCTGCGCTTGGTCCATATCCCTCCAAACCTGTCCTATCCATGAACCTGTCTAACTGTTTCTTAGACGACGGGATAGTCCCAGCCTCAACTACCTCCTCGGGCAGCTTGTTCCATACACCTTTGTGTGAAAATGTTACCCCTCGGATTCCTATTAAATCTTTTTCCCCTTAACCCTGAACCTTTAGAGAAGTAGTTCAATGTGGGGAATTAGCTCATATGGTAGAGTGCTCGCTTAGCACTTTTTGGGCAGCACGGTGGTGCAGCGGTAGAGTTGTGGTCTCACAGCGCCAGAGACCTTCAAGGAACCATGCACCTGTACTCCTAGATCCCTCTGCTCTACAACACTCCCTAGAGGCCTACCATTTACTGTCCTGCCCTTGTTCGATGTTCCAAAATGTTTCAATTCCATCAACTATTCCTCCGCCCACCTGGCCATTCGATCCAGATCCTGTTGCAATATTTCACAACCATTTTCACTATCTGCAAAACCACTCACTTTTGTATCATCAGCAAACTTGCTAATCTTGCCCTGTATATTCTCATCCAGATCATTGATGTAGATGACAAACAGTAACGGGCCCAGCATCGAACACATAGGCACACCACTAGTCACAGGCCTCCAGTCCGAGAAGCAACATGCCACCTTCACCCTCTGCTTCCTTCCATGGAGCCAATTTGCTATCCATTCAGCTATCTCTCCTTGGATCTCATGCGATCTAATGCATTGGGGGTAGGGTATTGACATGGATAGAGAACTGGTTGGCAGACAGGAAGCACATCTTAGGAATTAATGGGTCCTTTTTAGAATGGCAGGCAGTGACTAGTGGGGTGCCGCAAGGCCCAGTGCTGGGACCTCAGTTATTTACAATATATATTAACGATTTGGTCGTGGGAATTAAATGTAACATCTCCAAGTTTGCGGATGAGACCAAACTGGGTGGCAGAGTAAGCTGCGAGGAAGATGCTATGAGGCTGCAGGATGACTTGGTTATGTTGGGTGAGTGGGCAGATGCAGTATAATGTGGATAAATGTGAGGTTATCCACTTTGGTGGCAAGAACAGGAAGGCAGATTATTAATGGTGTCACATTAGGAAAAGGGAAGGTGCAACGAGACCTGGATGTGCTTATACATCAGTCACTGAAAGTAAGCATGCAGATACAGCAAGCAGTGAAAAAAGTTAATGACACGTTGGCCTTCATTGCGAGAGGATTTGAGTTTAGGAGCAAGGAGGTCCTACTGCAGTTGTACAGGGCCCCGGTGAGACCGCACCTGGAGTATTGTGTGCAGTTTTGGTCTCCTAATTTAAGGAAGGACATTATTCCTATTGAGGGAGTGCAGTGTAGGTTTACCAGGTTAATTCCCGGGATGGCGGGACTTACGTATGATGAAAGAATGGGTCGACTGGGGTTGTATTCACTGGAATTTAGAAGGATGAGAGGGAATCTCATGGAAACATCACATTTTTAAAGGATTGGACAGGCTAGATGCATGAAAAATGTTCCCGATGTTGGGGGAGTCCATTTAGGACTGAGATGAGGAAAACGTTTTCACCCAGAGAGTTGTGAATCTGTGGAATTCTCTGCCATAGAGGGATATGGGGAAAAAGTAGGAACGGAGTATTGATTTTAGATTTCAGGTAGTCCTTGCTTTCTCCCTCCTTCCTCTCCGCTTCCCAGCTCTCCCACAGCCTACTGTCTCCGCCTCTTCCTTTCTTCTTCCCCCCCCCACCCCCACATCAGTCTGAAGAAGGGTCTCGACCCGAAACGTCACCTATTCCTTCCCTCCATAGATGCTGCCTCACCCGCTGTGTTTCTCCAGCATTTTTGTCTACCATTGATTTTATATGATCAGACATGATCATATTGAAAGGCGGTGCTGGCTCGAAGGGCCAAATGGCCCACTCCTGCACCTATTTATCTATGTTTCTATAAATTCTTTAGAGTACCAAAGGGTAGACAGAGCTGACCTAGGGATGTAATATATTTGATTTTCAAAATGCCTTCCATAAAAGATCACCGTAAAGGAGTCGTAAAAAAAGGTCAGCAAATTACACTGCTGCTTAATTAGTTATCTGGGTACTACTCATCTACTTTGTTCAAAACCTATAAAACTGCAGATGCTGCAATTCAGAAAATTATTGAAACACTCGGCTCTCAGGCAACAGCTGTGAAAAGAGAACTAAGTGAACATTCAGATCTAAGATCCTACAAAATAACATTTCCCTTCCCCACAGATAGAAACATAGAAATTAGGTGCAGGAGTAGGCCATTCGGCCCTTCGAGCCTGCACCGCCATTCAATATGATCATGGCTGATCATCCAACTCAGTATCCCGTACCTGCCTTCTCTCCATACCCTCTGATCCCCTTAGCCACAAGGGCCACATCTAACTCCCTCTTAAATATAACCAATGAACTGGCCTCAACTACCCTCTGTGGCAGAGAGTTCCAGAGACCCACCACTCTCTGTGTGAAAAAAGTCCTTCTCATCTTGGTCCTAAAGGATTTCCCCCTTATCCTTAAGCTGTGACCCCTTGTCCTGGACCTCTCCAACATTGGGAACAATCTTCCTGCATCTAGCCTGTCCAACCCCTTAAGAATTTTGTAAGTTTCTATAAGATCCCCTCTCAATCTCCTGATTTCTAGAGAGTATAAACCGAGTCTATCCAGTCTTTCTTCATAAGACAGTCCTGACATCCCAGGAATCAGTCTGGTGAACCTTCTCTGCACTCCCTCTATGGCAATAATGTCCTTCCTCAGATTTGGAGACCAGAACTGTACGCAATACTCCAGGTGTGGTCTCACCAAGACCCTATACAACTGAAGTAGAACCTCCATGCTCCTTTACTCAAATCCTTTTACTATGAAAGCTAACATTCGCTATCTTCACTGCCTGCTGCACCTGCATGCCTACTTTCAATGACTGGTGTACCATGACACCCAGGTTGCGCTGCATCTCCCCTTTTCCTAATCGGCCACCATTTAGATAATAGTCTGCTTTCCTGTTTTTGCCACCAAAGTGGATAACCTCACATTTATCCACATTATACTGCATCTGCCAAACATTTGCCCACTCACCCAGATGCTGGTGACCAGCTGAGTGTTTCCAGCATTTTCTGTTTTTAACCTTTGCTTTGTTTGTTGTTTTAACTTGGGTGGGTGTACAATCATGTGGTCAGATAAAACAGAGAAGGGAGGTCTGTGTCTGTGCGCATGTGCATCAGAAGGCCTGTTTTTTGTTCAAAGCTATCAATGTAAAATGATCTTGGCTCAGAGAACAGAATGAAGATTCAGTAAGAATAGCCATCATCTTGCATCAATACAGAAGGAGGCTGTTTAGCCCATCTGGTTGGGACTGGCTTTCAGGTAGCAAACCCATGCGTCTCAATGTAGAAACAAATAAATTCAGATGCTGGTTTACCAAGGAATTACACAAAATGTTGGAGTAACTCAACAGATCAAGCAGCATCCCTGGAGAACATGGATAGGTGATATTTCGGGTCATCTTCGCCTCCCATGACCTCGACCTGCCATACTTTGACCTGCTGAAGTGTCTGAAGAAGGGTTTCAGCCCGAAACGTTGCCTATTTCTTTCGCTCCATAGATGCTGCCGCACCCACTGAGTTTCTCCAGCACTTTTGTCTACCCTCATACTTTAACCTGCAATCTGTCTGAAGAAAGGTCCCAACCCTATATATCACCTATTCATGTTCTCTAGAAATGCTGCCAGACTCGCTGAGTTACTCCAGCACTTTGTATCTTCCAATCATCTCAACCTTCATTTGTTGAATGAATCTCTGCAACATATTCTGTCGCACATTGCCATCATTTTTTTTGCCATTTGCCTCAGATTAGAGATAATTTAATATATCCTGACATCTTTGGAATGTTGGAGGAAACCAGAACACCTGGAAGAACCCAAGCTCAGGGAAGGAGACTGTGAAATCTCCTCTAATTAATGCACCACCAGGGATCTGCATGTTACAGACATAAATGTTGGTGGAAGCAGTTTATGGGCTCCTTAGCAGCAACATTGCTGTTGGAGAAAATATTACTTGGGAGAAACAAGGAATTGTATTATAAATAAGCAATTAATCATCTGAGGAATTTATTCTTACAATAGATTGAACAAATTAATTTGGCAAACTCATTGGAAAAAAAGTTCATTTCATGGAGTAATATGCAATGGAAAAACATTTACAGTTTTGCCTTGTGTAATGGGTCAGGCTTAATTAGTAATCACATTTTATATAAAAAGTGATCACAATGGCCAGAATTTTGCTTCGCCTTTCTGTGTAAGGGCTGATATGTTTGGAATTCCTACGGAATAGGAAAGACTCCACTCAGCAACATCAGAAAGATGTGTCAGAATTTTTTTTTCAAATTCTTAAGGGATATAATTTATTTCTAAACTAATAACATAAACCTAGAACAAATTTCATAAATATAAGGACGGAGTCAGCTCAGTAGGCTGAGTAATTAAATAGTTCACCAGCAAATAAATGTCAAATATTCAAGACAATATTTCATACTTGCCAAAGAAAGTACATCGTAATGAGAGATGAAAGTTCGCTGGGGAAATCCATCCATGGTTCAGGAATTTCATGAAGTTTAGATTGAAAGTAACAGCTTATAATTTTGTCATGAGTTTTAAATCTGAAGACAAAGACCAATAGGAAGATACAAAGGATGATCAAAATATTGATTGAGGTAGAAAATAATTTCAAAGCGTAAACCTAGGAGAAATACATTAGAACATTGCAGAAGTTTATCCACCTGTGTACAAGGGAAGGAAAACATGAAAATAAATGTGGATGTCCCAGAGGTAATGTAACAAAAAATTATCATGGAAATAACGGAAGGGCTGAGACATAACATAAATACTTTGTTTTTGGTTTCACTGTGGGAGGTCTGTTTTTCTGTGTTTAGCAATATAAATTCACTTCGTAAATAGACAATAGGCAATAGGTGCAGGGGTAGGCCATTCGTCCCTTCGAGCCAGCACCGCCATTCACTGTGATCATGGCTGATCATTCACAATCAATACCCCGTTCCTGCCTTCTCCCCATATCCCTTGACTCCGCTATTTTTAAGAGCTCTATCTAACTCTCTCTGGAAAGCATCCAGAGAATCAGCCTTCACTGCTTTCTGAGGCAGAGAATTCCATAGATTCACAACTCTGTGGGTGAAAACAGTTTTCCTCATCTACGTTCTAAATGGCTACCCCTTATTCTTAAAATGAGGTGATTACAGGGTACAGAGAGCATGCAAAAAGATGCCCGCAAGTGAAGGGGAAAGACTGCTGTCAGTCAGGCAGAATCTGTGGAGAAAGAAAGTTAATGTTCCAGTTGTTTTGACCTCCTCTAAGAACGAGTAAAAGTTCAGGAAATAAGAATGTTTTAAACTGCAGAGAAGGGGTTGGAGGGCAATATTAGGGTCCAAGTCTATAACTCCCTGCAAGTGGCAACACAAGAAGATAATGGTGTAGAAAGCATATGGTATATGTGCCCTGACACTGAGTATCTTCTTCTTCTTTCGTGTGGCGTGCACAGCCTAAAGTTGTTGGACAACTTGTTCTATTTGATCTTCCGTTTGTGCACGTCGAGTTTAGCTGAAACAGGGCAGACCACGTGAAGGTTGCAATCTTCCACTCCGACACTGAGCACTCATAATGCAGCTCTGTTGGATGCTGGTGAGGCCACATTTGGAGTATTGTGTGCAGTTCTGGTCGACCCCATTACAGGAACAATGTGGGGGCTTTGGAGAGGGTGCAGAAGAGATTTACAGAATGCTGCTTGTATTAGAGGGCATAAGCCTCAAGGATGAACTTGGATTGTTTTCTCTGGAACACCAGGTATTGAGGGGAGTTCTGATAGAGGTAAAGAAATTATGAGGCATAGGTCGAATAAACATGGAATCTATTTCCCAGGGTGGAAATGTCATAAAACTAGGGGGCATAGATTTCAAGTGAGAGGTCTTTTGCACAGAGGGTAGCGGCTCCTGGAATGCACTGCCAGAGGTGGTGGCATTTAAGAGGCTTTCAGATAGGCACATGGATATGCAGGGAATGGTGATATGGATCTTGTGCAGGCAGATAAGATTAGTTTATCATGGCATTATGTTTGGCACAGACATTGTTGGCAGCAGGGCCTGTTCCGGTGGTGTACTGTTCTCTGTTCTATGAATTGCTGATTTCACTTTCTCATTAAGTAGAGATCGCGGCAAAAAGTCTACAGCACGGAATGAAGCCATTTGGGCCTATCTGAGCCAATGCTGTGTCAATATTAGAACAATCCGGCTATTGTTACTTCCTCATCATCTCTCTAAAGCCTTGACCCTTTGTTATACACACACATTTAATTTATAATTTTTCCCTATTTTTATTTCTGTTTAGATTGGAAAATGTGCAGACCATATAAACCAAATTTCCCCTTGTTTCAGTCAATAGGATGAGCTCCATGTTGTCTGTAACTCGAGTCAAGAGTGTTCTATTGTCATATGTCCCAGTTAGAACAATGAAATTCTTACTTGTGCAGCACAACAGAGTATGTAAACATAGTACACTGTAAACAATATGTATAGTACACTGTAAACAACTCTCCACCCCACTCCCATTCTAACATATCTTGCCTGCCTCCTGCATTGTTCCAAGACCCAACAGAAGCTTGAGGAACAAAGCGTCATCTTCTGTCTGGACACAAGGCAGCCTTCCAGTCTCAATATCGATTTCCACAATGTCAGATCACTTGCTTTTTCTGCTTGCACCAGCTCTGCTGTAAGATTATTAATCTGCAATATCAGTCATTTTCTTTTCTTTACAGACACTACCTGATCTTCTGAGCATTCCAACATTCACCCTTTGGTTTCAGTTTTCTGCAATACCTCGGACCTTTTCACAATTATATGTTACGTCCCTTTTCGTTTCACTCAACGACCCTTCATTACTTTATCAATCTGTATGTGTACAAAACCACAAATCACCAGGGCAGCCCTAGCCTCTTATAACCATCCTCGCAATTTTCCAGTTCAGATGATTTTTTGACCTGAAACATTAACTCTTGTTCTGTTTCATTAGATAATATCTGACCTGCAGAGTATTTCTGGTATTTTCTTTTTTTAATTTGTTTTTCAGTTTTCCTCCTGTACTCAGTTTATGTCTCTATGGGTGAATGCAGAAGCTGATTTGGTCCATGGATGAAATGCCTGATTTGTGATGGACCCTATAATGTTAGTCCTGTAACTGCACTAACTTGTGTGAGCTGTCAGATGGCATTTTCAGTAATTCCAAATGCGTCTAATGAAGAGTGGAAATCTTTGAAAAAGAACAAATTATTGAATAATTATTCTTCCTGAAGTTTGTTGATAAAAACATAAACAAAATGCACCTAAATGTACATCAAAGCTAAGGCAGATAATGAAGGCAGATAAGGCAGATATGTGTTGGCTATGGTTGGTGCAAAGCTGATGGTCCATGTATGAAGGATAGCTCAGCAAGTTATCAAAACCTTTGGACTTGAAGGTGAGTGCAGTGGTGAGTGAGGTTTTAGACACACATATATCTGACCTTTGCGTCGCAGCATTCATGTGATTTTCTAAGAAACCACTGGTATCCTAGGCAGCGCATTCTAGCCCAAAGACTGAATACTTATTTTCAATACCAAGCAGACGTCAGTCAAAAGCAAAGCCAATTTTCCCAATGAAACCATCAGCACGAAATAGAAAGTTGATAAAACATGTTACTGTAATTGTTTTACATTTGTTTTACAATTGATGGCCTCAATTGTTTAACAAATGAACATACAGAAGCTCCTCGACGCATATAAGGGTTATGTCCTGCAGATGTTTGCATGTCCGATATTATGTAAGGCGGAAACAGAATTGCCACTGCGTGTGCATCATTTACTATTCGACGTTGAGACCACGTGGGACCACACGGAGACCATGTGGGAGCTCTGACGCAAAGACTATGTGGGAGCATCAACAAGAATACCTGCAGATAGAGACAAAATGCTGAAGTAACTCAGACAGGCAGCATCTCTAGAGAGAAGGAATAGGTGACGTTTTGGCACAAGACCCTTCTTCAGACCCGAAACGTCACCCATTCCTTCTCTCCAGAGATGCTGGTTGTCTGAGTTACTCCAGCATTTTGTCTCTATCTTCGGTTTAAACTAGCATCTGCAGTTTCTTGCTATACAATAACTCTTTGCTACACAAAGCTATGGAGGCAAAGTCAGTGGATATATTTAAGGCAGAGATAGATTCTTGATTAGTACGGGTGTCAGAGGTTATGGGGAGAAGGCAGGAGAATGGGGTTAGAGAGAACAATTAAATTCTTACTTGCAGCATAACAGGTTTGTAGATACTTCCCTCAGTTATCGCAGTGAAATCTACTTGGAGTGTTTATTACGTTAGAATATTTTCTCTTATCTAGTATGCATCTTATTCATTTGATAGTACTTTTTAAATTTACTATTTTTTCTGTATTAAATGGCCGAATGGCGTACTCTTGCATCTATTTTCTATGTTTCCCAATAACGTAATTACTACGTGAATCCCAGTTCAATTTTAGTTTGGGAATATTAATGACATTCTTCTGATTCACAAATTGTTTTGTTGGCTTTCCTACAAAACAATGTGTTCCAGCTTGTTTCCTGATGCAAATACTTTGCTTGCGTGACTGTTGGAAACAGCTTACCACTTGGATCGATTTAGTTTAAAATCTGTGCTGCCTGAATCGTGCATTAAGGATTTACTCCACATTACATCTCCTCTCCCCCGATGTCAGTTTAAAATGACCGGTCAAAAACAATATAAATCAATCCCATGCTCAAAAGCATTGTCACATTAATAGCTCTTAAAATATAAGTAAAAGCCCACATTTTATCTCATGATTGCAGTGAGAATACATTTGCTTAAAATAGGGGAAATAAATTGTATGGATTACATTGCCCAGGTTTAACAATTGGCATCAAACCACGACAGCACAGTGGTGCATCTGGTAAACATACAAAATAGGTGCAGGAGTAGGCCATTCGGCCCTGCGAGCCAGCACTGCCATTCACTATGATGAAGGCTGATCATCCAAAATCAGCACCCCTTGGCTGCTTTCTCTCCATATTCCGATTCCCTAAGAACTATATCTAACTCCCTTGAATACATCCAGTGAATTGGCCTCCACCCACTGCCTTCTGTGGCAGAGCTCCTGCCTCACAGCTCCAGTGATGCAGGTTCAATCCTGACCTCCAGTGCTATTGGTGTAGAGGTTTGTGCATTTGTCTTGTGACCAGGTGGGTTTATTCCCATATCCCAAAAATGGCAATAAAAGAAACTTGTTAATAAATATATAATACTGCATATATATAATAAATATATAGTACTGGTACCTCATATAGTACTCAGGATGTGACCCCTGGAACAGCACTGCTAATAAAATTAACATTATTTATAGTGTTTAATTAGCAGCACATTTGGGCTGGGAATTCCAGCAATTAGCCCCCATAGCTCAGTGTGGGGAGGCTGTCTGTGAGGGGTGATGTTGGCTGGGACAGCAGAGCACTGAGTCACAAAGCCACTTTGGCCGACAAAAGCGGGTGGCTGATTCTGGAGATTGGCAGCAGCTGCTCTGTGTGTTGACTGACTACCTGGATCCTGCAATCTCTTTCATTACGAAATGTGTAGGAAGCAACTGCAGATGCTCGTTTAAACCGAAGATAGACACCACAAATAGCTGGAGTAACTCCGCGGGCCAGGCCGCATCGCTGGAGAGAAGGAATGGGTGACGTTTCGGGCCGAGACCCTTCTTCAGACTGGTTAGGGATAAGGGAAACGAGAGGTAAAGTGCGATGATGTAGAGAGATAAAGAACAATGAATGAAGGATATGCAAAAAAGTAACGGTGATAAAGGAAACAGGCCATTGCTGTTGGTGAAAACGAGAAGCTAGTGCGACTTGGGTGGGGGAGGGATAGAGAAGGAATACTGGGGCTACCTGAAGTTAGAGAAATCAATATTCATACCACTGGGCTGTAAAATGCCCAAGTGAAATCTGAGATACTGTTCGTCCAATTTGGGTTTAGCCTCACTGACAATGGAGGAGACCTTGGACAGAAAGGTCTGTGTGGGAACGGTAAGGAGAATTAAAGTGTTTAGCAACCAGAAAATCAGATAAGTTCAGGCGGACTGAGGGAAGGTGTTCAGCGAAACGATCGCCCAGTCTACAGTTAATCAGGGAGTTGCGGAGGGAATGGTCTCTGGAGAAGGCGGAAAGGGGTGGGGATGGGAAAATATGGCTAGTGGTGGGATCCTTTTGGAGGTGGCGGAAATTTCACAGAATTTTGTGTTGTATGCGATGACTGATGGCGTGAAAGGTAAGGATTCTGTCTCTGTTGCAACTAAGGGAAGGGGGAGCAAGGGCAAAGCTGTGGGTTACCGAGGAGGCACAAGTTAGGACCTTATCTATGATGGAAGATGGGAACCCCGCTCCCTAAAGAATGAGGACATCTCGGATGTCCTGGTATGGAACACCTCATCTTGGGCACAGATGCGGCGTTGACAGAGGAATTGGGAGTAGGGGATAGTCTTTGCAGGAAGCAGGGTGGGAAGAAGTGGTCGAGATGGTTGTGGGAGTCAGTGGGTATGTAATAGACGGCAGTCGATAGTCTATTTCCTGTGATGGAAATAAACTCTCCCAGCCTTCCCTCTCTCTCTCTATCCTCCCCCACCCAAGTCCCACTCGCTTCTTGGTTTCACCCAAAAAACAGCTGACAATGGCCTGTTTCCTTTATCATTGTTATTTTTTTGCATATCTTTCATTCATTGTTTTTTATCTCTCTACATCATCGTCTACATCTCTTATTTCCCTGATCCTTAACCAGTCTGAAGGGTCTCGACCCGAAACGTTACCCATTCCTTCTTTCCAGAAATGCTACCTGTCCTGCTGAGTTACTCCAGCTTTTTATTTCTATTGCTTTCATTACGCCCTGTTGGATTTGACGGAAGCTGTTGTCTCTTTGAGCTCTTTGTTTAGCTGCTCATTTCTCCTCAGCCTGCAGAATTCTTCATTGCACTGTTGTTGACTTTGTAACCATGGTGATGAGAGGGACCATCAAATGTAGGCACTGTTGCTCCCCAGCAGCATATTCTCAGTACCTAGCGAATGGTGGGTTCATTACCGTGGGAGCAGTACAGAGCTAGGATTCACTCCCTGGTCTCTGCACAGCAATGTGTAGCCAGCTAATGTATTTTTAAAAATAGAGTGCATAAGTATTAACGGGTGCTGGAACAGGAGGTGAAGAATGGTCTGTGGAGTAGCTCTGAGCTGGGTACCAGTGTATATTGTATATTTCAGACTGAATCAAAGCAAGATACAAGTAACTAGAAGTAAAACAAATGATCATTCCACACTAAATATAAACACAAAAAGCTGGAGTAACTAAGCAGGTCAGACAGCATCTCTGGAGCATCCCACACTCCTATTTTATATTTTAAAAATGATTGCGACTGATTTATACGTTTAGAGACTACAATCAAACGGGTAATAATTTAGATGAGATTAATAATACAACGTTTTGTGACTTAAATGTGCTAAAGTTCAAATGTAGTTGGAAAAATAGAAAAAGGTGGAGTGGATAATGGCTACCGATACAACCATAACTAATCTAGAAATGAAATCAATGTGGATGGAGGTAAAACCAGGGTCAGAGTACAGACCATTAGATGGTGAAAATAAAGTAGGAGAATAAGAAAAAAATAAAATTAGTTACAATGACATCAAAGTCAGTTGGCTTAGAGGAGCTTAGTAGAAATGCTGCCTTCACACACAAGGAACTGCAAATGCTGGTTTACCACAAAAATACAAACTGCTTGAGTAATTCTGTGAGCCAGGCAGGATCTCTGGAGAAAAATTGATAGGTGATGTTTTGGATTAGGGCCCTTCTTCAGACTAATTGTCGTGGAGGGTGAGGGAGAAAGCTGGTAGAGAGGTGGGGCAAGCCTGGCAAGTAAAAAGTGGAGACAGGTGAGGGAGGTGGTGTTGCACTGGGGCAAAGCAATGCTGATTCTTTGTTCCAGTGACATGGATTCAATCTCAACCTCTGGTGTTGGCTCTAAGGTCAGCTGGACTTTATCGTTCACCACACCAGTCTCTGCATCCAACACATCATTCTCTGCCATTTCCTTCACGTTTAACATTATCCCACTACCAGTCACATCTTCCAATCTTCACCCCTTTCCGCAGAGACCACTCCCTCTGCAACTCCTTGGTTCATTCATTCATTCCTTCTCCCCCAACTATCCCCTCTCCAGGCACTTTCCCTTGCAACCACAAGAAAATGTAACGTTTGTCCCTTAAGCTCCTCCCTTATATCCATCCGTGGATCCCAGCAGCCCTACCAGACGAGACAGAGGTTCACGTGCCCCTCTTCTAATCTTATCTGCTGCATTTGGTGCTCATGATGTGGCCTCCTTTACACCAGCGAGGTCAAGATTAGACTAGATCTAATTGAGATGGTTAGCACCAGGAGATACAGCAGACTTTAGTGGACTGAGCGCAAGTGTTCAATGGAACCAGACTAGATCAATTAGATGTATCTCCTGAGTGCCAACCATTTCAAACACTCCTCCTTCCCAGACTGGCCTTTCTGTCCTCCTCCATTGCCAGAGCGAGGCCACAAGCACACTGGGGGAAACAACATCTTATATTCCGCTTGGGTAGCTTACAACCCAACAGGATGAACATTGAATTCTTGAATTTTAGATTAGCAAACCACCCCTCCTCCCCTCTCTTCCTTGTGCCCCATTTCTCCTTCTCCCCTTCCACCTATAATCCTCTTCCAGCTTCACATTTTATCTCTCTTCTATCCTCATTTCCTTATCTCACATTTTTCCCCTTTTCATCTCTGACATTTGGTTCAACCATCTGCGAATCAAAAACCTCCCTCACCCATATCTACCTATCACTTGCCAAGATGTTTCTCTCCTCTACTGCAATCAGTCTGAAGAAAGGTTCCGACTTGAAACATCGCCTATCCATGTTCTCCAGACATGCTGCCTGACTTGCTGAGTTGCACTGGTTTACCAGTGTTTTTTTGGTAAACCGGCATCTGCAGTTTCTTGCGTCAAAGTTCTCGTATCACTATTCTTGGCATTGAAACACTGCTGAAATGGTCAATTGATAATTAAGTCAAAACAAATTTAGTTTTCTATAAATAATTTCTACCGTTACAATAAGTGGACATTATTTAATATAGAATAGTTAGGACAATTAGAGCTGATCGAGTGCTGATACCTTTGTGGAAAGGAGCCTCTTTCCACAAAAATCTGTCTTGGTCAAATTTGAGCTTTAACCTCTAAGGATTTATAAACAGTGAGTGAAACAACAGGTTCTAGATTTTAGATTGTCAATGCAGATTTACAAATTAATGGAAGAGCTGAGAGGAGCCTTTGTGTTGCTAGTTTGAGTTCATGCTTCCTATTGTTGCCACCCTTTCTAAATCTTTTCAGAACAAAGAAAACCAATTTTTTGTGAAATCAAAGATTTACATTTTGCTTCCCCTCCAAATAAATTCCTAATTTGGAATTCTTCAATGTTGTTTGACCTGCTCTTAACTTCCCTTTTCAACTTCATGAGTCCACGTCTCATCTGTCTGGCTCTGTTTAGGACAATCAAGGATGAGCTTTGATTATTGTTTAATATGCGTTTCTCCCTTCAGTTTTAAGATGTCCCTGTAGCTTGCCTTCAATTTCAACCAAATTTTGTAGTTAAAAAGGATAAACTTGCAGTACTATTAGGAATCGTAAAAATCACATTTAACATTCATTGTTTTATAAGCACTTTAGTGTAAACAAGTCATAAAACTTAATGGCACATGAAGCAATTTACATAAAGCTTTTGGAAAAAATTAGTGATTTGCATTTAATTGAACAGAGAACTACACATCAGTATTTTACAAAGCAGATGAACAGTATATACAAACTCCACAAAATTAAAATATTATGTGCAAATTGAGGCTATTGTTTGACAATCTTGAGGAAGGTTATAATGGGGAAAATGGTGGAAACTACTTGGCAATCCATTCATGGTAATATGGAAATATGGACAATTTAGTTGATTTCAGCCTCACCAGGAAGTGCACACTTTTGTTTTACTTTAGCTGTGCATGATCTTTTGGTCCCATAAGCAATGACTTACTAAATGAACTGTATAATTTGCTAGTGCTCCTTAAAACAACGTTAAAATTAGGTTCATTTATAGCCGACAATTTAGGGAAGAGAATTGTAACCAAATTAAGCCATATATACAATCTTTGAAAAATACAAAATGTAGTAAACATATAAACATGCTAAAAAGATACCACAGAAAGATATCACAAGCTACAGATAAGTTTTCTTCACTAAATAATGTGAAAGTGTTAAAAGGTGGAATAAATTTTCCATTAGGGCAGTAACACAAACATTTTTCACAACACTTTAAAAAAAAAGTATGAATCGTAAAAAAAAAATAAGAAACCATTAAGTTTAGTGTGCAAAACCTCCTTAAATTATCAAGGTAAGCTACCAGAAGAAAAACATTCATTTACATAGTCTACACAACTGCTGCAACACAACTGAACTTGGTCATTGATGGCATTTAGAGTTTTACTGCACTCTCTGCACCACCGCTTCAAGCGCAAACAGTCCAATGCACTTCTAATGTAGTACATTTTAGAAAGGTAAGTACTGCTGAGACAGTTTTTTTTGTTTTGCTTCAGATTTTTGATATACAATAAAATATAAAATGTTATGTTACAAATTAATTTTGAAGATTCTAAAATCGTGCTGTCCACAACATTTCAGAACGAGGACTTAAATGATTAAAAACTGCATGCGAATCTGTGAAAGCAAAGGTTTCATTTATAATACAGTATATTAAGGTATTTAGTGGTTGAAGTTTACATTTCACATTGTTAAAGAGCGATGTGATGCGTTAAAATGTCAGTGCAAGTTTCATATGCTGAAGCAGTTTGCAGATTCCTCTGCTGAACAATTAGTGGTCTCCTCTACTTTACTGGTGTACTCCCTTGGACACCCTTATCATTTAATTTTCTTTAGAGGCTGTAGGGCTTTAATCTCTTGTAACTGGTATGATCCCGCTTGATCCTTTAAAGATGCATCTTGCTAGGCATCTGAAATGCAGTTCTGGATTTTGTCCATCCACTGCTGCGCGATCTGTGCGTCTTGCGCACAGAAATTATAAACACGTTTGTTTGTTTTCAACTGCATTAAAAGGAACAAAAATCTTGTTATTCAACTTCAATCATTCAATGTGTTCACTTTTTAAATGAGAATTTCAGAATTATATTTTATTCACATGCTTTTTGAGATTGCAGAGTAATATTAATAATGTTCATTGTCTCAAGATAAGGAAGACAAGGTAAGGGGCTAGGATAATCATGTATATTCAATAAAAACAATACTTTTATGGAATTTCATAATTACAGCTAGTCTACATCACAGAATTTAATTTAATTGATTTATTGTCACTTCCACTTTCCAGAAATAGAGCATATATTATAATTAAACCATTTAATTTTCCAAAGAGAACTAAGTACACCTTATCTCGAGGGTTATCTCATTTGTGAATATAAAGTTATGCTTTCCCACTTCAACAATATGAGGAGGCCTTTTTCTGAGGAAATTAAATGCTTTTAAAATATGTTCAAAAACATGAATGCTAACATTTAGAATCATTGATTGAAGGACAGAAAGTAAACTTGTTTATAAACTAATGAGATTTTCATTGACTAATTTGACTTCTGGTTTTATGGTTCAATCCTCTTTATAATATTACCAAATAATACTAAATAGAGAAGTTATGTAATAGTTTAGCTATAACTAATAAATGTACAAAAATATGATGCAAATGAATTCTACAATGTAACAAATTGTTAAAATATGCTAGGATCCCAATTGTGATTTTGCTATACCCAGTTTGTAATATTTTAACTCCAGCAGTCAATAAATCCTGGAACAATACATGATTTCTCAAACAATAATGTATTAACATTTTCTACTTTCTCAGAAACAATTATCCACAGAAAAGACAAAATTCTTGTTGCTGAAATATTAACAATTAAAATAATCTGTGATGTCTTTCACGCACGGAAATTGCTATCAAAATATGGAGGGGACAGGGGGACACAATTTCTTGTCAACCGCGCGTGCATGCGCACACTCACTCACACACAAGCACACGCGAGGCTTCGGAGGCTCAATCCAGCGCTAAATGCAGCTCAACTCTTCCAGTCTCGCCGAGTTAACCTACAGCCCTGCCTGGACTGACGGGACACCAGCGCTGCTTCACCGCACTCGCTGTAAACCTGGGCCATATTTCCCGCAGGTCCAGGCAGGTCTGTAGGTTAACCTGGTGGGACAGGCAGAGTTGAGCTGGGTTTAGTGCTGCTGTGGTAGAGCTCCCATTTGACTCCCGTTGCCTCCTGCCACCCTCGAGTGTGGGGGGACGGGGGGGGGGGGGGGGGCACTCGGGTGGGGACGGGGATGGTCCAGTGCGGTTTGGCAGCGATTGCAGAGCCGGGATCGATCCTGGCTGCGGATGAGGCGCAGGTCTGTGTCCAGGGCTGCCGAGAGTGTTTTGGCATGGCTCCCTCCTCCAATCACTGCGCGCTATCCTCAGTCCCACCCCCCTACTTCTGCCTCTGACCGACACCTCCCTCCTCCAATCACCGCGCTGAATCATCATGTCCCGCCCCTGTCGCCTGCTGACCGACGTCTCTCTCGTCCAATCGGCGCCCTCGATCAGCCGTCCCACCCCCACTGTCTCGCGGAAAGTGGAGATTTCAACAGATTACAAAAAATTGGGGGGGGGGGGGGGGGGGTTTCCGCCCCTGATCTCTATATTAATTTAGTGGGAAAGAAAGCTATTTCCTCCTCCCTATAGTCAAAACCAACAAAAAATTGCTGCTGATTAGAATTAAACAATCTTTGCAACAAAATCCGATGGTGGACAATTCATAATAAATTACTCTTAGACAAAAGGAATAGAACTTTTACTTTTCTATTCAGTACATATTTTGTGAAACAGGATTGCTATTTAAAATAAAATTAATTGAAAAAAAAGTTGATAATCTACAACACCAAGAATAATGTCAAACAGACTAATCAACTAGATAACCAACCTGAAGAGTAAATCTGACAACGTTCAAGTTTGGAGATGTGCCCTGTTTACTCTCATTGTTTACTTATGTGGCTTTTCAGCTGTGCATTGCAGAAAGGTGATGTAACTTATTTTTCGCAGCAGCAAAGTGTTATGTATCCTTGCGGGATTTCAACAGTGCATGTTAGATTGATGATGTAATTTAATTATATTTCAGCTGTGAGAGTTAACAATGAATCTTGTTGGCTATGTGCATTTAAGGCTATGGCGGCTTTTTAATAATGTAACTGATGAACATTCGCAGATCACACTCTACATGAGAACAAAGACAATTCAGAGAGGAAGGAAAAAACAATTCTCAGAAAGTTTGTTTAGGGAAGAACAAGGAGTAGCAGAAACCTGTTTCCTAGGCATAAGGAGAAAGAAAGATGGAGGTTAAAATGACCTAAATGCTGATCCAGGCCATATGGACACTTTTTGGATTCAATATTCAAGTGGAGAACAGTTTCAAAAGCCACACTGAAGTCCAAGAAAGTATGCTACTTCCCCATAAAGATTATTTTAAAAGGATTGTAAGTGGAGACGATAAAACCAATTGTCCTGATCCATGGCAGAACCAAAGAAATTGAAAAGCAAAACTTTCAAACTGTAAATAATTTATTTGGGCTTGACATTAATTATGCAATAGGGGTAATGGAGTCCTTTTTGCCCAATAAGTAAGTTCAACGAGGGAAGAGGGCTGCTGGCTATTGTAACTGGAATTGAACAGGAGAAAATAAACAAATTGGGGGAACGTCTAGGGATAAATGATCACAATATATAATATGCAGAGGACAACTGAGCGCCAGTAGACTTCAGAAAGGTGACACTGCGGTAGAGTTGCTGCCTTACGGTGCCAGAGACCCGGGTTAGATCTTGATTACGGATGCTGTCTGTACGGAGTTTGTACGTTCTCCCTGTGTCCTGCGTGAGTTTTCTCCGGGTTCCTCCTACACTCCAAAGAGTACGGTGTTATAGGGTAATTGGCTTGGTATAATTGTAAATTATCCCTAGTGTGTGTAGGATAGCGTTAGTGTGCAGGAATCGCTGGTCAGCGCGGACTTGGTGGGTCGAAGAGCCTATTTCCGCGCTGTATCTCTAAACTAAACCAAAATTGGCTTCATGGAAGGAAGCACAGGGTGGTGGTGTAAAGTGCTTTTTTAAACTGGAGGCCTGCGACACATGGTGTGCCTCAGGGATCGGCGCTGGGCCCATCGCTGTTTGTAGTTTATATCAATGGTTGGGATGAGAATGTAAAAGGCATGATTAGTAGGTTAGCAGATGACACTAAAACGGGTGAAGGTACACAAAAATGCTGGAGAAACTCAGCGAGTGCAGCAGCATCTATGGAGCGAAGGAAATAGACAACGTTTCGGGCGAAACCCTTCTTCAGACTGATAGGGGGTGGAGGGAGAAGAAAGGAAATAGGAGGAGGAGCCCGAGGGCTGAGGGAGAAGTAGGAAGGGGAGGAGATAGCAAGGGTTAACAGAATTGTGAGAAATAAATGTTCATGCCACCAGGATGCAGGCTCCCCAAGCGGAATTTGAGGTGCTGTTCCTCCAATTTCCGGTGTTGCTCACTCTGGCCGTGGAGGAGGCCCAGGACAGAGGTCGGATACGGAATGGGAGGGGGAGTTGAAGTGCTGAGGTTGGTTAATGTGGACTGAACGGAGGTGTTCGGCGAAACGATCGCCAAGCCTACGCTTGGTCTCACCGATATAGATCAGCTGACATCTAGAGCAGCGGATGCAATAGATGAGGTTGGAGGAGGTGCAGGTGAACCTCTGTCGCACCTGGAACAACTGCTTTGGTCCTTGAATGGAGTCGAGGGGGGAGGCAAAGCGACAAGTGTAGCATCTCTTGCGGTTGCAATGGAAAGTGCCCGGGGAGCGGGAAGGGAAGAATTGACAAGGGAGTTACGGAGGGAGAGGCCTTTGTGGAAGGCAGACAGGGGGGAAGATGTGGCGAGTGGTGGGGTCACGTTGGAGGTGACAAAACTGACGGAGGACTATTGTTTGTATGTGCCAGCTAGTGGGGTGAAAGGTGAGAACCAGGGGGATGGGGAGAGAGAGCAGTGTTACGGGGTATGGAGGAGACCGTGGTGCGAGCCTCACCTATAGTAGGGGAGGAGAACCCCCGTTCCCTGAAGAATAAGGACATTTGCGATGCCCTGGTGTGGAACACCTCATCCTGGGAGCAGAGGTGATACTGTACGGGTGATACTGTAGATAGTGAAGATGGTTATCAGAAATTACAGCAGGCTCTTGATCAGCTGGGCAAGTGGGCTAAGGAATGGCTAATGGAATTTAATACAGATAAGTGCAGGTGTTGCATTTTGGGAAGTCAAACCAGGGCAGGCCCTTCACAATGAATGGCAAGGCCCTGGGAAGTGTGGTAGAGTAGAGGGAATAAGGAGTGCAGTTACATAGTTTCCTGAAAGTGGCATCGCAGGTAGATAGGGTGGTCAAGAAGGCTTTTGGTACATAGGCGTTCGTCAGTCAGAGTATGGAGTGTAGAAGTTGGGACGTTATGGCAAGGTTGTATAAAATGCTGGTGTGGCCACAATTGGAGTATTGTGTTCAGTTCTGGATACCCTGCTATCGGAAGTATGTTGTTAAGCTGGAAGGAGTGCAGATAAGATTTACGAAGATGTTGCCAGGACTCAGGGGCCTGACCTAAAGGGAAGGGTTGGGCAGGTGAGGACTTTATTCCTTGCAGCGCAGGAGGCTGAGGGTGATCTTGTTGAGGTGTATACAATCATGAGGGGAGTCAATAGGTGAAAGCACAGTCTTCTACCGAGGGTAGGAGAATCAAGAAACAGAGGACATTCATCTAAGGTGATTTAAAGATTTAACAGGAATCTGGGGAGGGGGAGCAACTTTATCATGCAGAGTGGTGGGTGAGAACAAGCTACAAGTGGAGATAATTGAGGCGGGTACTATAAAAGCATTTTAAAGTCTCTTGGGCAGGTACATGGATAGGAAAAGTTCAGTAGGATATGGCCAAAAACGGGCAAATGGGACTTGCTTAGATGGAGCATCTTGGTTGGCATGGATAAGTTGGGCCAAAGGGCATGTTTCAGTGCAGTGTGATTCTATATTAATACTAGAGATGGTGCAAAGTTAATTTATGAGACTAAGTGATGGAGAATTATGAAGATAAGGTGCTTGAGGGGAAATTTAATTGAGATGCATAAAATTGCAAGGCTGTAACAAGGTAAAATGAAACAACTTATGTCCTTTAACAGCAAAGCAAATAACTGTGGAACTCACATTTAAATTGATTGGTGAATGAATTAAACTATATGGGAAAATATATTAGCAAGGACTGCTTTCTCACAAAATCCTCTTTCAAAGGTCGATTATATTTCTACTGACCATTACGTTCACAATTACTTAAACAGAACAATTCCTAAACAGAACAGCATTTCCTGCCCAGAGGAATGTTGTGTAATCATTAATGCAAATGAGAGTTTCTGGTATTGGAAGTGGCATTGCACCAACAATTTAAGTAGGGGAAAAATAAAAACTTACATCAAAGAATGCTTTTTCATTTGAATGTTTGGGTGCACCCAGTGTAGATGATGCTGGAAGAACTGACTCAACTTCAGCCAGGTCTATAAATCCTCTGGGGTTTGTATCTTCACCACTGTCATAGTACCGCAACTAGAGGGTAAAGCAAATGCATCATTGTGAAATTAGTAACCAGGATATTTTGGATCAGGATAGCTCATCATGCCAACTTCAAAGAACCAATGGTCCTTCAAGTGGAAACTTTTTTTTGTGATATTAGTTGCACCACAAAGGCTTTCATTTCTGTTTATCAACTCTAATGTAATTGAACTGGCTACGCAACGAGTGACATTATGGAATTCTAAAATTCAACGAGCCAAGAGAAAAAAGTTTTTGGCTAATATATTTGAAACGATGTATATATTACAAAACATATGGCTGAGCTAAAAATACCATGTTTTTATTTTGCATTCCATTATATTTTGAAATATTTGAGAGGGAATTACAACTCATACACAAAATAAAGTATCTTCTGAATACCAGTGAGTTTACTAAGCAGTAATTATGGTTTAGGTTGTGTTAAAATCACTTATTTCATACAGCAATGTGTAACCATGTTCCAAGTTCAACAGGCAGATTCCTCAGTATGAGGGCTGGGGAATTGCAACAGGTTTATTCTCCAAAGAGAGTCCAACATGGGAGCAGTTAGAAAATGACTGATAAGGTTTGGCCAACACACTTGAGATTTCCCCGCTAGCCTAACTTGATAGTGCTTCCACGGAGAAATGTTAGCAGGCAGCACTCCCAAGTTCATTTCCCAGCAGCTTCCGATACATTCACAAAGTAATATTTGTTCAACTAAAATAAAATTAACCTTTAGTGCATCATTTTCAGTAATAGATAGCTGTTTTAATACATCAAATTATATAGATTGTATTGTTAATGCTGTACCTGATGTTTAGTTATATCTAGAACAAACCAACGAGGTTTCCATCCTTTCAGTAAAGCACCTCTCTTGTAAAGTACACCCTCAAATGATCTACAAAAATTGAAATAAAATAACTCAAGCTGCAGAAAACTGGTTACATATTATTGAACAAGGTAAAAAATAGCAGTTTAAAAAGCATGTTTACATTTCCAAATTTGATATATAAAGCTTGAATTGTCAAACATTAGTTTAGTTTAGAGATACAGCGTGGAAACAGGCCCTTCTGCGTTGAACAGTGATCCCCAAACACAGTCTTATCCTACATACTAGGGACAATTTACAGAAGCAAATTAACTTACAAACCTGCACGTCTTTGGAATGTGGGAGGAAATCGGAGAGCATGGCGAAAACCCACGTGATCCCAGGGAGAACATACAAACTCTGTACAGATAGCACCCATAATCAGGATCGCACCCGGGTATCTGGCGCTGTAATGCAGCAACCGGACCGCTGCAGAACTGTGCCTTGTTAGTTATAAAGCTTCTTATGTGAGATGCTGATATATTAGCTAACTATGAATGTTAATCATCTGGCAGTCAGTTCCAGAGGTGAAAAGTGGAATAGTGGAGAATAGTGGAGGGGATAGAGAGAGTGCTCAATTCAAAATATTTATCTGACCTGTTCTCCACATCCTTTGAAGAAAACTGGTTGTACAGAGTTGCTGCTCTTCTCGTATTTACTCCATTTGAGGGTGATGTAGTGGTGCTTCGATCATTCTCACCAATCCCACTGTCTGCCAAATGTAGCATGGACCTTCTTTGGAAGGACTGTACATTAGATGCCATCAGCGATGAAGCAACTCTCTATTATAATAGGAAGTGAAAACAAAGTGTAAAAAAGAAAATCATCATCATACTGTTTTCTGCAAGACTCAGCCTGTGGGCAACATCATCTGATAAAATAGATGTGTTTGCAAAGTGATCAAAGATGTGAACTAAATATTTCACAATGAGGATAAGCAAAATAACTTTTTAATTTTTTTTTAAAAAGGAGTGATAATAAAGGATACGGTAAAGGTTTATCAAAAATAAAATAAATAAGATATGTTTGGGCAAAGGTTAAAAACATGAAGAAACGACAAACATTGATGGAAGTTTCTTAAAACCCCCTCTCCCCATATCCCCTGACTCCGCTATCTTTCATAGCCCTATCAAGCTCTCTCTTGAAAGTATTCAGAGAACTGGCCTCCACCGCCCTCTGAGGCAGAGAATTCCACAGGCTCACAACTCTCTGTGTGAAAAAGGTTTTCCTCATGTCCGTTCTAAATGCCTTACCCCTTATTCTTAAACTGTGGCCCCTAGTTCAGGACTCCCCCAACATAGGGAACGTGTTTCTTGCCTCTAGCGTGTCCAAACCCTTAATAATCTTAAATGTTTTAATAAGATATCCTCTCATCCTTCTAAATTCCAGAGTATACAAGCCCAGCCGCTCCATGCTCTCAGCATAGGACAGTCCCGCCATCCCGGGAATTAACCTTGTGAATGTAACCTTGTGAGATGTAACAAGTAGAATGGAAATATAATTCTTAAACTGTGACCCCTGGTTCTGGATTCCCCCAACATGGGGAACACTTCTCCTGCATCTAGCCTGTCCAATCCTTTAAAAATGTTAAATGTTTCTATTAGATCCCCTCTCAACCTTCTAAATTCCAGTGAATATTAGCCCAATCAAACCATTTTTTCATCACATGTCAGTCCCGCCATCCCGGAAATTAACCTGGTGAACCTATGCTGCACTTCCTCAATAGCAAGAATGTCCTTCCTCAAATTACGAGACCAAAACTGCACACAATACTCCAGGTGTGGTCTCACCAGGGCCCTGTACAACTGCAGTGGGACCTCCTTGCTCCTATACTCAAATTCTCTTGCTATGAAGGCCAACATGCCATTTGCTTTCTTCACTGCCTGCTGTACCTGCATGCTTACTTTCAGTGACTGATGTACAATGACACCCAGGTCTCCCCTTTTCCTTAACTGACACCATTCAGATAATAGAAACATATAACATTCTTAAGGCTTATAAAAACATATAAAATTCTTAAGGAATTGGACAGGCTAGATGCAGGAAAAATGTTCCGATGTTGTGGGAGTCCAGAACTAGGGGTCACAGTTTAAGAATAAGGGGTAGGCCATTTAGGACTGAGATGAGGAAAAACTTTTTCACCCAGAGAGTTGTGGATCTGCAGAATTCTCTGCCACAGAAGACAGTGGAGGCCAATTCACTGGATGTTTTCAAGAGAGTTAGATATAACTCTTAGGGCTAACGGAATCAAGGGATATGGGGAGAAAGCATGAATAGGGTACTGATTTTGGAGGATCAGCCATGATTATATTGAATGGCGGTGCTGGCTCAAAGGGCTGAATGGCCTACTCCTGCCCCTATTTTCTATGTTTCAATAAAGCATTAAAAGAAGGGTTGTGATTAAAAGCAGGGTTGTGCGAGAATTATGAAGAAGACTTCAGAGAGACTTCAAGAGAATATAGGTGAATGGAGAAGGACATGAAAGATGGAATGCGAATTGAGACAAAAAGTGAAATCATTCACTTTGGCAGAAAAATAGCAAAGCATGGTCATATTTGTGTTCAGAGGGACTAGCGTGTCCTTGTACACATCATTTAATGTTAACATGCTGGCACATAAAACAATTAGGAAGGCTGACACTGTGTTGGTCTTTATCGCAAGTGGGTTTGATTACAAGAGTAAAGACATCTTGCTGCAATTATAGTCCTGGTCTGCTCTCTCTGCAATGTAGTCCTGGTCTGCTCTCTCTGCAATGTACTTACAGTTGGTTCTGGTATCACTTCCTCTTTGTGGAAAACTTTTACTCGATCCCAGATTGGTTTCCACTGTTCAAGACTTTGATTTAATTCGTTCTCCAGCCTTCCAATTTCCTGTAATTACATTATTCCAGAGTAGAATTGACATCATGATGGCAGAATATTTAACTATGAGTAGCAAAATTTAACCTCCAGGCATGGAAACAAAGCTCAATTGGAGTAATCTTGCAAACAGGTGCTATTTTTATTTCTCTGACCTGTAATATTGAGATGTGGCGTCAGCTGATATAGTCTAGTAAAATAATCACACCCTCCATCACCACACATCTCTTGTAAATATTAGTCCAACAGAGATGTGTTTAAATATTGTGCCAGGAGATGGCTTGTGCCAATACCATGATTTGTCTACCTGAATTTCATTTACCTGCCTTTAATGTTCACTTCTTAATGGCCTTAACTGAAGAAAATCAATTGATCTCATTCCTGAAATTTTCAATTTGCAGAATAACTTAGGATAAGAGTATTCTAAGTTCCTACATGAGGCAAAAACTTTTGTTACTTTAGTCATTAGTGGCCTGTGCCCTCTTGAACCCATATCTGGAATCCCAACCAAACAAACTGTTTCTTTGAATTAATTCCATGAAATCTTTTTGTTTAATCAATTTAAAGATGCAGATTATATACCTCCTCACTTTTTCAAATTAAGGTAGAAACATAGAAACATAGAAAATAGGTGCACGAGTAGGCCATTCGGCCCTTCGAGCCTGCACCGCCATTCAATATGATCATGGCTGATCATCCAACTCAGTATCCCGTACCTGCCTTCTCTCCATACCCCCTGATCCCTTTAGCCACAAGTGCCACATCTAACGCCCTCTTAAATATAGCCAATGAACTGGCCTCAACTACCTTCTGTGGCAGAGAATTCCAGAGACTCACCACTCTATAATAATTTAATCATTTTTAGATCTAGATTTAGTGAAGGTGCACTTTATAGGATCTTTGCATTGATATCCAAACCTGACCACGAAATACAGAAGGCATGGTCATGAGTGTACATGAAGTATTAATTCATTTCTACGCTAGACATTGCTTAAAGAACATCATCTTATTAGCCTTTTTAATTACTTTTTATGCTGGCTCACCAGTATTTGGTGATTTTGTATAGTCCCATCTTCTCCTCTGCACCTGCTAGTTAATGACCAATTAAGTAGGTATGTTACAAAACTTACCTTTAGCGGTGCTGCAGTTCTGCCACTGCCCGTGTGCATGACTTTGGCGCTTTTGAGAGGGGGAGCAGGTTTAAAATGCCGTTTACTCCAGACTATTCAAATCGATTAATCTCAGGGGGGTTTAGTTGCTGAAGAGAAATCGCTCCGACATTTGTTTTATGGAGTTATTTTTAAACTACGCCGGATCATTTATTAGCATGAGTAAATTAAAAATAATTTTCTAAAGCTGTGAACGCCGATAACGGGACAGATCCCACGTAGGGGACAAAACAAGGTACACAGTTTGTTTTTACATAAAAACCTGCTTCTTAGGATGCCTTTAATCAAAATTTCATGTTGTGAAAAGGTGACTTAGAAAATATACGAACCGGCAGTGTTATTCCTGCCGATATGGTGTTTAAATTCACCGCAAACCACTACGTTCCAAACGATCGCGTTCCACAAAAACCTACTCGCAAGATGATTTAAATGGCCATTAATTTACGGGAATTAAACATTACATTCCTTCAATTTGGCCTATAAATTCATGGCAGTGAGATTTAAAAATCATGTTATATTGTGAATTCTTATGTGAATGTTATTCGGACACTTAGGCTTTTAAAAAATGTTAACCTTTTCTTAAGAAATGGATAGATGTTTAGATCTAGTAATTGAATTTTGTAATTAGCTACAATTAGGTAACTAACTAATTATATGCTTTAATTTCAGGTCATCCAAGTAAGATTGTTTCATATTTGTTTCAGAATACTTCAATCTATAATAACTGAAATTTTCATTCCCGTTCTCTTAATTTTTAAGAAAGTTATGGGCTTTTGACTGTCCTTGATCACAGCTTTTGTGGTAAGTCAATGGAAAAGCAATAGGGAATAAGATGCTAATTTCCAAGTCTGAAAATGGCCATAACTTTTTTAATACTCAAGATATGAAAGTGAATTAGGTGTCAAATTAAACTTCTTTTTATGCTTTATCTGATGGGATAAATTGCAGACTTGATTTTTTAAATCTCAAAATTTTGTAACATTGGTAAATTAAGAAATATTCCACTGCTTACCTGAATCTAAATTTCCACAATAGCTTCAATTATTCGTTAAATGCTTGGTAATTTCCAACTTCAATGTGCTTGTAGTATAGTCTTTGCTAAGGAAGAAGAGCCTCGACGAGAAACATCAACTAAATGTCACCTATCCATGTTCGCCAGAGATGCTGCCTGTCCTGCTGGGTTACGTTATCACTTTCTATTCTTTTTACTTTACAAGCATTTAATTAATCTTGGGAAAATTGTAATTGTAGACTACATAGCCTTAAATAATTATATGTCTGCAATTAAGTTTCATATTTTTGGTGCTCAGCCAACTAATCATGGAGAGGTCGGGCAAGTGAATATAGAGAATTAGCTAAACAAGATTTTGGCAGATCTCAGTGGCTCAAGCAGTAGGCTTCTACACTAACTTCTCTGCCCTTGGCATTCTTCGTTACCACAGAGAGGTCAAATGGAAATTGGAAGAACAACATATATTTTACTACGGTTGTTTACAACCCAAGGGCAAGAATATTGAATTTCCTAATTTTAGGTAAATCTCTGGTGCTCTCCTGCCACACCCACCACCTGTCCACCTAGTTTTCTTCTTCCCTTGTTCATTCCACTAATCCCATCATCCTACCTGGTTCCATCTGCCCATGAACTCCTCCCTATCTGGCTCCACCCATTACCTATCCCATCTCCTACACACCATTATATACTGGAAATCTTTACTGTTCACTCTCAGTCCTAATGTAGGATCTTGACCAAAAACGTCAACTATTGCTTCCACAGATGATGCTGAGTTTTTCCTGAATTTGATTTTGAGAAGTAGGACACACTTAGTAGGCCACATTTAGCCCAAAGTCACTTTAGGCATGGTTAGTAGGCTGCATTTGGCCCATTACATTGTGAAAGTGCTCACGCAACACACACTACACAATTTTGGCTCATAGTCTTTTGCTCTGGCCTGAAATTGGTACCCGGAGTTCAAATATTTAGACACCCCATAGGCAGAGAGCAACATACGAAACTAGTCATAAGTCCAAATGTTAGATTTGTTAAATTAACATGTTAGTAATATCAAAGATTGGCGAGTCATTTTCAAACTTTACGCAGCCCTATTTGTAAAATATCTACCCTCACTCCTGTTAATTGGATCATATCACTTACAACATATAATTCACATTTAGTTTCATTTGTTTATACCTCAAGGAGTTTGGTAATGGCATCCGGCTGCACCTTGGAGACATTGTCATAACATGGCCATACCACTTTTCTATGGGTTTGTGGGACTGAACCATCCATCTGTTCAAGTTCCTCAGAAGCACCTGTTTTTGCATTGACCATGTCCCATTCATAAGAAGGGCCGCTTGAAAGCGTCTCTCCTATGTAGTAATCCCATTTCTTCAGAGCGGAGATATTTATGCAGGGTCTGAGTATATATTTCTGCAAAGAATTATGTATTTAAAAGTAAATAAAATTGAATTGCATGATTTCAGATTTTAAATTAATGAGAAATAATTGATTAAAAACACAATTATAGAAGTATCATACCTCCCCTTCTTCAGGACTATACATGTAGCTGAAAAAAACAGGTCCTTTCTTATGAATCCTGTCAATACATTCCCAAATACAGATTCCTCTTTTTGATTGCTTATCTATCTTGTCCTCAAATAAAATACCTAGCAAAACAAAGAACAATGACCGCATTATTTACACACGTCAATTTGTGTGGGTGAAAATATAATTGGAAGAAACACTATTAATACACATCTTCAACAATAAAGCTCAGAATAATAATCATATACTTAAATTTACAGCAATGTATATCAAAATCTAATTTTTGATTGAAGTTTTAAGGTGAGAGAGGAAAAATTTAACAGGAACCTGAGGGGCAACTTTTTCCACACAGAGGGTGGTGGATATATGGAACAAGCCGAGAAGGTAGTTGAGGCAGGTTCTATAACAATATTTAAAAGACATTTGGACAGGTACATGGATTGAAAGGTTCAGAGGAATATGGGCCAAACTCGGGCAGCTAGGGGTAGTGTAGATGGGACAACTTGGTCGGCATGGGTAAAAAGGCAGGAAAGACCTGTTTCCATACTGTATGACTCCATGATCCACTAAACAGTATTTTACAAATAGAACATAAGAAGCTTCAATGAGCAATTTTAGAGATGTTGAGCGAACATTTTTAAAATATAGAATCAACATATTATCATCCTATGATAAAGAATAAAATACGGGCATAGCAGTTGCATTAAATGATTTGCTACTCTTAATTACACAAGTATTAGAATAACATTCTAATATTTTCACTTCTTGGCTACCATGACATATGCTTTTCCCACCTGCCAAGACATAACTTTGGATTTATTTTCATGTACAGATATTCAGTGGGTATTTGTAATTTATCCTACCAAGCCATTCAATATCTTAAATATAACAGCAATTGTTAAGCTGTTCAATGTTAAATGTTGAAAACATTTAATATATGTGGATAAGAAAGGTTAGAAGGATAAGGTGGGATAAGTTAGAAGGATACATTAAAAATTGGGGGGGGTGCTAAAGAATCATAGAAGTACGAAAGAATAAATTAATAAAAGCCATCGTCTGTATTACCATAGTCTCCATTTGAAGTTCAGTTATAATTTAGTTTAGTTTAGTGATACAGATGGAAACAGGCCCTTTGGTCCACTGAATGTGGAAGGAAACTGGAGCACCTGGAGGAAACCCACATGGTCATAGGAGAACATACAAACTCCTTATAGACAGCACCCGTAGTAGGGATTGAACCCGGGTCCCTGGCGCTGTAGGGCAGCAACTTCACCGCTGAGCCACAGTGCCACTCTATTTAATTTACAAAGACACTATTCTGCACTCTGGATAAAATACAAGATTAAGAACTTGTGTATTTGGAGTCCAGTGGGTTAATCCAGACCACAAAGCATTAACACAAAGATTAAACATATTTGAATAAATATCACAAGGATTGGCTTAGGTGGTTACATCTTTACCTCTTTGGTTGATAGCTGCAAGTTCAAGCTCTATTGCAAATGTGGGAGACAATCTAGTATTAGAAATTCACTATGAAGGAGGGCTGGTAGCATTGGATAATGTGCTCTTTGGATGAGATGCTATAAAATTCTGCCTGAACAAGCAGAGAATCATTTGAAGCAATGCAGCAGATGTCCTGGCCAACACTCTTCCATAAGCCAAAACCACAAAAATCAACTGATCTGGTTTTCATTCATTTGACGTTTGAGGAATCTTGTTCTATATTGGCTCCTCGTTTGTATTTTTTTTAAAGAAAGGGGTTGTATTTCAATAATGATCTATTGATTGTGCATTGCCTAAGAATGTTCTGAGGATGTAATAAGATTCTTTATATGCAGGTTCTTTCCATCTTGTTGTGAGATCATGTATTTGCACACTTAAAGCACACTTAAACTGCATTTTATAGAACAGTGCCATTAGTTTCATCAAAAAAATGCATGCAGTTTCTTAGAATACCAACATCAAAATATTTTGATTTATGTAAAACATACCATGTTCTATTCGTTCATAGTCAGAGTCCAACAGGAAAGTTTTGTAACGATTGGACACATAATGGTAGGCTAGGAACTTCAAATAATACTGGTTGAACTCAAATTCCATTGGATACTGGTGGTGAATCTATAAGGGGAAACAGTAGGAGGATAACAACTGTAAAAGGAAAGCATGAAAAATGGAAAATCTGAATTCTTAATAAAAAGTGACAGGTAAATATTTCAGCTAATTATATATTTTCAGACTAGATGGAAATTATTCTTGGAAATGTTTGCCTGTGCTGATTTACAAGGTGGTCATGAATATTTATTTTGTCATTCATAGCTATCAACAGTTCCCAATTAGTTTATGTGGAGACACCAAATATGTACTACGTTGATAAACACAAATCAGCAAAGCGGGGCGCTATTTTTAATGATCAACCTGTATGCCATTACTCCCCCCCCATCTTGAATGGCATCGGCGCTGTGCTAGCACAAGGTCTCGTGGAACTGCCCAATGGCACAGAATCTTGGCCGATGGGAGAATCTCACCCAAAGACAGGCTTGCCAGGGGTAAGTCTCCAGAGTTTTGGGCACTCACCTATATTATTTAATTATGAAAAGAAAGCAGCAAATCAAATGCACAGATTGAATAAGTACATCTTACTGGAAACAGAACTAATTCGGAATATATTTCTAACATGTAATCATGTCATGTGAGCATGGATATGAACAGCATAGAAAATATGATATGCATAGAAAATGAGTACCCTTATCTGAAAGGAAACTTTGTTTCATGTGATTTTGATTAAACATGCCATATTTTGTAAAAAAGCTAACAGAGAAACTGAGCGCAAGACTGATAGTCTCAAGCTAGCCCAACACTACGAAGTGAAATTCAGTGATGTAAATACAGTCTGTAGTGAATGTACATAGTTGCTCTGCCCTATATGGTGACGGATTTGCTCTGTAGAGCAAGGCAATGCTGCAGACCAGAGATGAGAAGAGTTGTGTTTCCTAAATTAATATTATTACCGTAAATATATATGCATGGTCACACTGATCTAATCTGTATTTATGACTACAATATCCTGTTGTGCTGCAGCAATGCAAGAATTTCATTGTCCTATCTGGGACACATGACAATAAACTCTCTTGAATCCTTAATCTTATCAACTATCAACTGGTTTATCTATCTATTTCCATGCTTCTCTTTGGCCCCTCTCACTGTCAGTGGAGAGTCTCTGCACGAGTGTAGTCTCAATGTCAGGATTGTCTGTGAGGAATAGGGGCTGAACTGAAGTCAGACCCACCTACAGTTATTCTCTGAATCGTAAGACTTACCTGATGTCAGATCCACATCAGTCAGCCTGGGCAGTAGGGTCTCACCTGGACAGCTGATGGTCTGAAAGGGATCCACCTAATGACACACATTTCTGACCGACAGATTTTGGAGTTGGATCGGAAGTTCTCATCTAATGCCAGATTCCCGTGGTAATCAAACTCAGGGGCTGTGGGATGTCATTCGATGTCAGGACTCCCTGGTGATTAGTCTCTGGACCTGCAGGGCTTCTTTGAGGCAGAGAAGTCAGACGTGACCTTCAGTTGGTTTCTGGGTTTCACCCAATGTCGGGACCATCATGTGATCAGATTCTGGGGTGAAGAGTTATCTCCTAATGTCAGGATTGCCCAGTTATACGTTTCCAGAGTCTGACCCAATAACTATCCTGCCCAACAGTCTGGGCTTTCATCTATTGTCAAACCTGCCCAATGGTTAGTCTCGGTCTGCAGGTCTCAAGCAATGTCTTCTCGCCTGATGGTTTACATCATATTCCAGGAAACACGGAGATGACGAGCTCGCAGCGTGCATTGTTTCTATTATATGTCTGTAATCATAATGCTCACAAACCTCATCCATAACCCGCCTCCTACTCTCAGGATACAAAGCAGGCAAACCTGCCTGAAACACAGAATAAATAAAACTAAAAATTTTCAGCTCAGTGAAGTTCAATTTACAGCGAAACCAGTGTTTCAGTTCAAATCACTATGTGATCAGGGAAGCCTGGTTGTCCTACTGTTTGCCAGGGGAAAAAAACCTTCAGGAATAAATTCAGCCCATTAAACTAAACCTTAAAATAATGATTGAAATAATAGCACATAAATTTGATAGATCAGTTTGCTGATGTCATTTGAACCTTAAGCTACATTAGCAAACTTTAGCTTGTGCCTTAACACCTTTAATTCGAATTTCTTCAAATTATGAAGATTAACATTTAATTTAACTTTCAAGTTAATATGTGAATGGATGAGCTTAATGCACTGAATGGCTCTTTGGATTCCTCACTTTTCTGAGGTGATGCTAATGATAAAATCTGTGAAAAATTAACATCTTACCTGATGCACACAATCCAGAAATTGCAAAAACACTGGAGCAAAGCCACTTCCTTGGCTGTTCGGAGTTAAATTACTACGTTGGCTGAATTTATGTCCAAAGGACAACCATTCCTTTTCAATAAGTATTTTAAAACCTTCCAGTGTTCTGTAGAATGGATCACACAGCAATTGTGCAAGGGAAACAACCTGGGAAAATAACAGAAAGGGGTACTTTAAGAGATAGGTCTAGGCATCCGTAAAGCTTTATAAATTCACAACAAGCTGATAAATTATATAACCACATTATGTTTGGTACATGAAAATAAAGACAGCTTTCTATTGATTGAATCATCTAGTGGTTATTATCCAGCTACAAAGACAGATATTCTGACTTAATTTGGCCTCTATGCTTACGTCTGGAGGGAAGCAGCTGCATTGGGGCATGTTGTACACATTATATATCGAAGTATTTTGTTATATGCAAAAACAGAAAATTCCATCTCTTTTGTATTTTACCTCCTTAACTATCTTCTTTCACATCACCAATTCTTAATGGATTCTGGCATTATCCACAAATAATTAGTGATTATAAATGCTAGCACAGTACAGGAGCCTGGTTCTCTTTTAATCTGAAATCCCATATAAAGCCAGTTAAAGCTGAGGAGAGAATTCTAGAACTTAGAGGCAGCTGCATATTTTGCTTTGAATTGCAAATTCATTAGATTACACAGAATAAATCAGAAATGGAGAAGTGTCAAATATCTGAGCATTATAGAACTGGTGAAAGTAACAGATTTTAAAATCCATGCATTGGAGAATCCCGAGCCCAAAGCAAGCACATCAGAGAAGGGTAAATCAACACTGAAAATTAGAAAAAAGAAAGCAGAGTTATGGACAATTTATGTTTAATGTAGAATTTTGTAATAGAATGGTTGAATGTATTGACAACAAAGACATGGATAAAAGCTTTACCAACAGAGAGCGGCAGGGTTCAGACAACATCACACAAACTGGATAGGTTTTGTTGTCAAGGATTCAGCGCAGGTCAAATACAACATCAAATGTACAGATGTATTCAGATTCACATTTATTGTCACTTGCACCAATTAAGGTACAGTGATATTTGAGTTGCCATACTTGAGTGGGAAATGGGAACAAAGTTTGTATCCTCATCCAGTACTGGATGATGGGCAAGTAAGATGATAATCTGAGATAAGCCTACGTAAGCCTACATCTGACATGTGGGAGCCAGTTGGCCAGTTGATCGAAGTTCAGAACCGGCATGTTCCAGTAAGGAGGAGGGATATGGATAGCAACCCAAGGGAACCTTGGATGAAACAGAGGTTGTAAATTGGCTCAAAAAGAAAAAGGAAGCACGTGCAAGCAACGTTTAGGAGGCTGGGAATAAACAGGGCCATTGAGGAATATAAACAAGCGGGTGACTAGAAAGGCCAAAAGGGGCCATGAAATGACTTTGGCGCGTCCGATTAAAGAAAATCCAACCGTTTTTTTAAACCTACATTATAAATAAAAGGGTACACAGGGAGAAATAGGACTGGTTAAAGATAAAATAAAGAATTTGTGCTTGGAGTCTGAAGATGTAGGCAAGGTACTAAACTAGTATTGTGCATCTGTTTTCACCAAGGTGAAGAATATGGAAGGGAGGAAGATCAGTGTGGAGAATACTAATATGCAAGTGCAGTTTGAGATTAAGGAGGAGGAGGTGTAGGGGTTCTTGAAGAGCATTAAGGTGGACATATCCCTAGGAACTCATGGGATCTATTGAGGTTATTAAGAAAGGAAATTGTAGGATCTTTGTGTCTTCTCTAGCCACAAAGCTCGAGGTCCCGGAGGACTGGAGAATGGTTAATGTTGTTCCTTTATTTAAGAAAGGACGTAGAGAGAATCCAAGGAATTGTAGGCCAGTGACCCTAATACGACTGGTAGGGAAACTGTTGGAGAGGCATTTGATAAAGTAAGGCATTTGATAAAGTCCTTCACGGTGGGCTGATCCAGAAGATTAAATTGCATGGGATTAACAGTGAATCAGTCGTATGTTTTTAGGACTGGCTTACTGATAGGGTTGTGGTGGAAGAACAATATTCAGGCTGGAGGACTGTGACCAGTGGAGTTCTGCTGGGATCTCTGCTGTTTATATATGAGACTGGTGACAAAAATTAGAGCACATGGTATTGGGGGTAGGGTGTTGACATGGATAGAAAATTGGTCGGCAGACTGGAAGCAAAGAGTAGGAGTGAACGGGTCCTTTTCAGAATGGCAGGCAGTGGCGAGTGGAGTGCCACAAGGCTCGGTGTTGTGGCCGCAACTGTTTACCACATATATTAATGATTTGGAAGAGGGAATTAGGAGCAACACTAGCAAGTTTGCGGATGACACAAAGCTGGGTGGCAGTGTGAACTGTGAAGAGGATGTTAGGAGGTTGCAAGGGGACCTGGACAGGTTGAGTGAGTGGGCAAATGCGTGGCAGATGCAGTATAATATAGATAAATGTGAGGTTATCCACTTTGGCGGCAAAAACAAGGGGGCAGATTATTATCTCAAGGGGGTTAGATTAGGTAATTGGGAGGTACAGCGAGACCTGGGTGTCTTTGTACACCAGTCACTGAAAGTTGGCGTGCAGGTACAGCAGGCAGTGAAGAAAGCTAATGGAATGTTGGCCTTCATAACAAGAGGATTTCAGTACACGAGTGAAGAGGTTCTTCTGCAGTTGTATAGGGCTCTGGTGAGACTACATCTGGAGTATTGTGTACAGTTTTGGTCTCCTAATTTGAGGAAGGACATCCTTGTGATTGAGGCAGTGCAGCGTAGGTTCAAGAGATTGATCCCTGGGATGGCGGGACTGTCATATGAGGAAAGATTGAAAAGACTAGGCTTGTATTCACTGGAGTTTAGAAGGATGAGGGGGGATCTTATAGAAGCATATAAAATTATAAAAGGACTGGACAAGCTAGATGCAGGAAAAAAATTCCCAATGTTGGGTGAGTCCAGAACCAGGGGCCACAGTCTTAGAATAAAGGGGAGGTCATTTAAGACTGAGGTGAGAAAGTCTTACCCAGAGAGTCGTGAATTTATGGAATTCCCTGCCACAGAGGGCAGTGGAGGCCAAATCACTGGATGGATTTAAGAGAGAGTAGGATAGAGCTCTAGAGGCTAGTGGAGTCAAGGGATATGGGGAGAAGGCAGGCACGGGTTATTGATAGCGGACGATCAGCCACGATCATATTGAATGGCGGTGCTGGCTTGAAGGGCCGAATGGCCTCCTCCTGCACCTATTTTCTATGTATCTATATAAATGACATTAACATAGATGGGTTGGTTAATACATTTGCAGATGATACCAAGATTACTGGGGAAGTAGACTGTGGGAAAGGCTGTTAAACATAGAAAATAGGTGCAGGAGTAGGCCATTCGGCCCTTCGAGGCTGCACCGTCATTTAATATGATCATGGCTGATCATCCAACTCAGTATCCTGTACCTGCCTTCTCTCCATACACCCTGATCCCTTTAGCCACAAGGGCCACATCTAACTCTCTCTTAAATATAACCAATGAACTGGCCTCAACTACCTTCTGTGGCAGAGAATTCTCATCTCGGTCCTAAAAGACCCTTACCCTTATCCTTAAACTGTGACCCCTTGTTCTGGATTTCCTCAACATCGGGAACAATCTTCCTGCATCTAGCCTGTCCAACCCCTTAAGAATTTTGTATGTTTCTATAAGATCCCCCCTCAATCTTGTAAATTCTAGCGCGTACAAGCCGAGTCTATCCAGTCTTTTTCATATAAACTTGATCCCTTTGTACTTCCCCTTTTCCCAACTTGACTCCATTTAGATAATAATCTGCCTTCCTGTTTTTGCCACCAAAGTGGATAACCTCACATTTATCCACATTAAACTGCATCTGCCATGCATCTCCCCACTCACCCAACCTGTCTAAGTCCCCCTGCATCCTCATAGCATCATCTTCACAGTTCACGCTGCCACCCAACTTTGTGTCATCTGCAAACTTGCTAATGTTACTTTTAATCACTTCATCTAAATCATTAATGTATATTGTAAATAGCTGCGGTCCCAGCACCGAGCCTTGCGGTACCCCACTAGTCACTGCCTGCCATTCTGAAAGGGACCAGTTAATCCCTACTCTTTGTAAGGACATCATGTCAGACATTATGGGCTGAAGGTAGACACAAAAAGCTGGAATAACTCAGCGGGACAGGCAGCATATCTGAAGAGAAGGAATGGGTGACGTTTCGGATCGAGACCCTTCTTCAGTCATGGGCTGAAGGGCCTGTTCTTGTTCTGTATGGTTCGATGTTCTAAAAGCAATCATGGGGAACAAAAACAAGAAACTGTCAGTGGTCGAAATTTTCACTTCTGCAACTGGGGATCCAGCTGAGAGCTCAATAGCCAGCACAAAAGGTAAAGCATATACTGGAGACTATTTTTCACTTTGCCAGGGACGCCGCAGTGACTCCCAAGGCATGGGTAGGTGCTCCTAGCTTCACTCTCAGGGACTCCAGTGGTAGGAGTTCATATTATCCACAAGTGGATTATCCTCAATTTAAAGGGGTTATCCTGAAAGTGAACTTTCAGGGCTATACCAAGATAATCCAAGACGAATGCTGCAAGAGAGCTGTAAGGACATTGAGGTATCTTAGAAATGCCTATTGTTGAACCTGATAGAAATGTCAAAGAAGAGTAATGGAGCAGGGAGTAGCATTGGTTCATTAACAAACTGTTGGATGTGCACATATCAGCAGATGCAGCTGACCAGGAAATTGACATTTAGGGTAATCTTGACCCTAAAGGTGTTTGAAAGTGTATAGAATATTTCATTTGTCTTCAGCATGAGTTACAGCTGGTTCTTAGAAAAGGGGAGATTTAACGAGACCCGAGTGTCCTTGTACATTAGTCACTGAAGGTAAGCATGTAGGTACAGCAGGCAGTGAAGAAAGCAAATGGCATGTTGGCCTTCCTAGCGAGAGGATTTGTGTATAGGAACATGGAGGACCTACTGCAGTTTTTTCAGGGCCTGGGTGAGACCACACCTGGAGTATTGTGTGCAGTTTTGGTCTCCTAATTTGATGAAGGACATACTTGCTATTGAGGAAGTGCAGCGTAGGTTCACCAGGTTAATTCCCGGGAAGGCGGACTGACATATGATGAAAGAATGGATCGATTGGGCTAACATTCACTGGAATTTAGAAGGATGAGAGGGAATCTTATAGAAACATATACAATTCTTAAGGAATTGGGCAGGCTAGATGCAGGAAAAGTGTTCCCGATGTTGGGGGAGTCCAGAACTAGGGGTCAAAGTTTAAGAATAAGGGGTAGGCCATTTAGGACTGAGATGAGGAAATACTTTTTCATCCAGAGAGTTGAGAATCTGTGGAATTCTCTGTCACAGAAAGCAGTGGAGGCCAATTCACTCGACGTCTTTAAGAGAGAGTTATATATAACTCTGAGGGCTAATGAAATCAAGGGATATGGGGAGAAAGCAGGAATGGGATACTGATTTTGGATGATCATCCATGATCATATCGAATGGTGGTGCTGGCTCGAAAGGGCTGAATGGCCTACTCCTGCACCTATTTTCAGTGTTTTTTCTGAAACTTAAAAAAAAATCTAGGCACAGGCAACGCCAGGATCTACTGCCATCCCCAATTGTTCTTGAGATGGTAGCAGCAAGTTGCATTCATGAATTGCTGTACTTTATTTTAGTATGACCAAAATCTGGCAATTCCAATAGTACAGATCTGTTTTAGCATGACCAAAATCTGGCAATTCCAATAGTACAGATCTGTCCTGGTTCTGTAACAAAGTAACAGGCCTTTGAGCCTGATTGAACACTGATTTTTTTGATTGAAGTATCATAATGAGCAAAAGCCGATGCCAAGGAAGGATATAGACTACTTAACTGGACTTGGCAAATGCAAAGCATTAAGTATTCAGAATTAATTCAGCTTTCCAAAAATAGACTGGGAAACACATTCTGTAAATGGGCTGGATGGTTTGGAGTTTGTAAAATGTGTGTAGGATAGTTTTTTGCAGCAATACATAGAGGTATCAACCAGAGAATGGGCAGTGCTGGACCTCCTGTTAGGAAATGAGGCAGGTCAGGTGACAGAGGTATGCGTTGGTGAGCACTTTGGGACCAGTGATCACAATACCATTAGTTTCAATATAATTATGGAGAGAGTCAGAACTGGACCTAGGGTTGAGATTTTTGATTGGAGAAAGGCTAACTTTGAGGGAATGGGTAAGGATTTAAAAGGAGTGAATTGGGACATTTTGTTTTATGGGAAGGATGTAGAAGAGAAATGGAGAACATTTAAAGGGGAAATTGTAAGAGTACAGAATCTTTATGTCCATGTTCGGTTGAAAGGAAATAGTAAAAATTGGAAAGAGCCATGGTTTTCAAGGGAAATTGGACACTTGTTTTGAAAAAAGAGAGATATCTATAATAATTATAGGAGGCATGGAGTAAATGAGGTGCTAGAGGAGTATAAAGAATGTAAAAAGAATCTTAAGAAAGAAATTAGAAAAGCTAAAAGAAGATATGAGGTTGCTTTGGCAAGAAAGGTGAAAGTAAATCCAAAGGGTTTTTACAGCTATATTAATAGCAAAAGGATAACGAGGGATAAAATTGGACCATTAGAGAGCCAGAATGGACAGCTATCTGCAGAGCCAAAAGAGATGGGGGAGATATTGAACAATTTATTTTCTTCGTTATTCACCAAGGAGAAGGATATTGAACTCTGTGAGGTAAGGGAAAAAAGTAGAGTAGCTATGGAAACTATGAGATTCAAAGAGGAGGAAGTACTGACACTTTTGAAAAATATAAAAGTGGAAAAGTCTCCAGGTCCTGACAGGATATTCCCTAGGACATTGAGGGAAGTTAGTGTAGAAATAGCAGGAGCTATGACAGAAATATTTCAAATGTCATTAGAAATGGGAATAGTGCCGGAGGATTGGCGTACTGCGCATGTTGTTCCATTGTTTAAAAAGGGTTCAAAGAATAAACCTAGCAATTATAGACCGGTTAGTTTGACGTCAGTGGTGGGCAAATTAATGGAAAGGATACTTAGAGATAATATATATAAGCATCTGGATAAACAGGGTCTGATCAGGAACAGTCAATATGGATTTGTGCCTGGAAGGTCATGTTTGACAAACCTTCTTGAATTTTTTGAAGAGGTTACTAGGGAAATTGATGAGGGTAAAGCAGTGGATGTTGTCTATATGGATTTCAGTAAGGCCTTTGACAAGGTTCCCCATGGAAGATTGGTTAAGAAGGTTCAATCTTTGGGTGTTAATGGCGGAGTAGCAAGATGGATTCAACAGTGGCTAAATGGGAGATGTCAGAGAGTAATGGTGGATGGCTGTTTGTCAGGTTGGAAGCCGGTGACCAGTGGGGTGCCTCAGGGATCTGTGTTGGGTCCACTGTTGTTTGTCATGTAAATCAATGATCTGGATGATGGGGTGGAAAATCAGATAAGTATGCAGACGATACTAAGATAGGTGGTGTTGTAGATAATGAAGTAGATTTTCAAAGTCTACAGAGAGATTTGGGCCATTTGGAAAAGTGGGCTGAAAGATGGCAGATGGAGTTCAATGCTGATAAGTGTGAAGTGCTACATCTTGGCAGGACAAATCAAAATAGGACGTACATGGTAAATGGTAGGGAATTGAGGAATGCTGTGGAATAGAGGGATCTAGGAATAACTGTGCATAGTTCCCTGAAGGTGGAATCGCATGTAGATAGGGTGGTAAAGAAAGCTTTTGGTGTGCTGGCCTTTATAAATCAGAGCATTGAATATAGGAGTAGGGAAGTAATGTTAAAATTGTACAAAGCATTGGTAAGACCAATTCTGGAGTATGGTGTACAATTTTGGTCGCCTAATTATAGGAAGGATGTCAACAAAATAGAGAGAGTACAGAGGTGATTTACTAGAATGTTGCCTGGGTTCCAGCAACTAAGTTACAGAGAAAGGTTGAACAAGTTAGGTCTTTATTCTTTGGAGCGCAGAAGGTTAAGGGGGGGGGACTTGATTGAGGTCTTTAAAATGATGAAAGGGATAGAGTTGATGTGGATAAGCTTTTCCCATTGAGGGTAGGGAAGATTCAAACAAGAGGGCATGACATGAGAATTAAGGGACAGAAGTTTAGGGGTAACATGAGGGGGAACTTCTTTACTCAGAGAGTGGTAGCTGTGTGGAATGAGCTTCCAGCAGAAGTGATGGAGGCAGGATCGATTTTAACATTTAAAAGTAAAGTGGATAGGTATATAGACGGGAAGGGAATGGAGGGGTATGGTCTGAGTGCAGGTAAATGGGACTAGGGGAAAATAAGTGGTCGGCACGGACAGTTTCCGTGCTGTAATTGTTATATGGTTATATGGTTCCAAATATTCATAGGAGCAACATAGGCCCTCTTTCAATAAAGATATAATGTATAATTGAAATAGAATTCTTAGAAACCGCTGGTTTCCAGGGAAATTAATTTATAACATTAGTTGTTATTTAAGATTGAATTCTAAAAGACTAGAAAGAGAATTGCTGAACTCTGACAATCATGAGGGGCGCTAGGGAGATATCAAATGACAGGAAACAGACTAATGCAGTGCCACATGCAAAAAGGACTGTGGAACACATTGAAATAATTACAGACCCATCCATCTTCTACTTCAAGGAAGACAACACAATCAATCAGAGTAAACTTCTGGTTCAAATGAAAATGCTGCCTAACAAACCTATCTGAATTTGCCTAGGAGGTGACAAGCCAAGCTGACTGTGCAACCTGATGATAAAAGTATTTCCTTATTTCTAAAAGCTTGGGAAATTCCACACAAAAGTCTTTCGATTAAATTCACGATGCAATGGAATCAAGGGAAAATTTGAGAAGGTTAAGAAATGGCTGCTTAGAAACATAGAAAATAGGTGCAGGAGGCGGCCATTCGGCCCTTCGAGCCAGCACCGCCATTCATTGTGATCATTGCTGATCGTCCGCTATCAATTACCCGTGCCTGCCTTCCCCGCATATCCCTTGACTCCACTAGCCCCTAGAGCTCTATCCAACTCTCTTAAATCCATCCAGTGATTTGGCCTCCACTGCCCTCTGTGGCAGGAAATTACATAAATTCACAACTCACTGGGTAAAAAAGTTTTTTCTCACCTCAGTCTTAAATGACCTCCCCTTTATTCTAAGTGTGGCCCCTGGTTCTGGACTCACCCAACATTGGGAAAATGTTTCCTGCATCTAGCTTGTCCAGTCCTTTTATAATTTTATATGTTGCTATAAGATCCCCCCTCATCCTTCTAAACTCCAGTGAATACAAGCCTAGTCTTTTCAATCTTTCCTCATATGACAGTCCCGCCATCCCAGGGATCAATCTCGTGAACCTACGCTGCACTGCCTCAATCACAAGGATGTCCTTCCTCAAATTAGGAGACCAAAACTGTACACAATACTCCAGATGCGGTCTCACCAGAGCCCTATACAACTGCAGCAGAACCTCTTTACTCCTGTACTGAAATCTTCTTGTTATGAAGGCCAACATTCCATTAGCTTTCTTCACTGCCTGCTGTACCTGCACGCCAACTTTCAGTGACTGGTGTACAAGGACACCCAGGTCTCGCTGTACCTCCCCCTGACCTAACCTAAACCCATTGAGATAATAATCTGCCCCCTTGTTTTTGCAGCCAAAGTGGATAACCTCACATTTATCTACATTATACTGCATCTGCCACGCATCTGCCCACTCACTCAACCTGTCCAGGTCCCCCTGCAACCTCCTAACATCCTCTTCACAGTTCACACTGCCACCCAGCTTTGTGTCATCCGCAAACTTACTAGTGTTGCTCCTAATTCCCTCTTCCAAATCATTAATATATATGGTAAACAGTTGCGGCCCCAACACCGAGCCTTGCGGCACTCCACTCGCCACTGCCTGCCATTCTGAAAAGGACCCGTTCACTCCTACTCTTTGCTTCCGGTCTGGCAACCAATTTTCTATCCATGTCAACACCCTACCCCCAATACCATGTGCTCTAATTTTAGGCACCAGTCTCCTGTGCGGGACCTTATCAAAGGCTTTCTGAAAGTCTAGATACACTACATCCACTGGCAACCCTTCATCCATTTTACTTGTCACATCCTCAAAAAATTCCAGAAGATTAGTCAAGCATGACTTCCCTTTCATAAATCTATGTTGACTTGGACTAATCCATTTACTGCTATCCAAATGCTCCATTATTACCTCTTTACTAATTGACTCCAGCATCTTTCCCACCACCGAAGTCAGGCTAACTGGTCTGTAATTGCCCATTTTCTCTCTCACTCCTTTCTTGAAAAGTGGGATAACATTAGCTATCCTCCAATCCATAGGAACTGATCCTGAATCTATTGAACATTGGACAATGATCACCAATGCGTCCACTATTTCTAGAGCCACCTCCCTGAGGACTCTGGGATGCAGACCATCAGGCCCGGGGATTTATCATCCTTCAGTCCCATTAGCTTACCCAATACTATTTCTCGCCTAATGAAAATTTCTTTCAGTTCCTCTACCCCCTTACATCTCTGCCCTCCAGTACATTGCTTGTTGGGGGAATTATGTCAGTGTTGGCCCAGTATTTCCATTGCTATAGACTAATTATTATTGATTATTGTTATAGATTGGGGTGGTACAGTGGCGCAAAGGTAGAGCTGCTGCCTTACAGCGTCAAAGATCCGAGTTAGATCCTGACAACGGGTGGAGTTTGTACATTCTCCCTGTGGGGTTTTTCTCCAGGTCCTCCGGTTTCCTCCCACACTCCAAAGACGTCCAGGTTTGTAGGTTAATTGGCTTTGGTAAAACTTTAAATTGTCCGTAGCCTGTATGTGGTATGTTAGTGTATGGGGTATGCTGTATGCTGGTCAGCGCAGACTCGGTGTGCCAAAGGGCTTGTTTCCGCGCTGCTTCTCTGAAGTCCAAAATTGTTTAACTTTGTAAATATTTATAAAAATAACTCCCGAAGAGATCTTTACTTTGATGTAGGCCCAGAAGCAGGCCAAGTGGATTTTTGCCCATTGCAGACAAACTGCCTGAGAGATACACGACACCAGCATTTTATGCCATTACTAATTAAATGACTATTGCAGAGTAAATATCATAAAACAACAAAGTAGGAAGGGATGATATCCTGTGTAGAAACTTTCATGAGGGGGGTAACAGATTTTTACTTTACCCATTTGAACAACAATATGCACAGAGTGCATAATGGCATGTATCTAACATTCTTGCAATATTTCATACAGATTAAGCGATTCCTTGTAAGGAGGATGTTTTTACAACTCTGAGAATGATCATTGGTGACACAAGGACCTGCAGATGCTAGGATCTTGTATAGAACAAAGTGCTGGAGTAACCCTGTGTGTCATGCAGCATCTCTGGGGGAAGGGTAGGTGATGTTTTGGGTTGGAAAAACAGAAGATGCTGGTTTAAACCGAAGTTAGACACAAAATGCTGGAGACTGTTCCCTCTGCAACTCACTGGTTATCTCATCCCTTCCCACCCAAACCACCTCCGCCGCAGGAACCTTCCCCTTCAACCGCAAGAGAAGCAACACCTGTCCCTATACCTTCTCCCTCAACTCTGCCCAGGGACCCCGACAGTCCTTTCAGGTTAGGCAGAGCTTCACTTGCACCTCCTTCAATCTCACCCACTGTATCTGTTGTTCAAGATGTGGACTTTTATACATCGGCGAGACCAAAAGTAGACTGGGCGATTGTTTCGCTGAACACCTTCACTCAGTCCGCCTGGACTTACCTGATCTCCGGGTTGCCAAACACTTTAACCCCTTCTCACCTGATCTCCCAGTTGCCAAACACTTTAATTCCCCTTCCCATTCCCACACTGACCTTTCTATCCTAGGCCTCCTCCATTGTCAGAATGGGGCGAATCACAAATTGGAGGAATAGTATCTCATATTTTGCATGGGCAGCATATGGCCCAGTGGTATAAATTTTGATTTCTCAAACTTCAAATAACCCCTGCACTCCCTCTCTCTCCCCCACCCAAGTCTTCTTCATAATTCTTGCTACAGCCCTGCTTTTAATCAGCAAACATAAATCCATTACACTTTATCTCCTCATCTAAATCACAGGTGTAGGTGGAGAACAACTGGAGACTCACAATATGCTTTCCAGCATCCTATGAATGCTAAAATAACATTTATTGAAATCTTATTCAAATAAATTCATTTTTTAATCACTTGCGGGGTGACGCCTGTTTGGTGGTGAGTAGTCGCTCAAAGAGTCTTACCTTTTTCTCGATGCCGCTGGATTTTCAACATTTTTTAAATTTTCGGCGACCTGCTGGGACTATGACGGGTGCCGGCAAGTCGCCGAAAAAAATCATGTAAGTGGGACAGGCCCTTTAGGCCGATTTTAATTAAACACCCATATTCAAAAGTGGTCAACAAAATACAAAAAATCTAGTTGCTTGACTGTTGGAACAACATTTTGAAGGCGACTTCTCCAAAATGTTAAACACAAAATGGGGCTGCTTAAATTTATGCCATGTTGGAAATTCTATTAAGTTAAACATATTGTGATCATTATTTTATGGAATTACCTGTGTTGTAATGTCCATGCCATCTTCCAGGCTTACCATTACCGATGAACCACTCTCAAGAAGCTCTGCTATCACCACAGCCAGTTGCAGTATTCTATGTATCTGGGAAATTTAAAAAAAGCATTGCTAAAAAATAACATTGTCACAACTCCTGCAAATGAGTGTGATTTACTAAACACTATAAGATACTGATGAAATGCAACTGCACCTAGGCTACATACTTTATTGTTTTGCCAATATACTGTGTGGTACTGTTACTTTATTAGCTCATATTAGTCCATCAGTCACATTTCCTCACTCAATGGGAAATATGCTAAGTGTTGTGGAGAATATTCATTCCTCAAAAATTGTACTCACTTATTTCTACACTTTGCAATCATTCTATCATTCATTCAATTAAACATAATCTGACAGAAAAGGACAAACATTTTTTCTGTGATAAATGAATTATTCAGCAGGTATGCTCACACATTAAGCACAAACATTTTCAATAAGGAATACAGTCCAGTTACTTTAATTGTTAGACAGCTAGACAAAAGTGCTGGAGAAACTCAGCGGGTGCGGCAGCATCTATGGAGCGAAGGAAATAGGCAACGTTTCAGGCCGAAACCCTTCTTCAGACTGATGCAGAGTGGGGGGGTGCGGGAAGAAGAAGAGGATCCAGAGGATTGAGGATGTGGTCGTAGAGTTGGAGGGAAGGGGGAATCACAGAGTGGGGGGGGGGGGGGCAGTCAGAGAGGAGGTTGTGAAAATGTCTTTGGAGACATTTTACAAAACATGTCCTGATTTTGATTACTAAGTCAAAGTGCAGATTAAAAGAGCATTCCAATGGTAAAGAATTAAAACGACTTTCTCAATTATTAGATGTTATGTGATAAAAGATTTAGCAAATGGAATATATAGTAACCTGCGTGTACATACTATTGCATCACATTTTCAGAATCTAAGAAAGATAAATCATTCTAACTATTAATTCCTGAGGAGGGAAAAAAAGAAATAAAAGCTGGGGTTCATTTTTCAAGTTAACTTTTTTGAAATGTAGAATGTTATATTATAATCTTCATCACTGTGTTCAGTAATTAGGAATTAAATCAATAACAATAATTTTGAGCAACTGATATAAAGTAAATTAAATACCTGCAACAGCCATTCGGATTCACCAAGAAGCCTATATAAAGTCATATCTGTGTCATTGGAGACTCTGCTGGGAGCACATGCTCTCATTAGCTTTTTGAAACTAGCTTTCACCTGACGAACATCACAGTAATCCACAGGTATAAGCTCACAGTTAAGAGCAAGGTCAAGTTTAAAGCCCTGCGGACAAAAAATCCTTGTTAATATTGTTGAAAGTGTTGAAATAAAATTACTTTTTACTGCAGTTAATATGACTGGTCAATTGCAAAGATAGGAAGGATGAATAGAGCAAAGTTCATACAATCTTCAAGAAACATTTGTAGAGATTTGTTTCCTCAACTTATGCCAATGCCAGTTTAGAAATAGCTTGCAAGAATGGTTCTAAAAAAGAAGTACTCCAATTTTCATAATCATTTGCTGGGTAACCTTTATGAGAAATAGATACATGGTGTTTTAAAAATGCATCGCTTCATCTTTCCGGCTTCTTAAAAAAAGAGACAAACATCTTCCTCTTCTGTATTTTTTCTTTTGCTTTTTGAAAATAGTATTGTTTACAAAATTCATTCAGACAAACAGTATTTTTGTGGTGTTTACAATGTAATGCAAGAATCCCATGAATGCATTAATGAATTCTACAAATAACACAATGCCAATGTTTATGTTTGCAAATATAATTTGTGGATGATCCAATGGGAACAAAAAGTGAAAAGATAAAATTAAATTTTATATGAAAACTAGACCAAGTGGGACCTGTTGGGTCACACACACTAACCACCCCCCTTGATATATTAATATTATTCATTCGCCCTCAACTCACAGGCGCGTCTAGAGCGGGACAGGGAGGGTGGGTAGAGAGAGAGGGGGCATAAACACAAAGAGAGGGGCAGAGACACAGAGAGAGGGGCAGAGTGAGAGAGAGGGAGGGGCAGAGAGAGAGAGAGAGAGAGAGAGAGAGAGAGAGAGAGGGGAAGAGGGTGTTAAGGGGAAGGGGGGGTGAAGTCACGAGCGTTTGTCGACCAAAGCTCTCAGGAGTTCAACATTTGAACAACGGGGAGGAGGGAGGGTTGGGAGGTTACGTCAGTCGCAGCGCAAGCAGACAACAGATCCATTGTCACGTCATCAGCGAAACCCCCCCCAAAAAAACAGGCGTTTTGAATAGAAAGTCAGATTGGATTTGACAATAGACAATAGGTACAGGAGTAGGCCATTCGGCTCTTCGAGCCAGCACCGCCATTCAATGTGATCGTGGCTGATCATCCCCAATCAGTACCCCGTTCCTGCCTTTTCCCCATATCCCCTGACTCCACTATTTTTAAGAGCCCTATCTAGCTCTCACCTTAAAGCACCCAGAGAACCTGCCTCCACCACCCTTTGAGGCAGAGAATTCCACAGACTCACCAGTCTGTGAGAAAAAGTGTTTCCTCGTCTCTATTCTAAATGGCTTACTCCTTATTCTTAAACTGTGGCCCCTGGTTCTGGACTCCCCAACAACTCCCCAACATGTTTCCTGCCTCCTGCGTTTCCAAGCCCTTAGTAATCTTATATGTTTCAATGAGATCTCCTCTTTGTGAACATTTTGATTAATTACTGAAGAAATAAAGCAGGAAGTTTTCAGGTAAGCCGATTTTTGACTCCAGGGGGTAAATCTCTATCAGAATATGTAAACAATTTCCTGTTAGTGCGTTGTTTCTTCAAGTAGATGTGATCACAAACAAACAAATAAATACACACACACACATCCAAGATCAGAGTTTTATAGTTATAACTAGACCAAGTGCAGACCCGTTAGGTCTGTTCCCCCAACGTGCGGTTCCGGGGGGGGGTTGGGGGCAGCATGTCCCTGAGGGGGTGTTAAGGGGTAGAGAGGGGTGGGGTAAGGGGAAGGGGAGAGGAGAGGGGAAGGTGAGAGGAGAGGGGTTAGGGAGAAGAGGGGTTAGGGAGAAGAGGGAAGGGAGGGGAGGGGAGAGGAGAGGGGGAGGAAGAGGGGTAGGGGAGAGGTGAGGAGAGGGAGAGAGGTGGGGAGGGAGAGGGGGTGAGAGAGGAGGGGGAGAGAGAGAGAAAGGGCAGGGCGAGAGGTAGGGAGGGGAGGGAGAGGGGCAGAGTGGGGAGTGAGGGGAGAGGGGTAGCAGGGAGTGGTGCAAGAGCGAGGGGAAAGGGGTGGGGGGAGATGGGGGTGAAGAGGGGTGGGAGGGGTGAGGAGAGGGAGAGGGAGGAGGAGAGGGGGGTGGGGGAAGGGTGTGAGAGGGTTCAGGGAGGGGGTGAGAAAGTGGAGGAGGTGAGAGAGGGGTGGGTGGGGGAAGGGAGAGAGAAGTGGAAGAGTGGGGAGGGGGAGAGGGGTAGGGGGAATGGTGGAAGTTGGAGAGAGGAAGGGGTGGGGGAGTGGTGGAAGAGGGAGAGAGGAGTAGGGAAAAAGGGGTGCGGGGAGGGAGGGGGAGAGAAGTGGAAGAGTGGTGGGGGAGGGGGTGTGGTGGAAGAGAGAGGGGAGGGGTTGGGGGGATATGGGCGCGAAGAGGGGTGGGGAGGGGGGAGGGGTGAGGAGAGGGAGGAGGGAGGGGGAAGGGGAGAGAGGGAGAAGAGTGGGGAGGGAGGGGGAGAGCGGAGAGAAGGGTAAGAGTGGGGAGGGAGGGGGAGAGCGGAGAGAAGGGTAAGAGTGGGGAGGGACAGGGAAGAGGTGTAGGGCGGAGTGTTGGGGTAGGGGAGAGAGAGCGAAGAGTGTGGAGGGAAGGGGGGAGTGGTGGAGGGAGGGGGAGAGCGGAGAGAGGGGGAAGAGTGGAGAGGGAGGGAAGGGAGGAGGGGAGAGAGGGGTGGGGGAGGGAGAAAGGGGTAGGGGAAGGGTAGGGGAGATGGGGAGGGAGGGGGAGGGAGAGGTGGGGAGGGACAGGGGTGTGGGAAGGGAGGGGTTTAGGGGGAGTGGTGGAAGAGGGGTAGGGAAAAAGGGGTGGGGGAGAGGGGTGAGGAGAGGGAGACGGAGAGGGGGGGGAGAGAGGGGGAAGAGTGTGGAGGGAGGGGGAAGGATGGGGAGGAGGGAGATGGGGTAGGGGAGGGAGGGGGAAAAAGTGTGGGGAGAGGGGGAGGGGCAGTCCATCTATTCCCCACTCCCTATCACCCCCAATCCTCTTTCTCTATTCCCACACACGTGATCAAGCGCTTCGACACAGGCTGCTGGGGCTGGGGCAAAGGAAGATGTAAATGAGATCCATTCCGATTGGACATTTGTGAGGGATGGCATTGTGACATCGCACAATGGAACGTGCTGGAACATCAGGCGGGGGAGGGGGGGCTGGGGCTGGTGCGAGGGCAGATGTAAATGAGATCCGTTCCGATTGGACATCTGTGAGCATTGGGCATTGTGACATCACATGATGGAATGTTTACCAACATTCTGTGGGTGAGAGCAGTTTGATTGTTTTAAGCTTTTGAAAAGTTGGGGGGGGGGGGGGGAAGGATTTTATGAAAAATTGTGTACGTAACAATATCTAAATGTAAAGAGGAGCGCCTTTGGTAATGTACAAGCGTAACGTCTGGCGAAATGGGAAAAAACGACGGCGTTCGAGCGTCCTGTTTTGGCGGAGCAGGGAATCAAAGGGCGAAAACGTGGCAGCCGGACGGCTGTCGGCAGACACACACAGAGTTTTAATATAATAGAGATAAGGATATGGATATGAATGGAATCCAATTTCATCTTACTCTCAGCTGAGATTTTTCCCCAAACAGGTAGAGTGCTGCTTGGCGCTTCAGGAGCTGGTTCTGCAAAGAATTGTCACAGCCAGCCGTCACAGGGGATTCCTTTCCAGCTAACCTTGCTCCGACATCAGTGGTTGAAAACTGGGCATTGAAGCGACTACTGGAGCGTAGACTGGCCCACATACCTGCAGAGAAAAATAAATTCAATTATGAGAGTTATTAAGATTAAATACTGACACAAAAGTAAAGATATTTTCTTTGTTTAAAACAAGCTTTGGTTTAATTTAGTCAGACGTTTATGGTGGATGATATCTACACAGTGGTTCTTTTGGGTTTGCGGAGAGCAGCAAAAGAATCATTTTTGCCATTGAGCTCTATGAAAGCTCCCCACAAAACACCAGAGATCACTGTGGTAAGAATATCTATTTTTTCCAAAATCTACAGGCATCTACTTAATGGAATCTAGTAGCACCCATCAACCATTTTACTTTAAAGAATTTTCAGACACCAAATCAGAAATAATAAACCATTTTAAATTAACATTATAAACATTTTATAGTGCAGAATAATTATTTTTATACCAAAGGGAGAAAAAAAAGGAAAAATACATTATTACATAAAGGTTGAAGAAATTATATTTTTGCCTTTCTTTGTATTTTACCTCTCAGTTTGTAAACGGATTAAAATCAGGCTAATGATTTGGAGAAGGCCTCAAACTGCAGAGGTTGTCTGAATCACTGACAACAATGGTGGGAATGCTTTGCATGTGAATTCTGAGGCTAAAATCAACTTCACGGAGTAATGATGGTGACTATCAACAGCTTTTATATCATGATAGGAATACTCTAAGCCCTCATGTTTAAAACAAATTTAAAATGGGTTAACATTTTATTTGAAGCATTGTGCTAGTACAATCTGATGCATTCAACATTCCTCTGAGTGGGTTATATTGAAGATGTAACCAAAAATATGGAAGCTGCAGCTAAAAAAACACACTAATGCCCCCACTTTCTCAGAAGGCTGGGGATATTTGGCATGTCTCTAATGTCTTACCAACTTCCACAGAGGTACCGTAGTAAACATACTGTTGGGTTGCATCACAGCTTGGTTTGGGAACAGCTTTGGCCAAGACCACAAGAAATTTCCAGAGTTGTGGATGTTGCCCAGTCCATCACACAGACCAGACTCCCCACCATTGACTCCTTCTACACTGCCTGCTGCCTTGGGAAAGCAACCAACATACAGTGGCTTCCAAAAGTTTTCATACCCCTTGAACTTTTCCACATTTTGTCACGTTACAACCACAAACGTAAATGTATTTTATTGGGATTTTATGTGATAGACCAACACAAAGTGGTGCATAATTGTGAAGTGGAAGGAAAATGATACATGAGAAGCAGCCAAGAGGCCCAAATTTTATTACAAATAAAAAACTGAAAAGTGTGGCGTGCAAAAATATTCAGCCCCCCTGAGTCAATACTTTGTAGAACCACCTTTCGCTGCAATTACACGTGCAAGTCTTTTGTGGTATGTCTCTACCAGCTTTGCACATCTAGAGACTGAAATGGTTGCCCATTCTTCTTTGCAAAATAGCTTGAGCTCAGTCAGATTGGATGGAAAGCGTCTGTGAACAGCAATTTTCAAGTCTTGCCAGAGATTCTCAATTGGATTTAGGTCTGGACTTTGACTGGGCCATTCTAACACATGAATATGCTTTGATCTAAACCATTCCATTGTAGCTCTGGCTGTATGTTTAGGGTCGTTGTCCTGCTGGAAGGTGAACCTCCGTCCCAGTCTCAAGTCTTTTGCAGACTCTAACAGGTTTTCTTCCAAGATTGCCCTGTATTTGGCTCCATCCACCTTCCCATCAACTCTGACCAGCTTCCCTGTCCCTGCTGAAGAAAAGCATCCCCACAGCATGATGCTGCCACCACGATGTTTCACAGTGGGGATGTTGTGTTCAGGGTGATGTGCAGTGTTAATTTTCCGCCATACACAGCGTTTTGCATTTAGGCCAAAAACTTCAATTTTGGTCTCATCAGACCAGAGCACCTTCCGCCACATGTTTGCTGTGTCCCCAACATGGCTTGTGGAAAACTGCAAACGGGACTTCTTATGGCTTTGTTTCATCAATGGCTTTCTTCTTGCCTCTCTTCCATAAAGGCCCGGTTTGTGGAGTGCACGACTAACAATTGTCCTGTGGACAGAATCTCCCACCTGAGCTGTGGATCTCTGCAGCTCCTTCCAGAGTTACCATGGCCTCTTGGCTGCTTCTCTGATCAATGCTCTCCTTGCCCGGCCTGTCAGTTTACGTGGACGGCCATGTCTTGGTAGGTTTACAATTGTGCCATACTCTTTCCATTTTTGGATGATGGATTGAACAGTGCTCCGTGAGATGTTCAAAGCTTGGGATTTTTTTTATAGCCTAACCCTCCTTTAAACTTCTCCACAACTTTATCCCTGACCTGTCTGGTGAGTTCCTAGGGCTTCATAATGCTGTTTGTTCACTAATGTTCTCTAACAAACCTCTGAGGCCTTCACAGAACAGCTGTATTTATACTGAGATTAGATTACACACAAGTGGACTCTATTTACTAATTAGGTGACTTTTGAAGGCAATTGGTTGCACTGGATTTTATGTAGGGGTATCAGAGTAAAGGGGGCTGAATACTTTTGCACGCCATACTTTTCAGTTTTTTATTTGTAAAAAAACTTGAAAACCATGTATCATTTTCCTTCCACTTCACAATTATGCGCCACTTTGTGTTGGTCTATCACATAAAATCCCAATAAAATACATTTACGTTTGTGGTTGTAACGTGACAAAATGTGGAAAAGTTCAAGGGGTATGAAAACTTATGCAAGCCACTGTAATCAAGGACGTTCCCCACTCTGGTCATTCCTTCTCCCTGCTCCTCTTGGGCAGAAAATACAAAAGCATGAAAATATTTTTCACCAGACAGTTTCAGTCCTCTGTTATCAACTTTCTGAATGATCCTTCCATAAGCTGGCTACAGTCCTGATTTTTCCATCATTTTCACATCATCAATTAACTGGTTCTCATTACATGAAACAAGATCTGAAATAGTATGTTGTCTCTTCAACATATGAATTAGGAGTGAGACAGGCTACTCAGATCTTTGAGCCTGTTGCACCATTTATTATGATGGGGGATCTGACTGTTAACTTAATTTATTTCTCTCTGTCTATTCACGGTACTCTTTCATGCTTTTGCTTATTTTAAAAAAATCAAGAATTTAAATTCCACCAGCCTCGAGGAACAGAGTCCCAAGACTCAAAGCCGATTACATATTAATAAATAGACAGAGATGACAAATGAGTGAATTCAAAGGGATATGGGTGTTCCAATACATGAATCACAAAAGGTTAACTATTTGCCTGTCTACCTGCCTGTATAGTAGGCAAACAGCATGTAGCCTTTATTGCTAAAGGGTCATAATAGGGAGGTTTTGTTACTCATGTACCAGGTGACAGTGAGACCACTTGTGGAATACCAAACTCCTAGTTTTGGTCCGTTTACCTGAAAAAGAGTATAGTAGCATTGGGGGCGGTCCACAGGAGGTTCATCAGACTAATTTTCTGGGTGTGAGGCTGTCCTATCACGAGAGGCTAGACAGTTTGGTTTTGTATTTCCAGGAGTTTAGGAGGTGATGTTATTTAAACATATAAAATCCTGTGAGGACTTCACAGGATAGATGTCGAGATGTTTCCACAGGTGCGGGAGTCGTGAACAAGGGAATATTGCTACAAAATAAGGAGCATGCCATTTAAAATTGAGATGTGTAAAAACCTGCTATCACAGGGTAACGATGAATTCTCTGCCCCTGATCATGTTGGAGATATATCATTAGATATATTTAATGAGGCGATGGATAAATATTTGAAAGACCAAGGAATTAAGCATGATGGGGAACTGGCACAGCAGAGGCCAGCACAGTTGAGTCATGATCCCGTTGATTGGCAGGGCAGATTTAGGGGCTGACTTGCCTTCTCCTGCTCCTGTATTCTTGTGTTCTTTATGATATTAAGTCCCTTTTCACTGATCTGGAAAATCATCTCTTCTACCCACCATGAATTCATCCTCCATGCCTCTAATACGACTGTCTAATATTAGTCTTCAAGGTCATTTGCGTTGCCAATTAAAAACCTAGCAAAACTGAAAAATGGCAGTCCGTAATAACAGTGAGGATTACTAGGGTTTGGAATTACTAGGGTTTAGGATAACTGATGGGAGGCAGTTCAGGACAAGCATATATTAGTTGGATAAATGACTGTTGGCACAGCAATACTGGGAGAACACCATGGGGAAAAAGATACCAAGCTTTGTTGTAAAAAACAGTTGAACAGTTCATGCGGGGGGGGGGGGGGGGGGGGGGGCGGCCTGCGGCGTCACACGCTCACACTAACCACCCCCCGCACGCACACATTAACCACTCCCGTGATATTATATTAATATTATTCATTTGCTCCTTTTACCCATCCCCGCCCTATCCACTCACGCATAGCCCCCAACTCGCAGACGTGTCTAGAGAGGGAGAAGGAGGGGGGTAGAGAGAGAGGGGGGTAGAGACAGAGAGAGGGGCACAGAGAGATGGAGAGGGGCAGAGAGAGGGGCAAACAGAGAGAGGGAGAGGGGTGGGAGGGACGGGGGGGTGAAAGAGGTGGGGGGAGGGGGGAGAGAGATGGGGAGAGAGATGGGGAGAGAGAGGGGATGAGATGGGGGAGAGAGGGGGGGCCACGGCTTCACTCACACACTAAGCACCCCCCTTGATATTATATTGATATTACTCATTTGCTCCTTTTACCCCGGCTCTATCCACTCATGCATAGCTCTCAACTCACAGGAGCGGGTAGAGAGAGAGAGAGGGGGTAGAGAGAGAGAGGGCAAAAAGAGAGAGGGGCACAGAGAGAGAGGGGGAGAGGCAGGGAGAGAGGGGCAGAGAGAGTGAGAGAGAGAGGGGCAGAGAGAAAGAGGGGCAGAGGAGGAGGGGAGAGATAGGGGAGGGGGAGAGATAGGGGAGGGGGAGAGAGGGGTGGGGGAGACAGCTAGGGGGGAGAGAGAGGAGGGATAGAGGAGGGACAGAGGGGGCAGAGAGGAAACGGGGGGGGGGGGGGGGCAGAGAGAAAGCGATGGGCAGGCGGCGGCCAGCCAGCAACCTAAGGACTGTGAGCTCGGCGGCTTCAGTGCAGGGCCCAACTTCCTCTCCGGCAACGTCTTTTGAATAATGGGGGGGAGGGGCGTCACTCACACACTAACCACCCCCCCTCACACTATCCATTCATGCATAGCTCCCAACTCGCAGGCGCGGCTAGAGAGTGAGAGAGGGCAGAGACAGAGAGAGGGCAAAGGCAGAGAGAGGGCAGAGGCAGAGAGAGGGCAGAGGCAGAGAGAGGGCAGAGATGGAGGGAGGTAGAGAGAGGGGGCAGAGAGAGAGAGGGGCAGAGAGAGGGGTGCCGTGCCAAGGGACGCCGTGCCAAGGTGATTGCTCTGCCGAAGATAAACAAGCCTAGCGATGACCCCAAGGGATACCGACCCATCTCACTGCTGTGTGTTCCATACAAGCTCCTGGAACGTCTCTTCCACACACGTCTCAATCTAGTGATCGACCCCCAGCTGCCTAAAGAAGAGGCTGGCTTCCGAAGCGGTAGGTCAACGGCGGACTAGGTGACCCTCCTGTGCCAAGACATAGAGGACAGCTTCCAGGCAGGGGAGAAGGCTGGCGCTGCCTTCTTGGCCCTCACAGCTGCATATGATACTGTCTGGCTGCGTGGACTACACATGAAGCTTCTGGAAATCATCATGGAGATGTTGAGCAACCGCAGCTTCAGGCAACACATCAACAACGGGCAATGCAGCATGGTGAGGAAACTTAAGAACGGCGTCCCACAGGGCTCAGTGCTGGCACCAATGCTGTTCAACATCTATATCCATGACCTGCCTGCAACCCAGTCAAAGAAGTATGGCTATGCTGATGACCTGGCCATCCTACTCAGTAAGCCGGTACCCGGACGTGGCGCCGACAGACAAGAAGCCAAAGCCAAAGAACCGAATAGAAACGAGGCCGAAACGTCAATGAACCGAAAGAGTCCGAAGACGAAACGCCTTCTAACCGAAAGGATGGGACGCCTAAATGCAAACTAACCAAAGGGCGGGACGCCTAAAAGCCAACAAACCGAAAGGCTGCGTCGCCTAAAAGCAAACTTACCGAATGGCCGCTCTGTTGAAACGCCATATACCCGAAAGGCGGCGTCGCCTACAAGCCAAAGGAACGACTGCCGCTCAACAGAAAAGTCCAAATAACAGACTTGACTTTTGGGGGGGGGGGGGCGGGACTTGTCAGCGATTGGTCCAGACCCCCGCGTCAATCACATCACTGTGAAGGCATGAACATTGTCCTACACCTCCGCTCCACCCGACCCGCAGCCCGCGGAGGGTGGCCGTGGGAGAGTGGGGGTTGTCCCGAGCGATGCACACCTTCGACCGCTTCCCTACCCGTAGCCCCCAATTGCACTTGCCCTGCATGTTGCAATTGAAATCGCCCTCCCCCTTCTGTGAGGTGAAAAGTTCAGAGTGTTTCTGTCGAGCCATTGTGATTTTGATTATTTTAAACTTTAATCAGTAATGTCGAGAAAAAAAGCATAAAATGTTCAGTGAAGATGTTCTGCCTGGAGGGGGAAAATGTGAATCAGAATATGTAAAAATCTTGTGAAAGTATGCATTTTTAAAGCTTTAATCGCGAATAACGTGTCAAATATAGGATGAAATCTTCAGTGAGGCTGATCACTGCTAGCCGAGCCATTGTGACGTCATCAGTTGAAACTGGTTGTTTTAATTTCAAAGTCTTTTGACTTTTTTAAAATCAGTAATGAGTCGAGAATAAGTCAAGAAATAAAGCATAAAATGTTCAGATAAGGTGTCCCGGCCCCGAGGGAATTATGTCAATGCGTGTATATGTAAAGACAACCACATATACACACGTACAAGATCAGACTTTTAATAAGTAGTAGACCGAGTGGGTCCAGTTGGATCCCGTCCCCTCTATGCGCGGGGGGGGGGGGGGGGGGCGGGGGTGCGTCACACACACTAACCACCACTTACACACACTAAACACCCCCCCTTTATATTAATACTATTCACTCGCTCCTTTTACCCCATCCCCCGGCCTATCCACTCACGCATAGGCCCCAACTCGCAGGCGCGGCTAGAGTGGGAGGGGGGGGGGTAGAAAGAGAGAGGGGGCAGAGGCACAGAGAGGACAGAGGCACAGAGAGGGACCCAAGAGAGTGACCCCAGTACAGGCCGCCACCCCCCACCCCCCCCGACTTACTCGTTCTTTCTGCGTCTTTTGAACTACGGGGACAGGGGGAGGGGGTGACGTCACTCGCAGCGCGTGGAAGAACGGCGTGCGGAGCGAACCCATTATGACGTCATCAGCGAAAGGCAGTCGTTTTAAAATTCAAAGTTTTGGCATATTTTTACACATTTTCAGTCAGATAGAGCTCTAGGGGTTAGTGGTATCAAAGGATATGGGGAGAAGGCAGGCACGGATTATTGATTGGGAACGATCAGCCATGATCACAATGAATGGCGGTGCTGGCTCGAAGGGCCGAATGGCCTCCTCCTGCACCTATTTTCTATGAGAAGTAAAGCATGACATTTTCAGATAAGTAACTTTTGGATGCCACGGGAATAAAATGTCGACTGGAGTATGTAAAAATGTTATCGTTACCGCGTCGCTTTTTCATGAAGATGTGATTATACACAATCAAACACACAAGCATCCAAGATCAGACTTTTAATAGTTACTAGACCAAGTGGGACCCGTTGGGTCCAGCCCCCTCAACGCGCGGTTTGGGGGTGGGGGGTGCCGGCCTGCGGCGTCACACACACACTGACCACCCCCCACAAGCACCCTAACCACTCCCCTTGATATTATATTAATTTTATTCATTTGCTCCTTTTACCCCATCCCCTGCCCTATCCACTCATGTGTAGCCCCCAACTTGCAGGCGCGGCTAGAGAGGGAGGGGGGTTAGAGAAGACAGGGGCAGAGGACAGAGACAGAGGACAGAGGACAGGGGCAGAGGGGGCAGCGACAGAGGCAGAGAAGGACAGCAACCTTCCCACCATGCGCCGCCACAAAGACCCCAAGCAAGGCGGCGAGCGGGCAGGCGAGTGTCGACTAAATGACCGCTAGTTGGGCTGCCGCAGTCTTCAGCTGTAATCTTTGGTCCAGGGCCGGACTTCATCTCCGGCTGCGTCTTTTGAATAACGGGGGGAGGAGGGAGGGTTGGGGGGGGGGGGGGGGTGATGTCACTCGCAGTGTGAGGAAGAAGGCACGCAGACCCATTGTGACGTCACCAGCAAAAGACAGTCATTTTAAAATTCAAAGTTTTGTCAGATTTTTGAATATTTTCATTAATAACTCGAGAAATAAAGCATTAAATATTCAGATAAAGCGATTTTGGACCCCAGGGGAAAAATGTCTACCAGAATATGTAAACATGTTACCATTACCACATCATTTTTTTCGCAAAGATGTGATTACACACCAATAAATTCACATCCAAGATCAGAGTTTTATAAGTATAGAGATATGATAGATATGATGGAATGTTATGTATGTGAATGATGTCACACAAAGTAAATGCTGGCATTGGAAAAGCCTATTAATGATTACATATTTAAAATGAAAGCCAATCATAAGTATAATATAATAAGTGCTTATAAGTAATTCCCTAAAACAATCATACAAAATTCATACAATTTTAATCTAGGACTTAAAAAAAATAAAATAAGTTTAATCCATTCAAGGATGCTGGGTCAAAATTTGCTACAGCCAGGACAGATTTACTTTTTGCAGATCTGTTGTTGGGAACTTGCAACTTGATCTAAAATGTAAGACTCTATGAGTGGCATCATGACCCCAAATAATAAGTCCTGCCCACAAATGAAATCCAATATCAAAACACGTTAGGAAAATCACCAACAGTTTGGTCAGCAAGCTGGTGATTACCACATTTGCAGGACTCTTAAACTTCCTGATAATTACAGAGTATGTGGACGTTCAACATGAAATTTCCAACATTTCCCTGTAATCTTGCTATTTGAAACAGATGACCCACTGAACAATGCATCAATTGACAATAGGTACAGGTAGTTCCAGCTATAATACAAGTTTCCATGCTGCAATTTATGAATTAGGGAAAAGTGTCTGTGCTGGCCGATAGTTACAATGCAATTCCGATCAGAAGCTAGAGAACTGCTTAAAAGTTATATTGGAAATTGCCAAGCAGAACAAAAACTGCCTTGGAAAAAAAGTGAAGGGGGAAAAAAGAGTTTCTTTGTAACCTCCCCGCAGCAATTAGACACTTGTCTCTTTAAAAATGTCTATTGAAATTGACAATCAATTGCTTCTATTGACATGTGCAATGCTACTCTATTAAACAACATAACATACGGCACAAAAATAAAACTTGTAGCAATAAAAAGCTCATTATTTTTGAAAATTCTGTGGAAAAAAACTTGTCTGAATAATATACATATTATAATATACATAATAATCTAATATACATAATATGACATTAAAATAAGTCTGAAACTTTTTAATCCCATACCTCGTTTCCTCAATTGTTTTTAATAACGTAATATTTAAGAATAGCAGGTTTCTTAGGAATGTAACAGTCCCGTTACAGCAGAATTACCTGCATTAGCTTCATAATTTACATAAATGAACAAATGAGCAAATTTTACATTTCATCCCGAACAGAAACAAGAAACAAATAAAAAAAACTCAAAATGGTGCCGAGAAAGAATCTGAAATAACTGAATGCATGCAATAAGTTTAAGATGTGGTTTACTGATATTTATCTCCGGAAAACAATTCTGATCGTGAAACCACTGCTTACATTAATGCTGTCCAACCACAATCTAAGACACATGTCTTGATCCATGGCAAATTACATGCTTTCCATTCTCAAAACTGGAAGATGTTGTTGGAGATGGAAATGTATGATATGAATTTGCAGTCAACATTCTTGAATTAAACTCTTACATTGCTAATATTAAATTTGTAATTTGATTGGAAACCTAAAGGTTATTTCAGTTCCTGCCTGAACAATGGGGAAACAAACTGAGTGGAATCAGTAGAATACAATGAATTACAATACCTTGGTTGAAGACTCTTCCTTTAACAGTACTCTTTTGCTGGGACTGAGTGAACAGCTTATCTCTGTACCCGAGTACTGGTGGATGAAGGCAACAAGAGTGATTTTGAGCATTTTATGCATAACCATGAAACCAAATCTCACATTTCAAGCAGAAAGTTATAGTATACAATTTAGGACTGTGCCAACAATTGTCTCTAAAATTCATTGGAACATGACCCTGTTGATAACACTGTTTTCTCCCACAATGGCCTTTGGAGATCACTCGCCTGATTTTGTAGGGTAGTGTTTTGGTAGGGTAGTGAGTGGGAGGATAACTGCCACACTTTCATCGATTAGATGCGTGTACATTAGTGTGTGTTCTTTCCATTAATTCCAGAATTGCTACCTTCCCTCTACGGAAGAGTAAATTGGGATTTCAAGTCATTTGCTTTGCCTAAACCAATGACAAAATCTATTCATATTCTCGTAAAAATCTATTTATCTGCACTAGTTTGGATTACTGCCCAAAGTTACCACACTAGGCAGAATGCAGCCTTGGAACTTACAGACTCTCTCACCTGACTCTATGATAGGCATGACACGCCAATTAAAATGTATCTCAACAAGACTTCGGGTATGTTAGGTCCAACAGATTTCAATGTTTTCTCAAAGTCATTGGCAATTTCCTGGTGTTACGGCAGGACACTGGCTGAAATCCAGTGGAATTTTTGGATCATAATCAACTGATCATATTCTTTATTCACAAGCTGCAAATAAAAACTCATGTTTGTCATATGGTAAATTGATTGCATTAGCAATTAATATTTACAAATACGTAAACACTTTGTTGGCACAGCTCTAAATGCATTAAGCATGCAAAGGGAAACAAACTACCAAATAAAATTATCTAAAGAAATACAAATCTGCAACTACAATCTAACAAAATGAATTGTTGCAAACATTTGCAATTAGAATTAAGGTTGACTCATTTTATGATACAGAATTATTGGAATGTAAATACCGAAGGAATGTCAACATAATGGGATGATTACATTAACATTCCTTGTACTGATTGTTGAGAAAACAGTAATAAAATTACACAATTAGAATTCAGCCAGAGAACATAATTTCTTTTTGCATGCGATTTTTAAAGAAATGTCAACAATTAATTTGTTCCTTGCTATTCATCAGGCTGCAGAAAGTTTTCCATCCGTGCTCAGCACATGATACAATATCAACTAAGAATCATAGAGTCATGCAACACGGAAACAGGCCCTTCGTCCCACTTCGCCCATGGCGACCGAGATCCCCCATCTAAGCTACCACTTGCCTGTAAATGGCCCATATCGCTCTAAACCTTTCCTTTCCTCGTACCTGTCCAAATGACTTTTAAATGTTGTTATTATACATGCCTCAAGTATTTCCTCTAGCAGCTTGCTCCATGTACCTACCACCCTCTATGTGAAAAGGTTGTTCCTCAGGTTCATATTAAATCTTTCTCCTCTCATCTTAAATCTATGTCCCTTGGTTCCCGATTCCCCTACTCTGGGTAAAAGACTCTGTGCATTCACCCAATCTATTTGCCTCATGGTCTTATAAGCTCTATAAGATCACCCCTCATCCTCCTGGGCTCCAAGGAATATTGTCATTGCATGCCCAACCGCTCCCTATAGCTCAGTTCGTTTGAAACATCAAAGTTAATAAAAGTAGCAAATGCTTAAACAATACAGTAAAACTGATAATGCAGTATTCGATTGTTTGGAAATGCCGATGGTTTGGCTGCTGGTTCACTAATCAATCGCAGACTAAACCAATGGGGTGGACCGGATATCAAATAATGACAAGACAGAGATATCGGAAAGTGATTGAGAACCTCGTAACTCGGTGCCAAAACAAAAACCTCATCCTCAATGTTTTCAAGCCAAAGGAGATTACGATCAATTTCAGGAAGCGAAGCGGCACACAGACCCGGTATAAAGTGATGTTGCAGAAGGAGAGATGGTTGATAGCTTCAAGTTCGTAGGAATAAATATCACCAGCAACCTGTCCTGGACCAGCTATGGACACATCGAAGCAATGGCCAAGAAAGCACACCAATGCCTCTACTTAATTTTAAACGATTAGGAAATTCAGCACGTCCCCACAACGCTCACCAAATTCTACAGATGTCCCGTAGAAAGCATTTTATCAGGATGCATCACAGCATGGTACACGGTGGACGGCTTGATTATAATCATGCATCGCCTTTTCGCTGACTGGATAGCACGTGACAAAAAGCTTTTCACTGTACCTTGAAACACGTGACGATGATAATAAACTGAACTAAACTAATCCTGAACATGAGTTGGAATTCCAAAGCAGAAGCAGGGATGTGCAGCCAGTGCTAGACATACAGTGTGCGTCAGAGACAGATTTGGGGATCAGAGGACCGGGGATCTGGAACATGAGTAGGATAGCAGCCGGAGGCGAAATCCAGAATTCTTGCACATTTCACAATCTCTTTAACTTCGTTGGGTTCACTGGAAAATTGAAGATACAGGAGACTGCAGATGATGGAATCTGGAGCATTCAGCAAACTGCTGGAAGCACTCAGTGGGTCAAATAGAATATGTAGATGGAATCCTGTAGGTTGAATCCTGGCATCAAGACCGCTTCTCAACCTGTGGGGTTCCTTCAGGAGATTGTTTAGTGTTTGCTGGAAAATGTATACTACTACGTAATATGATTAAAAAAACGTGAAATGAAAGTGTATTTTCCGAGTCACCGTGTCAAAAACTCCAATCAAATGGGTAAGACATAAAGCCATGCTGACTATCTCGAATCGGTCCTCACTTTTCCAAATGCATGTGGATCCTCTCAGAATCCCCTTCAATAGCTTACCCAGCAGTGATGTTAAGCTGTTAAAGAAGGAACTGCAGATGCTGGACAATCGAGGGTACACAAAAGGCTGGAGAAACTCAGCGGGTGCAGCAGCATCTAAGGAGCGAAGGAGATAGGCGACGTCTCGGGTCGAGACCCTTCTTCAAACTCCCAGTGATGTTAAGCTCACTGGTCTGTAGTTACCAGGCTTTTCCATGTAGCCTTTCCTACATCAATCATGCGACCTCCAAATAAGCTCTGAACTACATAGAGTTGGGGGCATTGTTTTTATCTTTCCACTATTATTGTTTGTTTGTTTATTTATTTCTATGCATACTGAACTTTTGTTGTTGTTTATTATGGTGTTTACAGAGTACTATGTTTACATCTCAGTTGTGCTGCTGCAAGTAAGAATGACATTGTTCTGTTTCAGAACGTATGACAATAAAACATTCTTGACACCATGTCAGAGGAAGTTGAAAAGAATGCAAACTGTTATCATTAAGTTGCACCCTGAAGTAATGAAGTTTTCATATTTGCAGCTTTATTTATACAGAAAAGTAAAGACTTCTCCTATCCCCCATCAAAGTAAGAAATGTCATTCTGGGTGAAAACTCTGTCATAGAAACATAGAAAATAGGTGCAGGAGGAGACCATTCGGCCCCACACCGCCATTCATTGTGATCATGGCTGATTGTCCCCTATCAATAACCCGTGCCTGCCTTCTCCCCATATCCCTTGATTTCTCTAGCCCCTAGAGCTCTATCTAACACTCTCTTAAATCCATCGAGTGATTTGGCCGCTACTACACTATGTGGCAGGGAATTCCATAGATTCACAACTCTCTGGGTGAAAAGGTTTTTTCTCACCTCAGTCCTAAATGACTGCCCCTTTATTCTAAGACTGTGGCCCCTGGTTCTGGACTTGTCCAACATTGGGAACATTTTTCCTGCATCTAGCTTGTCCAGCCATTTTATAATTTTATATGTTTCTATAAGATCTCCCCTCATCCTTCTAAACTCCAGTAAATACAAGCCTAGTCTTTTCAATTTTTCCTCATATGACAGTCCCGCCATCCCAGGGATCAATCTCGTGAACCTACGCTGCACTGCCTCAATCACAAGGATGTCCTTCCTCAAATTAGGAGACCAAAACTGTACACAATACTCCAGATGTGGCCTCACCAGAGCCCTATACAACTGCAGAAGAACCTCTTTACTCCTATACTGAAATCCTCTTGTTATGAAGGCGAACATTGCATTAGCTTTCTTCACTGCCTGCTGTACCTGTACGCCAACTTTCAGTGACCGGTGTACAAGGACGCCCAGGTCTCGCTGTACCTCCCCCTTACCTAACCTAACCCCATTGAGATAATAATCTGCCCCCCTTGTTTTTGCCGCCAAAGTGGATAACCTCACATTTATCTATATTATACTGTCACTTTATTACCAATGCTGAGGTTACAATTACTGTTGTAATGCATGCATAAGTCAGGGCTTTTATCCAATGTGTTTCTTCATTGTCTCTTCTAAGACTTGTTTGCCCAAATATCTTAGCTGGTTTATATGATTAATAATTAGTCTTTTTCATCATCAATACAAGCTTAACCGCAAAAGATTTTATAACAATAGACATGCTAGCCTCGTTTGGTCTGAACGCAAACAACTCTCTCCATGTCACAGTCAAGGGGGGTCAAGGCCTGGAGTTGTTTTTCTCAATGATTAAAAATATGAATGTTTTATGCATCTGAAAACCGTGCTCAGAGGACATAACTATACTTAAAGAAACTAATTAATAAAAGGTGGATGAAAATGAACCCGTTGCTTTAACAAAGCCTGTTGAAGTTTATCCAAACACAATAATCTTGTTTGTTCACTTATTTTTGACGACTTTTTGTAAGCGTAAAAAACAAAAAGAAGAAATCACAAATGTTCTTGTTCCTCTTCCAGAACTACATTTCATGTGTGTCCTATTAACTACCAAGCTAGCTTTCTATGAACAAGACGAGAGTTTTATTTAAATGTGGCAGTTCACAGGCGAGAATCAGTTCATGCTGATTTCTTTCCTGACCTGGAGTATACTATTCCTTGGCACTGGTGATGAAATCAAGCATTCACTACAGTCATGTCAACCTATGCTAACATATTTACCTTTATTTTCTTTAATTATATTTCATAATCTAATCTTAAAGCAGTGAAACACATCAAGGGAGCCTTTTTTAAATAGTCTGCGAAATTTTTGAATGTGAACTTTGAGAAACTTTGGTATGTAACATGACCAACCTCCACGTGTGAAACTGTTTGGAAGGTGCACGTCCAAATGTGTTGGGACCACCTGCTTCACTGCACTGGATGCTCGAGAAGATCTTTTGTCAGTGGCTGTGTCTAAAAAAAAGTTTTTTTTTAAAAAAGAGATTGTGATTCAACCATTTACAAGATTCCATTAAAACAAAAATAGTTTTTTTGATGACTGTTGGTTCATCCCCTAGATTCAATAGTCAGTGTTATCTCGTAAAGAAACGTGCCCTTCAGCCCAATTCATTCAAGCTGACCAAAATAGACACAAAATGTTGGAGTAACTCAGCGGATGAGGCAGCATCTCTGTCTACTGTATAATGGGCGACATATCGGGTCGAGACCCTTTATCTGAAGAAGTCTCTTGACCCGAAATGTCGCCCATTCCTTCTCTCCAGAGATGCTGCCTCACTCGCTGAGTTACTCCAGCATTTTGTGTCTACTTTCGATTTAAACCAGCATCTGCAGTTCTTTCTTCCAAGATGTCTTCCTGACCTAGGCCCAATTTACCTACATTTTTCCCATATCCTTCTGAAACGTAGAGACATGAAACTGCAGGTGCTGGAATCTTGAGCAAAAAACAATTACAATGCTTAAGAGACATTTGGACAGGTTCATGGACAGGAAAGATTTAGAGGGAGCAAAAAACAGTGCTTGAACAACTCAACAAATCAGGCAGCAGCTGTGGAGGAAACGGACAGGCGTCATTTTCGTTCAGAACCCTTCACCATACAGATGGAGTAAGGAGAAGAAAGCTGGAGAAGAAAGCTGGAAAAGAGAGGTGGGGGTGGGACAAAGCCAGGTAAGTGAAAGGTGGATGCAGGTGAGGGGGTTGATTGGCAGATGAACAGAATAACTCACGACAAAGGCAAGAAATGAAAAGGAGACAAAGGTATCAGATAAGGAGAGATGACGAGGAGAGAAATGCAAAGCTGGAGGAATGGACATGGATGGAAAGGGAGACCGGGGTAGGCCTTCTACTTCCTCTCCCCCATTTAATCTCCAACTGCTGCCATGAAATTGAGTCGCGATTTCTCCTCTCCCCTTACCCACTCCCATCTCATCCCCGTCAAACACGCAACCCTCATTCACTCAATATCAATATTGTCATTAAACCATGGTACATGGTAGTCTGGCAGACTGACCTCTACTGTGCTGAGGCCAGGCACCTGCTCTTGGACAATTCTTCCTACCTATTCTTTGACCATGATCCCACTGTAGAACGCCACGCCACCATCACCCAAACTATTACAAATGTTATCTCTTCCTGCGATCTCTACACCACTGCCTCCAATCGAATAGTTCCTCAACCCTGCACTGCCCATTTCTATGTCCTACCTAAAATCCATAAGCAGGATTGTGCTAAATTATACTCTCTGCTACATTGACAATAGCACTGTTTCCACACATCTGGTCAACCACACTGATCCTTAGGGAGACCTATAATTTCCATGGTTATCCTTTTGCTCTTGGCATACATAGAATCTCTTAGGATTCTGCTTCACCTTACCACAGATATCTCATGTCCCTTTTTTAATTCAGCATCCCTTAATAAATTGCTTGATTCTTCAAATAGCAAGACTAGAAATAAGGAATTACAAGTTCAGGCAAAATATGTGAAGATATTTATGTGAACGGAGGCAAAAGGTGTTTGATTACGTTGTGTAAGAAAGAAAACATAGACTGGATGCATGAGTTGATTTGTTCAACATAATCTGTCTGGCAGTCTTGCTTTCCAAACTATGTATGTTCATATTACAATTACATCTAAATGACCCCATTACTGGTACATTCCACTGAACAAATTATGATCAAAAGGTTCCACTTTCACTAAACTGGTATTCATAATTTTGGATTTATGTAGACCAAAAAAATAATTCAGATGATTGCTCCAAAGAAAGATTTCACAATCAAGTGGAGAGAAACTGACCTTCTCCATCATGGTCTGGTTTGGCTCAGCCACCAAGCATGACATCCGGAGGCTGCAGCGCATCGTTCGATCAGCCGAGAAGGCTGCAACCTTCACCCCCCCCCCCCCCCCCCCCCATCAACGAACTATACACTGCAAGGGCCAGGAAGCGAGCGGGTAATATTATCTCTGACCCCTCTCACCCTGGCCACAAACTCTTTGAAGTACTTCCCTCTGGAAGGCGACTCGGGACTGTCAAACCCGCCACAGACAGACATAGAAAAACAGTTTTTTTCCACAACAGCTACTCAACAGCCAAACGTCTGTAGCCTCCTTTTGCTCAGGTATTTTATTTCATTCTTCACATGTTTAAATTATAATGTTTTATTTTAATTGTCTACTGTATATCGTGTTGTTACATCAAAGAAAGTCAGAGCAAAGCACCGGCAAATTCCTTTATGTATACATACTTGTCTAATAAAATGTATTCAATTCAATTCAATTCAGATTAATCAAAATGCTGTCTGTCCATTTCTCTCCACAGATGCTGTCTGGTCTGCTGAGTTCCTCCAGCACTTTGGTTTTTGTTCAAGAGTTTAGCATCTGCAGCCCATTGTGTCTCCATTTCACAATCAAGATGCAAGAATCATCTTTGATTATAATACAAACACCCAAATATCCTGAGCTTAGTTAAACTGCATGGGCATATGGATGATACACTGGAGTGCACGTGGATGATATATTGTAATTTTCTGTTACAATATGGAGAATTACCAAGGCAGAGTATGTGGTTCCCATTGTTCCTAAGGTGGGGAAATGTAGGTTAACCAAACAAAAACATATTTTGTTTACACTCTTTGCTTGGGCTTTTGCATCACTTATCATAGCAAAACGGTATTTTAATAGAACTGCACCTGGAGAAAGCATGATGTTGGGATGTCCAGTAGGTGTGTTGCAGCCATTCATTTTGGAGAGGCTAGGTACTGCATTCAACAAAGCTTGTAGGTATTTTTCTTGTTCAATGCTACTTGACGATTCTGTGGATGTAGGTGCTAAATGAAAAATAAAATAAATTGTTACACAAAAAATAATAATGAAATTCACTGTTAACCAAAGTGACTAATAACGGAGTAGCACGTTGAATATTCCAGAGACTAGAAAGAACATAAGCATGGGAAAGGGTATAGTTTGCACTAATTTTTCACATGCAGATCATTAAAACCTGGATTAAATAACTCTAGTCTAAATTTTAGGGGGAAATTGTGGCCACTGGGAAATAAGACCAGGCATATTCATTTATTATTCACATTGGCATGCTTGATATTTCCTGTGTGAGATTAAAGGGCCTGTCCCACTTGGGCGGCATTTGCGCAACATAATTTACATGTCACGATGCGCGCATGGTGTGTGGTGAGGCATGGTGGCTTAGGCAGTGGCGCGCGGATTTTGGGATTCACAAAATCTTTGCGCGCCACCTGTGTGACGCGCAAATGATGCCCAAGTAGGACAGGCCCTTAACATATCTAATGTTGCCACTATTCACAGAATGACTATTTTCGCCTTCACTGCAACGCACATCTTTCATGGAACTGTCAAAAAACAACCACTGAAACATGGCACTAAATTTCACACACACACATATATATCAAAGTGACTTCACCCTGAAATTGTTGCATTGATCAAAATATCTGCTGAACCATTTCCATTTGTCAACATCTTTTCCAAATCATTTTACGTTGCTTCGTCATTTAGCTTTTTAGTTTAATTCTCTTTTACTCATTTTATTGCAATCTTGCAATAAATCTTGTTGCAGCATTCTCCATTTGTGTCAAGTAATTTATTCAGGGCTACGAAATGCGCAGAGATGGCTACACACCTACTGATCCTTCTTCCTGAGCATTTCCCCTCATCTCTTTGGCAACTTTTATGCAGCTGCCAATAGTTGGCTTTGTGCTAGGCCCTTTAAGGTCTGTCAAACTTTTCTGAGCTTAGCTTAGCAAAGGTATGGCATTGGCAATACTTCTCTATAGCTTCCAATGGGAAATGTACGTTCTGTTGTTCGTTCTCTATTAGTGCAGATTTCAGGTGCAGACCAGTTTGGTGTTACTTCAAACCTAATGGCCAATTTCACATGAACTGCAAACTAAATAATTGGTCATTAACAACTTTACAGATTCAAAACAGATCAAACCCAACTTTAAAACGTGGTGTCCAGGAAGCACAGAAATCTTTGCCCCTAATGGTTGAATAATGCAATTATAATATTTGCAGTTGCATTTAAGTGGCTGCAAAGTGTGACACAGATGGTACAGAAATCATTTAGATTTCTTGAGGAAAGAGAAAATTAAATAAAAAATGAAAATATATATTCTATCAGTTAACTAATCTGGATCTTTATATATATATATATACCAACAAATAAACTGTCTAATTTTGCACAAATAGATCAAAGATATATTTAAGTGTGTTGATTTGATGAGTATTAACTGTGACCTATTTTTGACAATGTCTTTTGAAGGTGAAAGTGCATTATTGCAGAATATGCATATAAATCTTACCAGCTGAGTGTGGATTTGGGGATTTGAAGAGTCCCACAACGCCCTTTCCATGGAATCCACCAGATCGTAGCAAAACAGCTTTTGTTTTGGAATGTTTCCAACATACCACTGGAAGTCTGTTGTGGCGATAACAGCGTGCAACCTTTTGTAAGCTGCTATCCGGTACAGGTTGAGGTACAACCAGAAGCCCAGGATAACTGCGTTAAAACAAAACAGTATTGTGCTACTTAACAGTTTAAGTGATGTGGAGCATAATTCCTGCTACTCACTAAATCAGATTTTAGTTGTTTGTTCCAAATGAACTCAGCACTCATCTTTTTGAGTTTTTCTCTTCTACTTTTTAATTGAATAGCTTGTGGAATAGGTACATGATGTTGAATATAACAGAAAAATAACCTATATTTTGGCTTGAAAGACCTAGCACTCAAAAATAATGACCATACTGCTCCTCTGTTTTTACCCCAAAGAAAGACACGAATTATAGGGATCTTGGGACAGTTAATGTAGATGGCTTGAGGACAGTTCGTATTACAGTCGAGGAGTTGCTGCATGTGTTAATATGTATGAATGTAGATAAATCTTCTGCGCCTGATCAGATATATCCAAGGACACTGTGGGACACCAGAGAAGAAATTGCAAGAGTCTTGGCTTACTTGATCATCAGACATGGTGAGGTGCTGGAAATTTGGAGGGTGACAATGCTATGCCTTTATTTAAGAGCTACAAAGAAAAACCTGTGGGAGTTAGCATTAAGCCTAACAACTGTGGTAGGAAGGTCACTGTAGAGAATTCTCCACGATAAGATATACATGCATTTTTATCTTCCCACCATTTTTACCAGTCATATCTTCCCATCCACATCCACATCCCTTTTCACCTTATGCAGAGACCGCTCCCTCCGCAACTCCTCATTTCACTCATCCTTTCTCCCTCAACCACCACCTGCCAAGGTACTTTCCCCTGCAACTACAAATGATGTAACATCTTTCCCTATACCTCCACCGTCACCTCCATTAAGGCACCCCAGCGGTCATTCCAGGTGAGACAGAGGTTTACGTGCACCTCCTCTAACCGGTGGTCTCCTGTACATCAGCGAGACCAAGAGTTGACTCGGCAAACATATCACAGAACACTTGCGCTTGGTCCGCCAAAGCCTACTGAATCTCCCGGTTAGAAACATAGAAAATAGATGCAGGAAGAGGCCATTTTGGCCCTTTGAGCCTGCACCACCATTCAATGTGATCATGGCTGATCATCCACAATCAGTAACCCGTGCCTGTCTTCTCCCCATATCCCTTGATTCTGCTAGCCCCCAGAGTTCTATCTAAAGGCCCTGTCCCACTTACGTGTCCTTGGCACACAAATTACGCGTCGTCGCGTTGAGGCACACGGGCATCGTGTGGCCACGCGGGGCCGGTCCCACTGAGAAGTGCTGAGGGATATGGAGTTGTGCACGGTATCGCGTGGCGCTCTGACATTTTTTAGCGAACAAAATCTTTGCGCGCCACCGGCCTGTCGCGTAACTGCCGGCCAAAGTGGGACAGGCCCAAGACCCTGGCGCAATGCAACATCTCACCTCCAACAGCAGCAGAAGCAGGCAAATGATCGCCGAGTTCGGCCTGGGGCTCAGGGCGGTTGCGGTCCGGATCTGCCCCCACTTCTACTCCCACAGCGGGGCCAAGAAAATTTAAGATAGACACAAAATGCAGGAGTAACTCGGCGGGACCGGCAGCATCTCTGGAGAGAAGGAATGGATGACGTTTTGGTTCAAGACCCTTCTTTCAGACTGAAGAAGGGTCTCGACCTGAAACGTCACCCACTGCTTCTCTCCAGAGATGCTGCCGGTCCCGCTGAGTTACTCCAGCATTTTGTGTCCATCTTCAATTTTCAGAGTTAGTGAAAAAGTTTTTTTTCCAATCTCAGTTTTAAATGGTCTCCTCTTTCTTCATAGACTGTGGCCCCTGGTTCTGGACTCCCCCAACATTGGGAACATTTGTCCTGCATCTAGCTTGTCCAATGTACACAAAATGCTGGAGAAACTCAGCGGGTGCAGCAGCATCTATGGAGCGAAGGAGAGAGGCAACGTTTCGGGCCGAAACCCTTCTTCAGACTAATGGGGGATGGGGGGAGGCGGGGGAAGAAAGGAAAAAGGAGGAGGAGCCCGAGGGTTGAGGGAGAGATAGGAAGGGGAGGAGACACCAAGGGTTACAGAATTGAGAGAATTCGATGTTCGTGCCAAGAGGCTGCAGACTCCCCAAGTGGAATATGAGGTGCTGTTCCTTCAATTTGCGATGTTGCTCACTCTGGCTGTGGAGGAGGCCCAGGACAGAGAGGTCGGATACGGAATGGGAGGGGGAGTTGAAGTGCTGAGCCACTGGGAGGTCGGGTTGCAAGGAAAGTGCCCGGGGAAGGGGTGGAGCGGGAGGGAAGGGAAGAATTGACAAGGGAGTTGCGGAGGGAGCGGTCTTTGCGGAAGGCAGAGATGGGGGGGAGATGGGAAGATGTGGCGAGTGGTGGGGTCACGTTGGAGATGGCGAAACTGGCGGAGGACTATGTGTTGTATGTGCCGGCCGGTGGAGTGAAAGGTGAGGACCAGGGGGACTCTGCCCTTGTTGCGAGTGGGGGGGATGCGGAGAGAGGGCAGTGTTGCGGGGTATGGAGGAGGCCCTGGTGCGAGCCTCATCTATGGTGGGGGAGGGGAATCCCCGTTCCCTGAAGAATGAGGACATTTGTGATGCCCTGGTGTGGAACACCTCATCGTGGGAGTAGATGCGTAGACGGAGGAATTGGGAAAAGGGGATGGAGTCCTTACAGGAAGCAGGGTGGGAGGAAGAGTAGTCCAGATAGCCGTGGGAGTCAGTGGGTTTATAGTGGATGCATAGTCCAGTTTGCCCAATCCTTTTATAGTTTTGTACGTTTCTATAAGATCCCCTCTCATCCTTCTAAATTCCAGTGAATACAAGCCCAGTCTTTCCAATTTTTCCCCATATGACAGTCCCGCCATCCCGGGGATTAACCTCGTGAACCTACGCTGTACTGCCTCAAGAGCAAGGATATCCTTCCTAAAATTAGGAGACCAAAACTACACACAATATTCCAGATGTGGTCTCACCAGGGCCCTGTACAACTGCAGAATGACCTCTTTGCTCCTACTCCTTACTCAAATCCTCTCGTTATGAAGGCCAACATGCCATTAGCTTTCTTCAGTGCCTGCTGTATCTGCATGTTTACTTTCAGTGACTGGTGTACAAGGACACCCAGGTCTCGTTGCACTTCCCTTTTTCCTAATCTGACATAATTGAGATATTAATCTACCTCCTTGTTCTTACTGCCAAAGTAGATAACCTCACATTTATGAACATTATACTGCATCTGCCATGCATCTTCCCACTCACTCAACCTGTCCAAGTCACCGTGCAACCGCCTAGCATCCTCTTTGCAGTTCACACTGCCACCCAGCTTTGTGTCATCTGCAAATTTGCTAGTGTTACTTTTAATTCTATCATCTAAATCATTAATATATATTCTAAATAGTTGTGGCCCCAGCACTGAGCCTTGTGGCACTCTACTCGCTACTGCCTGCCATTCTGACAGGGACCCGTTTATTCCTACTCTTTGTTTCCTGTCTGCCAATCAATTCTCTATCCATGTCAATACCTTACCCCCAATACCATATGCTCTAAATTTGCCCACTAATCTCCTGGCTTTCTGAAAGTCCAGATACACTACATCTATTGGCTCGCCTTCATCCATTTCACTTGTCACATCCTCAAAAAATTCCAGAAAATTAGTCAAGCAGGATTTCCCCTTCATAAATCCATGCTGACTTGGACCAATCCTATTACTGTTATCCAAATGTGCCGTTATTACTTCTTTAATAATTGACTCCAGCATCTTCCCCACCACCAATGTCAGGCTAATTGTCAGGTCAATAATTCCCCGTTTTCTCTCTCTCGCTCCTTTCTTGAAAAGTGGGATAACATTAGCTACCCTCCAATCCACAGGAACTGATCCTGAATCTATAGAACATTGGAAAATGATCACCAATGCGTCCACAATTTATTAGAACCACCTCCTTGAGTACCCTGGGATGCAGACCATCAGGCCCTGAGGATTTATCAGTCTACCCAATACTATTTCTCGTCTAATGCAAATTTCTTTCGGTTCCTCTGTTTCCCTAGATCCTCTGTCCTCTAGTACATCTGGGAGATTCCTTAGTGAACACAGAACCAAAGTACCTGTTCATCGTTCTGCCATTTCCTTGGTTCCCCTGTTTCTGCCTTGAAGGGACCCACATTTGTCTTTGTTAACCTTTTTCTCTTACATACCTAAAGAAGCTTTTGCTATCCTTCTTTACATTCTTGGCCACCTTACCCTCAAAGTTCATCTTTTCACCCCGTATAGCCCTTTTTGTTACCTTCTGTTGTCCTTTGAAAGTTTCCCAATCCTCTTGCAATCCGCTACTCTTTCCTATGTTGTATACCTTTTCGTTTAGTTTTATTCCACCCCTAGCTTCCCTTGTCAGCCACGGTTGCCTCTTACTCCCCTTAGAATATTTCTTCCTCTTTGGAATTAAATTATCCTGCATCTTCTGGATTTAGCCCAGAAATTCCTGCCATTGCTGTTCCACCGTCATTCCTGCTAGGATCCTTTTTCAGTCGAGCTTGGACAGCACCTCTCTCATGCCTTCATAGTCTCCTTTGTTCAACTGCAACACTGACACTTCTGATTTAACCTTCTCCCCCTCAAATTGCAGATTAAAGCTATCATATTATGGTCACTATCTCTTAGCGGTTCATTTACCTCGAGTCCCCTTATTAAATATGGTTTATTAGACAACACTAAATCCAGAATTGCCTTCTCTCTGGTAGGCTCCAGTACAAGCTGCTCTAAGAATCCATCTCGGAGTCACTCTACAAACTCTCTTCCTTGGGGTCCCAGTCTACCTGCATATTGAAATCTCCCATAACCACAGTGGCATTATCTTTGTTACATGCCAATTTTAACTCCTCCTGCACCTTACATCCTTTATCCAGGCTCCTGTTTTGGGGCCTGCAGATAATTCCCATTAGTGTCTTCTTACCTTTACAATTCCTCAATTCTATCCACAGCGATTCTACATTGTCAGTCCCTATGTCATCCCTCGCAAGGGACTGAATTTCATCTCTCACCAACAGAGCTACCCCACCTCCTCTGCCCACCTGCCTTCCCTTTCTATAGGACGTATAACTCTAAATATTCAGTTCCCAGTTCCGATCCTCCTGCAGCCATGTCTCTGTAATCCCCACAATGTCATATCTACCAATTACTAACAATTTTAATTCCTCTTCCCATTCCAATACTGACCTCGATGTCCAGGACATCCTCCATTGCCAGAGTGAAGCCACACGCAAACTGAAGGTACAGTGCCGTACATAATGTTTGGGACAAAGACCCATCATTTATTTATTTGCCTCTGTACTCCACAATTTGAGATTTGTAATAGAAAAAAATCACATGTGGTTAAAGTGCACATTGTCAGATTTTATTACAGGGTATTTTTATACATTTTGGTTTCACCATGTAGAAATTACAGCTGTGTTTAGACATAGTCCCCCCATTTCAGGGCACCATAATGTTTTGGACACATGCCTTCACAGGTGTTTGTAATTGCTCAGGTGTGTTTAAATGCCTCCTTAATGCAGGTATAAGAGAGCTCTCAGCACCTAGTCTTTCCTCCAGTCTTTCCATCACCTTTGGTAACTTTTATTGCTGTTTATCAACATGAGGCCCAAAGTTGTGCTAATGAAAGTCAAAGAAGCCATTATGAGACTGAGAAACAAGAATAATGACATCGGCCAAACCTTAGGCTTACCAAAATCAACAGTTTGGAACATCATTAAGAAGAAAGAGAGCACTAGTGAGCTTACTCATCGCAAAGGGAATGGCAGGCCAAGGAAGACCTCCACAGCTGATGACTGAAGAACTCTCTCTATAATAAAGAAAAATCCCCAAACACCTGTCCGTCAAATCAGAAACACTCTTCAGGAATCAGGTGTGAATTTGTCAATTACCACTATCCGCAGAAGACTTCATGAACAGAAATACAGAGGCCACATTGCAAGATGCAAACCACTGGTTAGCTGCAAAACTAGGATGGCAATGTTACAGTTTGCCAATAAGTACTTAAAAGAGCAACCACAGTTCTGGAAAAAGGTCTTGTAGACAGATGAGATGAAGATTAACATATCAGAATGATGGCAAGAGCAAAGTATGGATGAGAGAAGGAACTGCCCAAGATCCACAGCATACCACCTCATCTGTGAAACATGGTGGTGGTGGTGTTATGGCCACCACCACAGTCATGTATGACTGTTGAAGGAACTGGCTCACTTATCTTCATTGATGATACAACTGCTGATGGTAGTAGCATAATGAATTCTGAAGTGTATAGACACATCCCATCTGCCCAAGTTCAAACAAATGCCTCAAAACTCATTGGCTGGTGGTTCTTCTTCTTTCGTGTGGCGTGCACAGCCTAAAGTTGTTGGACAACTTGTTCTATTTGATCTTCCGTTTGTGCACGTCGAGTTGGTTGCATTAGTCGAAACAGGGCGGACCACGTGAAGGTTGCAATCTTCCACCCAGCTGGTGGTTCTTTCAACAGCAAGACAATGATCCCAAACATACTGCTAAAGCAACAAAGGAGTTTATCAAAGCTTAAAAAATTTATATGCTGTAGAGCAAACTGAAGCGGACTGGTCCCTAAAACAAGCATAAGCTAAAGATGGCTGCATTACAGGCCTGGCAAAGCATCACCAGAGAAGACACGCAACTACTGGTGATGTCCATGAATCGCAGATTTCAAGCAGTCATTATGCACCTAAATACTAAACATGACGACTTTAATTTACATTACATTGCTGTATTCCAAACATTCTAGTGCCCTGAAATGGGGGGACTATGTATAAACACTACTGTAATTTCTACATGAAACCAAAATTTATAAAATGGCCTTTATTAAAATCTGACAATGTGCACTTTAACCACATGTGATTTTTTCTATTACAAATCTCAAATTGTAGAGTACAGAGGCAAATAAATAAATGATAGGCCTTTGTCCCAAGCATTATGGAGGGCACTGTACCTCACTTCACATTCCGCTTGGGTAGCTTACAACACAACGGTATGAACATCAAATTCTCCAATTGATTTTACACCTGCCCCAATATATAAAGGGAAGTTAAAACATGTTCTCTTTTTCCCCGATATAGGATATAGTACAATATAGGAGACAGCATCACATCCGCATTAGTTTAATTTGCCTCACATCAATACTTTGCAAAAAATTAAAAACTCCAAAGTGAAAAATAAAAAATAAATCCACTAGATGGCAGTCTCAGGCCATTTGCTCAGTACAAAATATAAAATCCTCAACTTCAATTGTAGCAATGCTGAATCTTCAGAGAAGCTGCACGAGGATCAAGTCAGGGCTTGAGGGCCTGAGCTACAGGATGAAGTTGGGCAGGCTAGGGTTTTATTATTTGCAGTGCAGGAGGATGAAGGGTGATCTAATAGTGGTATATGTGATCACGAGGGGAATAGATAGGCAAATACACAGTCTTTTACCCCGAGTAGGGGAATCAAGAACAATAGGACACAGGTTTAAAGTGGGAGCGAATAGATTTAATAGGAACCTGAGGGGAAACCTTTTCACACTGAGTGTGGTGGGTACATGGAACGAGCTGCCAGAATGGGTAGTTGAGGCAGGTACTAACAACATTTAAAAGACATTTGGACAAGTACATGGATAGAAAATATTTAGAGGGATGTTGGCCAAATGCAGGCAGGTGGGAATAGTATAGATGTGACATCTTCGTTTGCATGGGAAAATTAGGGCAAAGGGCCATTTTCCATGCTGTATTCCATGCTAAGTTCAAATGTTACCCCAAATCCACATTTTTTTTGGAGAAGCTGCTTGCTGAACCACGCACATGGTTCAATGCATCAATATCACCAAGATATCTTAAACAGCCATATATATGTGGTTTATCCATTAAAATGGCTGCAACAAAATTTATTATTAACAAAAATTATTAACAAAAAGGCAGGCCAGAAAGAATGTCTTTCGCATGCAGGGTGTAAAATTGACAATTGGAAAGTTGACTCATCTTCTGATACAACAGTTTCAAGTTTGCTGAATTTTACTCAAAAGGTGTTTAATTTGTATCAGCATTATTAAAATGAATGGGTGCCTAGAAATCCTTTCAAATTTTAAAATGGGCTTTTTCCTGATTTTGATCAATTCCATATTCTGTTACAATAGCTTCAGATGTACCATGCATGCAGGTACGTGCCGTGAGTAATTACTCAGGGTAGGCATTCAGTCTGCTTAAAAAATATTAAACCGCGCATGCGCAGATTGTTCTCTCCGTTAAATAAATAAAAACAGTGACAATTCAATTTGCCCAAGGCTTCCTAGTCTCCTTTATTCTGAATTACTGAATGGGGGGGGGGGGGGGGGGGGGTGAAGGGTGATGCCAGACGGAGAGATGGTGGGAAAAACGGGAGTACAGGGAATAGTTGAATCAGTTGTCATCTTATTGAATGACAACACTTGTTCAAGGGATTCAAAGTGTACTTTCAATCTCAAAGTGAAACACATTAATGATTTTAATCTCAAAGTGAAAACACATTAATGCATTTTATATCACTCAAGAAATTTGACATGGCACAACCCAATAATTTATCCCTTCAAGTGGTGTCTTATCCTGTGCAAAACTTGTGAGACTAGGAAAATGAATCCATCTTGTGACAAGTAGGCTTTAATAGAACAGTACTGGACTAAGACAAAGTAGGCTAAGTCTCATTTCAAACATTCTATTGTTTGGCAAACCCATTATGCTGACACCTAAGATCCCACAAATTGCTCACTCCCATTGATTGTTGATCCATATTGTTTGATTGGAGAGCCCCCTGGTGGTGCAGCTTTCAGACAGTTAAATCACTACACTGCTCCCCTTACCTTCACCCCAAATGAACATGCAATACAGGTCCTTGCAGCCCACCACTATCTTCAGATTTGAGTCTGGTCCTGGATATCATCTTGGAAATGTGTGATGGCTATTTAGCTGCATTGCAGGACCACTGAAGTTGGCACAAGAGACCGTATAAACTGATTACAAATGCAATTGAAATTACCATATATACAGCAACTCTGTTACAGCAAACCAAGCATTCTAGGCCAGATTCCATTGTCGTTTCTAGGAATTCTGATTTAGATATTGTTAAAATTGCCTTTTTACATGTAATTTGCAGTAAACAATTTTGCATAATTTGACAATTTTTAAATTCAGAGCCAAAGAATACAAATAAACTCCACTCTACTTTTTGTGTAACTGAACAAACCTGCCAGCTATAATGAAAATGTGACTCTCATATACAGAACAGATGGGAGAAAAAAAGACCATGATTATTTCACACTCTTGGCAGGTCAGTTGTTTTCCATCCTCTTTCATACAACTTTTTAAAAACAATTTCAGTTATGTCATGTTTTCAGTCTACCTTATTGATGTCCAAGTTATTTTAAGGAAAGGTCATGCTATTTTCCATTACAAGCTTCCACTAGTTTGTCCCTAGACAATGAATGTCCTGTGCTTGATAAAAGCATTATCCAAATAAATAAAGTACATATGTGGAGTATATTCAAGTGTTATAAAAAGGATGACTACATACAGCAATTATTTCAGAACAGGCCTTTTCTTATCAAATATTAGCTTCATTTGCCAGGTTTTTCAATGCATTTTTCTCCAGAGTATAGCTCACTGGACTAACATTTCCAAATTATATGAATAGTAAAATTTAGGGCTGCACAGTGGTGCTGCAGTAGAGTTGCTGCCTCAGAGTCCCAGGTTCGGTCGTAACCTCGGGTGCTGTCTGCGCGGAGTTTGCACATTCTCCCTGTGACCGTGTGGGTTTTCTCTGGGTGCTTCGGTTTCCTCCCACATCCCAAAGACGTTATTAGCTTACGAAATAAGGCTTAAATTCTGACAGTAATGGAGTAACTCAGTGGGTTGGCAGCACCTGTGGAAGGAATGGATAGGCGATGTTTTGGGTTGAGACCCTTGTTCCGTCTGATCAGTCAATCAGTCTGAAAAAGGGCACAAAATGGTGGAGTAATGGGCCTGTTCCATTTAGCCTATTTTTCAGGCGACTGTTAAGGGGGTCAGGGCAAACGGGGGGAGCGCTGAGTGAAATTCACATGGTGTAAAGCCAATGTGATACAGACACACACCGCGATGAACAGGAAGGTTGGCGCTGTAATTAAGACAGTGAAAGCACAGAATACGGGAAGGGTCACTGAAGTCCTTTAAAAGAGGGGGGGAGAGGGAGGAAGATGGGGGGGGGGGGGGGAAGAAGGAGTGGAGACAACTTTTAAGAAGCCAGAGATACATGGCTGTGAAGCTCGGCGGATACTAACATTACCGGTCGGTCATCCTTGGTTCTGAAAACTACTGATTACATTTTGTTTTCCCAATGAGCCAATGAAATTCACCGGTCAGCACTGGCTACAACCTACGAGAAACTTCGACCTCCTGGCAACCCACTAGGACCTCCTGGCGACCCACCTACGTCACGAGAATTCTCGCTACTCTCCATGGCAGCTTCATTCTGGTCGCCACTAATTTTTCAACATGTTGAAAAATTTGCAGCGACCATAATGAGGCCGCAACTAGTTCCCAGAATGCGGAAACTCCTCACGACCGTGAAGGCGACTACCCGGCAACCACCCGCGAACATGTGGCGACCGCATAGTCTCCTGCAGTCTCCTAAAAAGTCACCTAAGTGGGACAGGCCCATAACTCAGCGGACCAGGCAGCATTTCTGGAGAGAAGGAATGGGTGTAGTTTCGGGTCGAGAACCTTCTTCAGACAGATAGTCCATTTTGTGTCTATCTTTGGTTTAAATCAGCATCTGCAGTTCCTTCCTACAGTCTGAAGAAGGGCCCGTTCGCTCGTGTGTCAGACGATGTTCTGCCATTGCTTTTGTCACAGCCAGTGCCACATCTGTGCTTCTGCGGAGATCGTCCGTAGTGCATGCCTCTCACCGCAAGTCAGTAGATGGGCCATTGTCTGTACCTCTCCACAGTTGCACTTGTCAGAGTCTGAGAAGCCCCACTTATTCAGGTTGAGTCCACAACGTCCCACTCCAGTGCGGAGGTGGTTTAGGGCTTTCCAGATAGTATAAGGCAGGTGGTGTCCTGGTGTCATCTGTTGTTTGGTTTTGGTGCCTGGCATGGTAGGCCCTGACCCGAAGTGACACTATCCATTCCCTCCACTGATGCTGCCTGACCTAGTTACTCCAGCACTTTGTGTTTTATTCAAGATTCCAGCATCTGCAGTTTCCGGTGTCTCCAAAGCTTTAAATTCTGCCGCACATACATTGCATATACTATGAGAACTGATTATTTACAACAGGAACCTGAACTGGCTGATGTTATTTTTGCTATGAAGAACTTTTGTTGTTAAGAGCATTGGTTTAGAATACAACATTTTCTAATAAACATGTTTAAGTTGAGAAACTCATTTATAAAATAATGATTCTAGGACATAGAAATCAAACATAGAAATCAAAAGTACAATGCATTGGCTGTATGCATATTGCGTGGCTTTCAAGGACAATGAAGCTGTTGAAAGCACACAATAAAGATTCAGAAGAACCTTTCTTCTTCCCACCGCCCCCCCCACCCCCACATCAGTCTGAAGAAAGGTCTTGACCCGAAACGTCACCTATTCCTTCGCTCCATAGATGCTGCCTCACCCACTGAGTTTCTCCAGCATTTTTGTCTACCTGAGAAGAATATCAGATCAGGAAAGAGTTACGAGGAACGAGCTAACAGAACCGCATGCAATACTCCAAATGCGACCTAACCAAAGTCCTTGGGAGCTGCATCATAACTTCCTGACTAATAATCAATGACCCTAGCAATGAAGGTAAGCATACCGTATGCCTTCTTTACCACCCTATCTACTTAAACTGCTTTTTATGAGTAACCAATGTTGTTCCTTTGTTTAATGAGGTCAATTGGGATAATCTCACGTTATTGGCCAGTGGTTGGGAAGCTATTGGAGAGGTTTCTTAGGCATAACAAATACACATATTTGAAAAAGCATGGGCTTCAAGGAGACAGCCAGAATGGCCTTGCACAGGACAGGTTATGTATTAAGACATGGTTTTAATTATTTGAAGGCGAGGACAATGATAATTGATGAGGACAAGGAAGTCCATCAACGTCTGCACTGCCTTCAAAGATTGAAGAGATTTAGTATGTGAAAGAATACTTTCTTGAGCTTCCACAGGTGTATGGAAGAGAACGTATTGATTGGTTGCGTCATGGCCCTGTTCGGCAACTCGAATGCTCAGGAACAAAAGAGATCAGAAAATGTGCTGAACACTGCCCAGTCCATCACGGGTACTGATCTACCCACCATTGAAGGGATCTATAGGAGCCAGCATCATCAAGGACGCACACCACCCTAATCATGCTCTCATTTCACTCCTACCTCTGACCACCGGGTTGAAGAATAACTTCTTCCAAACAACTATCAGGCTCTCGAACGCTGCACAACTCTGAAGAAGGGTCCCGACAAGTCACTTACACTGCTCTCCATAAAGTTTGGGACAAAGACCCATCATTTATTTATTTGTCTCTGTGCTCCACAATTTGAGATTTGTAATAGAAAAAATCACATGTGGTTAAAGTGCACATTATTAGATTTTAATAAAGGCCATTTTAATACATTTTGGTTTCACCATGAAGAAATTACAGCAGTGTTTATACAAAGTCCCCCCATTTCTGGGCACCATAATGTTTGGGATACAGCAATGTCATGTAAATGAAAGTAGTCATGTTTAGTATTTTGTTGCATATCCATTGCATGCAATGACTGCTTGAAGTCTGTGATTCACGCGAGTATTGGGGTTATTAATTTATTGAATTTCTGTATATTACATATCATCTGAGTGTATTATGTTACCGACCTGTTATGCTGCTGTAACTAAGGATTTCATTGTTACATTGTCTGTACATGTGAAAATTAAACAGTATTGACTCTCAACTTGTCTACATTCGGCACTATTAGCCATGAGCAGTGTTGGACAAACTTGGATTGTTTTCCCTGGCACAGAATCCAAGGGGAAACCTGATGGAAGTTAAAAAAATTATAAAGATAGGAAAGATAATTAGATAAACACAGAATGCTGGAATAACTCAGCGGTACAGGCAGCATCGCTGGAGAGAAGGAATGGGTGACGTTTTGGGTCGAGACCCTTCTTCAGACTTCAGTATCACCCATTCCTTCTCTCCAGAGATGCTGCCTGTCCCGCTAAGTTACTCCAGCATTTTGTGGTCTATCTTCGATTTAAATCAGCATCTTCAGTTCCTTCATACACAAAGATAATTAGAGTTCTCTTCCCAGACATGTCAAATACTAAAGGGCATGACTTTAAGGTGAGATAGGGAAAATTTATAGGGGACATAAATGGCAAGTTCTTTGGTGATCAAGAGAGTATTAGGTGCCTAGAATGCGTTGCCTGGAGACCAGGTAGAAGCAGATAAAATAGTGATGTTTGAGAGGCATTTAGACTGGCACATGAACATGCAGGGAATGGAGGGCAATGATCATCCTTAACATTCCTCTGGAATTTGTTTTTTGTCCACATTTGGATCATGATTGAAGCTGAGCAGTCTTAGTGAAACAAACTGATGTGACATGGATCATGGGTAGGCAGATGCATTTAATTTAATTTAGCATTATCAGCAGCACAGGCATAAAACATAGAAAGGTACAGCACAGAAACATACCCATTCGCCTTAAATGTCTGTACAAACAGGATGCCAAGCTATCTATCAATATTATACTTATGAAACTCATATTGTCCTCCTCCAGTTTGCATTTTTTAATTTGCGCAAAATCGGTACCGGATAGCGCTACAAAATTTTCCACCTTACTCGCCATTCTCCTGTGCTGCAAGTGCACCAAGTTTTGTTCCGATCGGTGGAATATTACAAAAGTTATGAAGATCGTAAAAACCGCCTGAGGGAGCGGAGTGAGCAGAGTGTGCGAGTGCAGGGAGAGAGCAGCATGTGGGGAGAGAGCAGCATGCGGGGAGTGAGCAGCGAGCGGGCTGCTTCTGCGGCGACCAGCACGACGAGCCGGGGACCGCTGAGTGGAACTGGGAGTCGCTGAGTGGAACCGGAAGCCAAAGAGTGAGGCCGGAGCCGTTGAGTGAGGCCGAAAGGTGAAGGTGCGGGGTGAGCAGAGTGCAAGCTGCGTCTGCGGTAACCAGCGCTCCCCACACCCCCCCTCTCCCACACACTTCTCCCCCATACCCCTCTCCCCACACCCCCTCCCCCCACACTTCCCCCCTTCCCCCACACTTCCCCCCACATCTTCCTCTCCCCCATACACACACTTAATCTAGTAATGTATGAACAATGAACTGCAGATGCTGGTTTATACTAAAGATAGACACCCTTTTCCCAGATCAAATACATCACCTATCCATTTTCTAGAGATGCTGCCTGACCTACTGAGATACTCCAGCATATTCGCCAATAACTTGTCTACTCATCGGTTTGTGTTTTTGTATTTCACTAGGGCTACACAGCTTCATTCATGGTCCAAATGTGGACAAATAACTAAATTCCAGAGGAGAGTGGAGGATGGCCACCCTTGCCACCAAGGCTGAATCGGACTGACTGGCGTCAAGAAACAATCAGAATCCACTGACGGAGGTTATATGTGGTTCAAAGAAAGATGGTGGTCATAGAGTTACAGTATACACACAGAAACATGCTATTTAGCCCAAACTGCACATGCAGACCAAGATGCCCCATCTACACTAATCCTACTTGTCCACATTTGACCCATATCTAAAATGTGTGTCAATCTTCAGTGTAAACCAGGTGCTGCCGTTCCTTTAAACACATTCCATGAGTTTTCTGTTGATGGAGAATTGACTTTTGGAACTGGATATAGCTGGATTGGATTCAAGTAAGCTTACAGAGTTTAAACATCTCAATATCAAATCTCAAATGTACTCCGCACAGTGATTGACATCATTGTTATGCCTAACACCAGTGTCTGAAAGGCTGCCAATCAAATGGAGGATTTCAATTAGGTTACTCATAGAAATTCCAAGCACAGTTGATGATGATTTTCAGCTTCAAAACCAGCTCAAAACCAGTATGCCACATGAAAGAATTATTAGGCTGGTGCCTTTATACAGAATACGAGTTTCAGATAATATTAATACAAATGTCGATCAGCTAGCTTTCCTGCTGTTTTATTAGTTGATAAGAAAAGCATGGCTCAATAAATCATACTGTAATGAAAAGTATCTGTATTAACCTGATACACAAGAGGTAAATGGCGATCGAAGAGAGGCAGTGCTCCTGGTGAGCTTTCCAAGTTTACAAGGGCTTTAAATTGACATTCAGAGTTTAAAAAAATTGAAGGAATAGAAGGAAGTAGTCATCTTCTTGTAAAATCATGCAACCACGCAGGGAAGCTCTGTATTCTTTGATCTTTGTCGTTATTGCAATAAAGGTAAACTTTACGATTTTAGTTCTCCTTCAGATCCCAAGGTCAAGGAAAACGTGTTTCCACTCTAATTCTGTGACTTCCGATGGAACCAAGTCTCTGCTGCTGGTATAATCTCTTTCCGTGACAGAGCTCGGGGAAGTATATTTTGGGAGTCAGGCATGCATCCAATGGGGCTTCCACATTAGAGCTGTTAAACGTAATTAGCGTTCCGATGATAGGAATGTTACCATCGCAACGGATGCTAACATTAGTTCACTTATTCTGCTGAAGGAATTGGAGGCGTTTAGAGAGAAAGCACTGATTGCGCATTTTATACTATTTTGAACCATTTCAACCACATAATTAAAGGGCCTGTCCCACTTGGGCGTCATTTGTGCGTCATTTACGCGACAGGCCGGTAGTGACCGACTCGCGACAGTCACGCAAAAATCGTCTAGCGGTATGACAGTCGCGCACCAAGTGCTCTTGAGGGCTCTGCTTCTTTTGGGAGCCAATTGCGATGTCGTTCGTACATTTGCGATGTTCGATCTTCCAGTGAAAATCTTTCAAAACTTCGACGGCGTACGGGCCGCGCATGGTTACGGATGTTGACGCACGGTGACGCATAATAAATTAGCATAGGCAATGTTCGAGCGTCACCGTGTGTAACTACGCATCACCATGCGCTACACGTACGCCATCAGTACGCCAGCATGCTCAAGGGATATGTCACGCAGGTGGCGCATGAGGATTTTGAGCATTATAAAATCCTGGGGTGCCGCGCGTTACCACGCGTCACAGTATACGCCACCACGCCTCAACCAATTTTTAGGATGTCGCGTAAATGACGCCCAAGTGGGACAGGCCCTTAAGTCTCTAACTAGAAACTCAAATTACCTAACCTCGTAAATAGCACCTCTGCATTCTGGAACTAATCCGGAATGTCTCAGGATGGCAAAGCTCACTATTGCCTGGTACACCATTAAGCATTTTGCTCGGACTAAGATTTTCATCTTTAAGCATTCTTTCCCTCAAATGGCCAAAGCCTGTGCTAGTGGCCTGTGGGCAAAGTCTGCCCTCATTAACAGGCAGTTACAAAATATATTTTTACTCAATTTTCAGTTTCTTCATGCAAAACTTTATTATTTGAAAAATTATAAGAAAAAATAATCTGCAAAACTGTCAGTGTCAAAGGTATAGTTGCACCAGAAATTCAATTTTGTACTCAAGAGAAATTTTCAGCCAATATGCAACAACAAATGATGTTTGTGTAATTCCTCAGTTTCAGGGGATGCAGCTGGTCAGGTAGAAAGAGAGATAGTGAGAAAAGCACTTTTGTGTTAGAGATCATAATTCGGTTACACTTAGCAGTTATGTAAATAGGGTAAAAAAAGGAGTAAAATTAATGAGGTAGGGCAATTTCCCCAGGCTGACTGAACTGGAACAAGTCATGTTATGGCAAATCAATGCCAGAGCAATATTAGTTATTCGAGATTCAAGAGAATCAGGATAAACACAGCAGAAAGAAGAAGTCTGCCAAATCAGGGGCGCTTGGATAGAAACATAGAAAATAGGTGCAGGAGTAGGCCATTCGGCCCTTCGAGCCTGCACCACCATTCAATGTGATCATGGCTGATCATCCAACTCAGTATCCCGTACCTGCCTTCTCTCCATACCCCCTGATCCCTTTAGCCACAAGTGCCACATCTAACGCCCTCTTAAATATAGCCAATTAACTGGCCTCAACTACCTTCTGTGGCAGAGAATTCCAGAGACTCACCACTCTCTGTGTAAAGAATGTTTTCCTCATTTCAGTCCTAAAGGAATTCCCCCTTATCCTTAGACTGTGACCCCTTGTTCTGGACTCCCCCAACATCGGGAACAATCTTCCAGCATCTAGCTTGTCCAACCCCTTAAGAATTTTGTAAGTTTCTATAAGATCCCCCCTCAATCTTCTAAATTCCAGCGAGTACAAGCCGAGTCTATCCAATCTTTCCTCATATGAAAGTCCTGACATCCCAGGAATCAGTCTGGTGAATCTTCTCTGTACCCCCTCTATGGCAAGGATGTCTTTCCTCAGATTTGGAGACCAAAACTGTACGCAATACTCCAGGTGTGGCCTCACCAAAACCCTGTACAACTGCAGTAGTACCTCCCTGCTCAAATCCTTTCGCTATGAATGCTAACATACCATTTGCTTTCTTCACTGCCTGCTGCACCTGCATGCCTACTTTCAATGACTGGTGTACCATGACACCCAGGTCTCGTTGCATGTCCCCCTTTCCTAATCTGCCACCATTCAGATAATAGTCTACCCTCATGTTTTTGCCACCAAAGTGGATAACCTCACATTTATCCACATATGAGATGAGATGGTTCATTGAGGATTAGATAAGGAACAAAAGGGTAGCTTACATTAGATACCAAGAACTTAATGCTGCAAAAAGCAAAAAGCTTAGAAAGAATTAAACTATTTGGTATTGATATTGGTTTCTATTTGCTTTCCAATGTAATCTATGACCATTTACGCTCCGTGAAAATTAAGGTTGGTTTGAATTAGTGTTTTCTTCATCGACTCTTAAGAGCCTGTCCCACCAGCATGCGACTGCATGCGGCTAGTGCGACCTAACGTGGTCACTTGAGCCGTACGGCCTCGCGGGGCCGGTCCCACTTCGATCGTCGGAGGCGTATGGAGTTGTGCGGGGCTGGTCCCGACATCGCGCGGGGCACCGAAAAACTGACACTGTCCAAAAATCCGGCTCGCCAACGGCCTGTAACCGCATTGAGGACGTACGCAGCGTCTTGACGGCGTACGCCTAGCACGTGGCGTTGCGCAATGACGTCACCGCCCGGCGTGCCATTGCATGATGACATCACCACCCCATGGCGTGCGACGTCCAAATTCAGTCGGCCCGCCTCCTGCCCAGCTGATTGTTGAGTATGTCGGGACCAGCCCCGCACAACTCCATACGCCTCCGCGGTTCGAATTGGGAATGGGCCCGCGAGGCCATACGCCTCAAGCGACCACATTTGGTCGCGCTAGACGCATGCAATCGAATGCTGGTGGGACAGGCCCTTTACAATTTAATTTGCTGTCGACATCTTGTAAACTCAAGATGAATCCAGTCAGTTGGTTGAAAATCATCTTTGCCAAGTCTTGCAACACGAGAGCAATCAAATAGTTCAGTACTATCATTGAAGCGTGTCATCAAATAAAAAGAAAGATGGGTACATACAGTTTTTCTCACTTACATTAAAATCACAGCATAAAAATAACTAACCTAAAAAGTTGTGATTGTTGATACATTGTAGGTATTAACCATAAAGAGGGTTGGGGAAATCTCAGTTCATTTTCTAGAGTACATAAAATTAAGCTTTGAAATGAATTAATTGAAACGCAGTATAAAATGGAACATTACAAAGGATGAAGTACATTTATTAGGAAACTTTATTTTTATCTTCTTATTTAAATGTTTAGTCGTTCTGAGGTAACTAAATCATATCTAACTAAAGATACAGCTATTCCATTTGATTCCATGTGACACTCTCTGCAAACATGCTGTAAGCATCAAATAATCATACTAAAAATATTACATTTTAGGTTGTTTCACCAGTTTGTTTGAGAGAAAAATGTGCCAACATTCTGACTTCAAATGCGAGGGGATTTTTCTCACAACTAATGCAAAAATCAAAAACACGCTATTTAGTCATTTATTTCATCGACACTGGTGCACTTTGTCCAAATTGGTTGCTTATGTTTGCATAAATCATAGCAGCAACTATTTCTAGAGTACTGAACTGACTGTGGGACATGCCAAGATCATAAAGGAACCACATAAATAGAATTTATTTCAGAATCACTCAGCTTTAATAATTGTTTGGTTACCTCACTTTTATTTCTAGCCCGATTACTACTTTGATTCCCAAGGGCTACAACACTTCATATCCTTTTTTTCGTCTCCCACCCTCACAGTCAATGTTCAAAATTCTGGACAAGGCATTTTTGTCACTTAAGTTCAGTTTAGAGATATAGTGTGGAAACAGGCCTTCAGCCTGTTCAATCATTTCAAAACTGAATGTGCGCCAACCAGCGATCACCTGTACACTAGTTATATCCTAAACACGAAGGACAATTTACAGAAGCCAATTAACCTCCAAATCTGCACATCTTTGAAATGTGGGAGGAAATCGGAGCACCCATAGTCAGGATGGAACCCCGGTCTCCGATGCTGCAAAGCAGCAACTCTACCGCTGCGCACTGTGCCACTTTGCTTTGCTCTATTATCAGGTCTCTGCTAAAGTACATCTGGTTGCATGCTTCTCAGCCTCACTTGTCCTTGACCAAGATTGCTCTTCTTCTGCCCTTTGCTCCTCTAGGGAGCATAGGCCATTGACAAATGTCCTCTACCTCACTCGGTTGTTGGCAGTTCTTTCGAGATCTCCCCAGTTGAGCCCACTCTCAGACATTTCTGTCTGGACACCTCTTCTACAGCTGTTCCTGGGGTGACTTTTTTCCCCTTTTCCTTGGGGGGTTCCATTTCAGAGCTTGCCGGGTGATGTTTGCCCTTTGCCTCTGCCCCAAAGGTTTACAAAGTCAGGCCATGGTTAGGTTTCACCAGCTCAGGTTCCAACCTCTACGGTAATTGAGAAAGCCAAGGTAAAGCTCTTTCATGGTCTTCAATATTGTTGAAATGAAAGCAAAAATATTAAAGGCCACAGAGTGAGCCACAGATTCTGATGCACCGATTGCAATCAGTGAAGATAGGTGACAACACATCCTTCTCAATAATTCTCATCACCGGTGCCACGCAAGCATGTATTCTCTGTTCCTACCATACTCCCTATACACTCACGATCCCTATACGATCATATTCGGCTCTTATTCCATCTACAAATTTGCAGATGACACCACTGTAATGGGTCGAATCACGAACAATGACGGAGTATAGGAAGAAGATACAGAACTTAGTAACATAGTGTCAGGGCTGTAATCTCTCCCTCAATTACTTCAGGAGGCATGGTGTACATGCCCCATTTAGCTTCAATGGTGCAGAAGTTGAAATGATTGTGTGTTTCAAATTTCGTGGCTTTATTATTACCAATGATCTGTTGTGAACTAATCACATCGATGTGAGACAAGACCACACACCAATACCTCTATTCCCCGAGGAGACAGAGGAAATTCAGCACGTTGACACAGACTCGGGCAAACTTCTACAGATGCACCATAGAAAGCATACTGTCGAGTTGTATCACAGCTTGGTTTGGGAACAGCTCTGCCCAGACCACAAGAAATTATGAAAAGTTGTAGATGTGGCCCAGTCCATCACACAAGCCAGACCTCCCATCTACGCTTTACGCTGTCTCGGAAAAGCACCCAACACAATCAAAGAAATGTTCCAAAATGGTCATTCCCATTTCTCCCTGCTTCCGTCAGACAATAGGTACAGAGGTTTGAAAAGGCACATCACCAGACTCAGGAACAGTTTCATCCCCTCTATTATCAAGCTTCTGAACAGTTCTTCCAAAAGCTTGGGTACTGTCCGATTCACCTTCACCCCATTGGGAACATTGGTCTTTGTCTATGGAACTAATGCGCAACATTGCTGAGAACCATATTCTGCACTCTGTAGACTGTAGAGTGTTCCCTTTTGCTCTATTATACTTGAGATTGACGATTGTATTTATGTAGGGTATATCTGATCTGTTTGGATAGCATGCAAAACAGAGCTTTTCACTATATCTCAGTACGTGCCAATAATACATCTAAACCTAAAGAAGCATAAAAAAATGATAGGCACAGACAATGCAAGGTGTATGGAATAAAAGAGAGCAAAATCCTGGGTGTCATTTGGATGAGGGAAAAACAAAAGAAAAAAGATAGAGAAAAATAATTATTAAGGCAACAGTGAGAGTGAGGTGGATTGCTATGTAACTGTATTCAATCTAATACTGCTAAAGCAGGAATATGAAGTTGAGGTACGCAACAAACTTTACCAAAATGAACTGCTGAATAATCTCCTATTTCCATGAAAATCATTCAGATAAAAAAACATAGAAAGAGTTAAAGACAAAGGGGACTAGTGAAAAAAGATGGAATACAAAAACAGCCTGCAGATGTTGGATTCTGAAAATAAAGCATGCTGGGAGAACACAGCAGATCAAACAGCATGATTGGAGGCGACATCTCAGGTTTAGATCCTGTATCAGGACTGAAAGGCCTGGCTTGGCAACTAAAATGCCCAGGAACGAAGAAGATTGCAAAAAGTAGTGAACACTGCCCAGTCCATCATGGGTACTGACATCCCCACCATCAAAGGGATCTACACATCAAAGTTTGTGCTTCAAAAAGGCAGCCAGCAACAGCAGAAACTCATACCACTCTGGCCACACACTAATTTCACTCCTGACAATAGGAAGAAAAATGAAACGTCCAGGTTCAGGATCAGTTTCTTCCCCACAACCATGAGGTTTAATGAATTTTAAGGGTCAATACAGTATATTCATTAGAAATAAGGAATGAAAAATTATTCAAAATCTGTATAATAATGGCAATTACCTTAAAACTAACATCCAAGCTTTCTGGAGGTGGCATTTCAATTGTGCTGGATAACATTTACTAACGGGTTAAGCACTTCTAGTATCACTTTGCCTTTTTCCAGTCATAATTAGGGCACATAAATTAATAGCACAAAAAAATGTTCACAGAAAAATCAAGAGCAATGCGCGAGATGTGTTGAGCGTTATCAAAATGAGAAGATATGCGAGAGAGTGAAAGAGAGGGGGAGACCACATAGGAGCATCCGTGGGGACAGCTGATTAGCTTGCGGAAACAGCCGCGTACGATGGCAGTACTACAACACTACCGTAACGTAGATTTTCACATAACTTGGAAATTCGGCAGTGGACTTAAAAGAAATGTTTACATAAGTGTCAGTTTAATTAAATTGTTTACTACGCATGGTGGTGTGTGTCTGTACTCTGCAAATGATTCCTTTCGTATCAATTATTAATTGATCTAACCTTAATCATAAAGTAGCTTTCATAAATTGCACATGTGCATATTTTAAAGTCAAATAAATGTTGTTTTCCACTGAAACACCATTGTCAGTTCACCAGAATGCTTATATAACATGACTAACCTACTTACTTCCAACTGGAAAGACCTTAATATACCAACCTTCTGCATAGTAAATACATCCTATTGGCAGCAGTTATCCTGAAGTGTTCTGTCTTTGAACGTGATGAGCCTGCACCAATAGTTCCAAGACCCAGTCGCTGGTAATCCCGAAAACATGCTCGCTCAACTAATTGTTCCATGGTTGACTTTTCTGAAGCCTTCAAAGTGCTACTTGTGGGTAGCTCACCATCATCTGATGCTGTAAGGTGAGATAATAAAAGGGACATTAACAACTGTATCCTTGATCACAATATATTTAGGACAGACTTCTCAATATTTCATTTAAGCTGCCTTATAGACCATGATGCATTAAACCTAGTTCTTAAAAACCTGCAGGTATCCTTCTCATTTCAAATTTGGTTGCATAAAAGTAGAATTAAAATTAGAATAAAAATGAATACTTAAATAAATACCGCCTACCCCATTTTCAAGCTTTCTTCTCTCTCCCCCTACAAGCAGTCTGAAAAAGGGTCTTGAATCAAAACGTCACCTGTCCATGTTCTCCAGGGATGCTGCCTGACCTGTTGAGTTACTCCAGCACTTTGTGTCCTATTGTAAATTAACCAGCATCTGCTGTTCTTTGTTTTTAAGTTTTATTTCAATAAAAGGTTAAGGTAACCACTAAATCAGTTTAAATTTGATGGAATTAAGGTTCTCAAACATATGAAATGCTCTACTTTGGGAGGTGATGAACAGCATATCTGTATTGAAGCTACTAGATCAGGATGTTGGTTTTGGCTTGCAGAACAATGAAGGCTTCCAAAGCACAGTTAAATGCTATCTTATAATACTTGTGGTTAAATATTTAACTAACTTTGTTGATTTGTTCTCTGGCATTTTACAATATGCTCTTGTCAACCCGGAGAGCAAAAATATGTTCCAAAGGATAGTAGATTTGAAGGATCAAAACTAGTTTGTTATTGCATTATTCTCAGAGATTCATTCTGTTCTGAATTTGACTCTACCAGGCTGGATTATCACTCATCAGTAAATGATTGATACCAACCACGTGTTACATTAAAACTTGCCAACAGACTTCAGAAATTTGGTGCTGCAGTTTACTATGTTAGCAACATATCTTGGTGCAAAACTCATTACAGATCCATGACATTGTACAGGAAAGGAAACTATGTATTTTCTTAATCAAGAATTGTTAATTTGCTGGTGTCTAAATCAGGAAATGCATTGAAATTCAATACAAAATCGTAAATAAAGCATAAGAGTGAATAAAAGATGGGTTTAATAAGAGAGAAGAAATTAAAAAATTCCACCAATTAAATATTGAGGAATGAGACAATACACAATTTAAAGCTAATTATCAGTGCCTAAGAAGTTGTATGGCAGTGATACATTATTTGCATGAAGCCAAAATATCAACCTCCTACTATGTTCTTAACTGTACATACTTTTCTTGCAAAAGCACTGCAGCAATGAAAATGTAGATAATGATAAAAGATCAGAGTTGTCGATTACTAACATCCACCTTGAAATTGGAGTATTACAGGTCCCATTCCAGCAATCTGGACACATGGCCTAGGATTGCAATGGAAATGTCCCAAAACCGGTTTCTATTATATTGCTATTAAGTTGTCCACATCCTGGTTTCTTCCAGTAACAAAAATAGCACAGGGTGTTCCTGCACTTGGTGCAAAATCAAAAATTATTCTTCATTATATTTTTCTAATTAAAGCTCATTTTACCTGAAACTTCATCTTCTTCATTCCAGCCTGATCGATTGCCTCTTTCATCTATTGTCAAAACAACTGGTTTCTTTTTCACTGTAGACTGACGGCCTATGGTCATTTTTCCAGCTTTCTTCGCACTTCTTACAATATTTTTGGAAAGAGTGCTAGAAATAAATAAATGAATTCTGAGAGTGTCACTAAATCAATACATAACTAAAACTCTCATCTTGTCTATTGTAAAAAACAAAATTTCCCCCCCAGTTTTGGAGCAATGTGATTTTATCATTGAAGTTTGGGAGACCTGGTTGAAATTTTTCAAAGTAGGAAATGGTTCATTTTTGGAAACGTTGATAAGTAACGTTAACTGATTTTGGATCATGTAAACTGCAATAAAAAAAACACAATGCAGACTTTCTACATTAATGTAGATAAGGCAATTGATGATTAAGATCAAGCATTTTTTCACCCGAGTACCACATACCTCAAACAACTTATTTTTAACAATAAACATACAAAAGATGTATGGTAGAGCTGCCTTCGCACAGTGCTAGTGACCCGAGTTCAATCCTGACCTAGGATGCTGTCTGTGTGGAGTTTGTATGTCCTCCCTGTGACCGCATAGGATTCTTCCCATATCATTAAGATGTATGGGTTTGTAGGGTAATTGCCTACTGTAAAATTGCTCCTAATGTGTAGGGACATATTGGGATAATATAGAACTAGTGTGAACGGTGGTCGACGGTAGGTGGACTCAGTGGGCCGAAGAGCTTATTTCCATGCTGTATCTCTGAACTAAATTAAACTCCACTAAAGGCATGCACCAAAGATGGATGCCCAAGTTGCAAGCTTTTCTCTGATATTTTACGCCCTTGTACAATATGGCAGGGGTTTGGGAATATGAAAGCACAGCAGTTATATTATTGGATTTAAATTGAGCTAAGCTTCAAATAAGGAGAAAAAAATCCTGGGATTCATTCATTTCCTTTAGGAATGAACATAGATTGTCCTTGTCCTTAGCGATGCCAGACCACATTCTGGTGTTTAACTCAACTCCCTGAGAAAAGGCCTACCAAGCCACTGAGTTCATGAGTGCACACAGGTTGGAAGAAAATTGGTTTTAGATTATCCATTAATTTCCTTTTTCATATCCTTTGTAGTATTTCTAATTTAAAAAGTGGCCATAGTTCATAAAACTAGAATGAGTGCAAATTACAAAATATGCAAATTTTAGTCAGTTATCAAAATTGTCAACGTTCTGGATTGGATGCGAAAAACGCCAAGGAATCGCATGCTCCATTAAAAAATAAATCCTCTTACTCTTTTCAGATTAAAGTAGATTTAATAGTTTACAACACTTTAACGAAATCTCAGATCTGAATGAAAGAACGACTCTGTTTGCTATTGCTAGTTAATTAATGCACTTGCTGCAAACATTAACAGTTTCGCTAGCTACTCCATATTTGTTTTTGATTATCTCCCCTTTTTTCTGTTTATTCCCTGTTTTCCAGGTTTCCGCAAACTTGCTTATCTTCGCTTCATTTAAAAGCTAATGCAAGGAAACACTGACATTTTTCCTTGCATTAAAACTGTTAATTCATTCAAAACGGATGACTTTCACCCAAAATGTTGCAGATTGAACTGCATCCTGAAACTTGACAATGCATTTGCATGTTATAATAGCATATCATAATTAATTTGAGAAGAAATATTAAACATTTCCCAGTCATATAGCCCCTTTCATTAAAATGTTTTTTGTAGAGGATACACAGCTTAAAGAACTTTGGCAACACTTAATTGAAAGATACCATCAACTATATTGCACAGAAATATATTTTTAGCTTAAAATTACAGTAATTTCCTTTTTTTCCCTCCAATTTTGATTTGTGCAAATTATTCCAACCAAACTATAACATAGCCCCTTGCAAGGATTGGATGAACAAAGTGACAATGTCATTACTATTACTTTTATTTTAACCAATCTTAATCATAACTATCGGTATTAAAGCTATATTATGAACAGCAAAATCTTTAAAGTTGTTATAACCAAGTGGTCTCAACCACTTTCTTACACTTACCGGAACGAAGTATTTTTTTCCTTCTGCTTTGGCAAAATTATCTGTGGTGCATTCTGACCTGCGGCAAAGGCAAACGTGGTGAAGATAGACTGTGGGTACCGAAACCTCACCATATGCTTCTTGAAGATCTCCACCATCTCAGAGTTCACTTCTTCATCAAATGCCACTTTGATTATCTGTAACAGCAAATAGGAAAAGTTAGTTAGTTGCACTGGCACTAGACCATTCAAATAAGTAAGACACAAATTGGACTACTTTCTAAAAATATAATGTTAAATTGTCTGAAACAACATCTATGAATAAAGTATACCTGAAAGGTTGATGAACGGATCTGTAGTCCCTCTTGCGTATTTTGTTGGAGCTGGATTTGTATACTGATCTTTTTCTCCTTAGTCATTGATGCAATAGGAAAACTCCGAACTATAGTTTGTTCACCAACTATACAAAACGCATAAACAAAGTCCCTATTAACAGCAGCACAGAACATATATTTTCATTATCCCTAACACAAATTAAAGATAAACATCAGAACGAATAATACTCTTTCTTATTTCTTTACATTAATTTTCAAGAGGCTTTACCCCAGATGCTACAAATACAATAACCAACCTATGTTGGTTATGGTAGCCAATATCACGCAGAATCACAATGAAATTTAGCACTCATTGTGAAAGGTTTTCTAAAAGTGAAGTCACCATTTTTATTTCAGAGAACAAGAAATTTCAAGCATTAACAGCTTTAAAATTTATGCTTGATTTGACGTTATATTTATACATTCACTATTTGCAAAGATCACTATTAGCAGAGGAAATTAGTCCACATTAACCAAAGATATGCAATAGGTACAACACAAGAACAGGAACTTCAGCCCACAATGTCCATGCTGAACATGATGCCGTTAAATGAATCTGCTCTACCTGCAAGTGATTCATATCCTTCCATTTCCATGCATCCATTTAAAAGCCTCTAAAATGCCACAATCAACCCTACCTCCACTATCACCCCAGGCAGTGCGTACCAGGCACCCACCATTCTATGCATACTTCATTTAAACTTTAGACCTTTTATCTTAAAGCTATGATCTCTGGATCTTGACATTTCCACCCTCGGAAAAATATTCTAACCATCTACCTTTTCTATGCTTCTAAATTTAATTCACTTTCATCAGGTCTCCCCTAAATCTCCAAATGTTGCAGACAAATATGCAAAGTTTGCTCAAATTCTTCTTATGATTAGTATAATCCCATTAGAGTGATTGCGCCTTTCTTATTTTTGAGCTCTGCTCATATTGCCAATGAACAAACCCTTCAGTAGTCCTCTGAGTGCTGCTGTGACATTCCTCTTGTTTAGTAAAGCAATTCCTTCAACTCTTTTAGAAACATAGAAAATAGGTGCAGGAGTAGGCCATTTGGCCCTTCGAGCCTGCACCGCCATTCAATATGATCATGGTTGATCATTCAACTCGGTATCCTGTAACTGCTTTCTCTCCATACCCCCTGATCCCTTTAGCCACAAAGGCCACATCTAACTCCCTCTTAAATATAGCCAATGAACTGGCCTCAACTACCTTCTGTGGCAGAGAATTCCAGAGACTCACCACTCTCTGTGGGAAAAATGTGTTCCTCATCTCGGTCCTAAAGGAATTCCCCCTTATCCTTAAACTGTGACCCCTTGTTCTGGACCTCCCCAACATCGGGAACAATATTCCTGCATCTAGCCTGTCCAACCCCTTTTATTCTAACGCCTCTAATTTCAGATAGTCCCTACTTTCTCAGCTCTCCCTCAGCCCACTGGCTCCTCCTCTTCCTTTCCTCTCCCCCCCCACCCTCACATCAGTCTGAAGAAGGGTTTCAACCGGAAACGTTGCCTATTTCCTTCGCTCCATAGATGCTGCCTCACCCGCTGAGTTTCTCCAGCATTTTTGTCTACCTTCAACTCTTTTACTTCCCTCCCCATCACATCTGAAACATCAAAACACGGAATGTTGAGCTGCCAGTCCTTTCCATCTTGCAAACAAATGGCCACAATATCAGGCCACAATATATCTTAGTTCCAAGCACTGATCCAGGCTCCATGTTCATTCACGACAATACTCCTTGCGTTGAAATAAACACACATTCAGTCCATCAGTTTCACACTATTCCTTAACCTCTCATTGCATGTCTTTCCTTTGAAACGTATTGGTCATAACATCTCCCTTACCATCAGTCCTTCCATTTGCTCTCCATCTGCTCTGGTTTCAACCAGAAGCCAGCAAGAATGGATCTTTGCGAATTTAAATTTTGTATGCGATACAAAATTAGTCATTTTACAATGCAGCATTAGTGTCAACCATGATTTTTAACCGAATAAGTTCATATTTTTGTGTGACACAAATATGATGGAATTTGTGTAAAAGTGGGGGAATGCAAGAAAACAACTTGACATATAACCAGAGCTTTTTTTTGTGACAGTATGGCATACCAGCACCTCCAAAATGTAAAAAATCAGATTGATGTTCAGCAGCCAATAGCTTTGTTAAACTGTTGTGTGTGTACCGGCACCTTTTTGTCAGCAAAAAGAGCAGTGCATATAACATTCGATTAAATTGAATGCACATCGTCAAAGCATTGTTCTGTTTCTCAAATTTTAATGTATAAATATCAACGCATGTCAGACAATAGAATTGAAAATTTGCTAACTGTTTTGTTTATCCTTGTTGATTAAAAACATTACATCATAAATACATAATTTCTTAATAAATGATCTGATCAGGTCTTAATGCTATAAATGTAAAGACTTTAAAACCGTACCCAAGGGATCATGTGGTGTGCCTTTGAAAATAATTCTGTATGTGGTTAGAAATAATGCCCCCTCTGCAGGCAGGATGTGTGGTCCACCCAGTGGTCCTCCTGATGCTTCCTCTCGACCATCTGAGTCCAGAACAACACGCAGCCCCTCACCAACAAACTCTTCACCAGGTAATAAAGCTGGCCGCAAAATCTTGGGCTGTAAAAATCGTGGAAAACTAAATTGCAACATTTATAAATAAGCTACTTCAAAGAGACCATATCCCTTCTGTTGATTAATACAAAGATAATATAAATATTTGATCCTGGTTAGCAATGTAGCTTGTTTTGTTTAATGCATTTGGTTGCAATTAAGAGTTTTCTGCAGTTCAAATGAATTTATTTTTATATTCAAGCCACAAATTTGAAAATAAAATAATAAAAAATGTAACCAAACAATTGCACTCCAAGACAAACCAACAATAAAGATATGCTCTTCTTAACTAATGTTGGAAATATTCATCCTTTTATCTAGGAAGTTTAAAACAAATTGTAGATACCTACTTAGCAGTCCTTGGCTGTGGGTCTTCAGTGCCAGGTCGATTCGTCAATTCTGCCACAGAGTACTGCACATAGGAGCTGAGAATCCCATAGTCTTCTACAGACCTGGTCTGGCTACCCAGCTGTAATCATTTTAAGGTCTGAGAAATAGCTGGTGACCAATTCCAAGCATTTCATATATCCTTTTTAATGGCCTTTTCAGATACGAATCGGTAACCCAAACCATTTAAAGTTTATCTGCATTTTATGTAAATTTAAGTCGCTCTTCTCGATTACTAGAATCATTAATTAAGTACAAGCCATTTAATTAGTTTTTATCAATTATTTTAAAGATTTGTTTGATCAAAAGAGAACCAATTTATATCATTATTTATTCCATGTTATTGTTCATCTCAAGGGTACTTTTTAAACTTAATTTGTTTTCAACTAATGCTCAAATTTTCACAACTCTGACCTACTTTTAGCTTTATTTGTGATCCTGGGTTTAGCTTCTTTATATTATTTTAGTCACACGGATAGTCTTGCATCTTTCTTATGGCATTTCTTAATTCGCCAGTTTATTTTCACAAAGCGATTCACGTTTGCAATCCAGTGTTTTCTCATATTCATTATCAAGATAATTTTTTTCTCCCGTCTACCCAGGAAACATTATTTTCATCAACATTCTTGGTCTAAATATTAAAATGGTATCTTTAATAACTGCACAACTAGAATGAACGTGCAGATCAACAAAACACCTACTTAGTGCATATCCAAATGGGACACACATGAAATTAGGATCATGCTTAGCCGAGTCTGGACTAAATTATATCTGTTCAATGATCCAATCGGATTTATTTATGAAGCATTTCACCTTTTAAGTCCAAACCTATTTTTTCTATGTGGTTTAATTCTTCCATTAAATTGCAAAATTAGGTCACGTTTCTAACATTCAAACTTGTACAGCTATTAGAGAGCAATGATTAATTTTAATATGCTTATATACTTTGCAATATGGTATTTGGTTGAAGATATTATTAGTTTACACATCACTCTCCATCATCATGTGAATTGTTATAACATACATTACAACCTCCTATATATGCGTAAGTAAATCCTGGTGATTATCCATGATATTTGCATCATTATGTTGCAAGTTTGAAAACAGACTTCCATCCAAGATATAAATAGAATTCTTAAGTGGATGAAGATCTCTCTGGTCTGTAGCTGACAATCGTCGTGGTCTTCCACTACTTAAGCTTCTCGACATTAATAATTGCACATCCCCACACTGGATCCTATAATGTTCATATATACGATTTTCAATTACTTCTGATAGTAACACCAAATTTGTTAACCAAGTGGCTGGATGAAGATGTTCTACAATGTTGTTGAAATTCATTTGACTGTCATCATTTGGATCCATTCAATGACTCGTGTTTTCAGCACAAGTTGTCAATTACTAATACAGTGCCCTCCATAATGTTTGGGACAAACACCCATCATTTATTTATTTGCCTCTGTACTCCACAATTTGAGATTTGTAATAGAAAAAAATTACATGTGGTTAAAGTGTCAGATTTTAATAAAGACAATTTTTATGCATTTTGGTTTCACCATGTAGAAATTACAGCTGTGTTTAGACATAGTCCCCCCCCATTTCAGGGCACCATAATGTTTGGGACACATGGTTTCACAGGTGTTTGTAATTGCTCAGGTGTGTTTAAATGCTTCCTTAATGCAGGAATAAGAGAGCTCTCAGCACCTAGTCTTTCCTCCAGTCTTTCCATCACCCTTGGAAACTTTTATTCCTGTTTATCAACATGAGGACAAAAGTAGTGCCAATGAAAGTCAAAGAAGCCAATATGAGACAGAGAAACAAGAATAAAACTGTTAGTCATCAGCCAAACCTTAGGCTTACCAAAATCAACTGCTTGGAACATCATTAAGAAGAGAACACTGGTGAGCCTACTATTCGCAAAGGGACTGGCAGGCCAAGGAAGATCTCCACAGCTGATGACAGAACTCCCTCTATAATAAAGAAAAATCCCCAAACGCCTTTTCGACAGATCAGAAACACTCTTCAGGAGTCAGGTGTGGATTTGTCAATGACCACTGTCCGCAGAAGACTTAATGAACAGAAATGCAGAGGCTACACTGCAAGATGCAGACCACTGGTTAGCCGCAAACATAGGATGGCCAAGTTACAGTTTGCCAAGAAGTACTTAAAAGAGCAACCACAGTTCTGGAAAAAGGTCTTGTGGACAGGTGAGACAAAGATTAATTTATATCAGAGCGATGGCAAGAGCAAAGTAAGGAGGAGAGAAGGAACTGCCCAAGATCCATAACATACCACCTCATCTGTGAGACACGGTGGTGGGGATGTTATGGCCTGGGCATATACGGCTGCTGGAGGTACTGGCTCACTTATCTTCATTGATGATATAACTGCTGATGGTAGTAGCATAATGAATTTGGAAGTGTATAGACACATCCCATCTGCTCAAGTTCAAACAAATGCTTCAAAACGCATTGGCTGGCGGTTCATTCCACAGCAAGACCATGATCCCAAACATACTGCTAAAGCAACAAAGGAGCTTTTCAAAGCTAAAAAATTGTCAATTCTTGATTGGCCAAGTCAATCACCCAATCTAAACCCAATTGAGAAAGTCTTTTATATGCTGAAGAGAAAACTGAAGGGAACGAGCCCCCAAAACAACCATAAGCTAAAGATGGCTGCAATACATCACCAGAGAAGACACCCAGCAACTTGTGATATCCATGAACAGCAGTCATTGCATGCAAAGAATATGTAATAAAATACTAAACATGACTACTTTCATTTACATGACATTGCTGTGCCCCAAACATTATGGTGCCCTAAAATGGGTGGGACCAAGTATAAATACTGCTGTAATTTCTATATGGTGAAACCAAAATGTGTAAAAATGGCCTTTATTAAAATCTGACAATGTGCACGTTAACCACATGTGATTTTTTTCTAAAACAAATCTCAAATTGTGGAGTACAGAGGCAAATAAATAAATGATGGGTGTTTTGCCCCAAACATTATGGAGGACATTGTGACACTCATTCAACATGTCAACAACTTTTTTTGTTTTACATATGTGTGCACTCAATTTCACTGACTGAGATGTACCTCACTTTATTGAGAGGCCTCACTTTATTGAGATGTCATCCATAATTACTTTGGGCTCTTCGTGCAACTGGGGTAAAAGTTTCTTGAAAATATTATTATCTGGAACATGACTATTTTTTTCAACCTTCTGTTGATCATAATGGTTATAGTTCAATTTACAATAAGTTTACAAATCATAGAAATCCAGTCCTTCTGTACAGAACCAGGTTCTGAAGAAATTCTACATAGTTTCCTCTCAGCTTCCCATTAAATCTTTCACCTCTCACCTTAAACCTATGTCCTGTGGTTCTTGATTCCCCCATTCTGGATAAATGATTCTGTGAATTTACCCTATCTATTCCCCTCATGTGCTTATACATCTCTTGTAAGATCACCCCTGATCGTCATGTGATCAAAGGAATATAGTTCTACCTTGCCCAACCTATAGCTCAGGCCCTCAAGTTCTGGCAACTTCCTCGTCATTGTTGGCATTGCTGTGACAGATGGCATTTAGTTTAGTTTATTGTCAGGCGTACTGAGGTACAGTGAAAAGCATTGACAAAGAGGACTGAATGGCCTCCCATATCATAAGAAAATATTACATAAATATGAAAAACCTTTTCAAATAAACTGAATTTCTGCACCATTTTACAACCATACTACTTTTTAGAAAAGGAGTTCAATAAATCCAGTAGCATTTCTTGAATGGAAATGTTTTTTGTGGTTCATAATCGGTACATATTCTGCACACTTTTCATGAGTGGCAATTAATAATAGCTATATTAATGAAGCAGGCCTGAAAAAGCTGTTTTTTACATTGCAAAAAAAACCGAAACATGGCAAAAATGTAATGCCTTAAAATTGTTAGCATCCTTTCCTTCTTGCATAATAAACTGGAGTATTGTTTTAAAGCGGTGCAACTCATCAGCATGAAACCAGAATATGAGAGTTTGAAAGTTAAAGTTAAAATTCAAACAGCATTTTGTTTCTCAAGACTTATTCCTTACTTCAATTCTCCCATTTTACGGAAATTTTGCAGCAATTCAAGTCTTGTAGATTTAAAGTAAGCTTTCTTTTTTCGATTTCTAGGTTTATTTTTTACATGGATTTCAGCCACTTCATTATTTTCGTAATGACTCACTTAAACATGTCTTCACAATCTCTGGTTATACTTTAGATTTCTATTTCCTACAATTCTGTTTGAAATCTGCTGGGGTTTTTTTCAAAGGAAAAAGTATGCTGCCATTTTAAATACAGCTGTTTAACAGAATGTTGCTACACAGAGGGGGATATAAAAGACCAGGATAATAATGGAGCCAAGTCAACTTTCAATGCCAAAAAAAATTAAGCATGATATAAAAATGCCTAGAAAACATTTTATTTGAAAAGAGAAATAATGCAATACAACACTACCCAGAGGCCTACCATTTACAAGGTAGGTCCTGCCCTTGTTCGACGTCCCAAAATGTAACACCTCACACTTTTCTGTATTAAATTCCATCAACCATTCCTCTGCCCACCTGGCCAATCAATTCAGATCCTGCTGCAATCTTTCACAACCATCTTCACTATCTGCAAAACCACTCTTTTGTGTATTATCAGCAAACTTGCTAATCTTGCCCTGTATGTTCTCATCCAAATCATTGATGTAGATGACAAACAGTAACGGGCCCAGCACCGAACCCTGAAGCACACCACTCGTCACAGGCCTTCAGTCCGAGAAACAACCTTCCACCATCACCCTCTGCTTTCTTCCGTGGAATCAATTTGTTATACATTCAGCTATCTCTCCTTGGATCCTATGCGATCTAACCTTCCAAAGCAGCCTACCATGCAGCACCTTGTCGAATGCCTTATTGAAATCCCCGTACGCAACATCTGCCCTCATCGATAAGGCTTTGTTGCTTTCCTGATTATGCATTATTATTTAGAGTATGAATTTATAAACGTAGAGCATAGTTAGCAATACGAGGTAAAAATGTTAACATTAAACAAGTTTAATATTACAGATTGCTTAAAAAAATATTAATAGCTGCAAAGAATAAAATAATTTTAGACTGAAACAATTTCAATGATAGGCAATATCCGATCATGGAATAGTGGATTTAAAATGGTCTCCAACAAATAAAATCAGAAATTCCACTTGTCTAATATTTGGACCATGTTTGGAAGATATTTGCAGTCCAACAGACTAACTATTGTGATACCAGACGCTTATCACTAGGTGGTGCTGCATTGATTAATTACAAGTGTGGATTACCCTCGAACCCTATTTACTTGCTCCAATCTGAAAGGAAAGAAGAAATGAAAGAATAAGGAAGTTTAAGAAGCACAGAATGAAAATAAATCTTTCACTATAATATAAAAACAAAAAAAAAGTAAAGAGAACAAGCTGAAATATAAAAATTGAAATGAAGAAACCTACAGGAAATCAAGTTGGTGAATTATCAAGCAAAGGAAACTGTATAACCATTCATGTAAAGTGAATCTCAGCCCAAATCACCCTGGACCCGGATCTGATTTAAGTAATCTTATTTTCTTTCTAATCCAAGTCCCATTTAAGTGTGCAGTGCGGGGATAATATGTTATTTATTTACCTTTTGTATTGGTGGAAGCCTCCTGCTTTCCCGATGAACAGCCTCAAGTGTTTCAATGTGCATTGCCACAATTCCTTAAATAAATTGGAAAACCATGGTGAGTTAAACTGCTTGTTCAACAAAAAATGTTAAATGTATTTATGATTTGGGAAAATTAATTATAAAATATGACTCATTTTGAAACATAACTCCTATATACCTCCTTTTACTGGGACATAATTAATTTTGAAATTTAGAACATTAGCATAGAAAAAAAATTGAGGTTAGAAAAATGGCATGTGAAGCAGGTTATCAAATCTATTATTAAAATGTGATTGCTGTAATAGTTTGCTGAAGAAAAATTTAACTTTGCTAATAAGAATCTGCTGTCCTCTTGCTTAATTTATACTCATGGAATAAATAAAAGGACTAGATGGGAAAAAATCTATTTAGCTCCAGCTTTCCCCATACCATTGTTCCTAGCTGCCACATTTCCTTTTCCGGAATGCTCTCAGGAATAGAATTATCAAATTAATTCTGTGGTTTCTTTATCTGACATGGCTTCAAGTAACTGACAGTTTTTATTTCCCTCAGACATTCAGACGGTATGCTATAGGCATCCAGATACTTGGCATGGAACTGATACTTCCACAACGCAGAGAAGCGAATAAATAAATTTTAAAAAACAGTCAAACGCAGAAAAACAAGAAAGACCTGCAGGAATGTGATCATGAACAGTGTTACATTTTAGTTTAGTTTAATGATACAATGTGGACACAGGCTGTTCTGCACACTGGGTCCGTGCCGACCAGTATACTGGGTCTATGCTATCCCAGTTTCGGATCCGACACACAAGGGGCTATTGACAGAAGCCAATTACATCTTTGGAATGAAGGCGGAAACTGGAGCACTCAGCTAAAAACCACGTGAGAAAGTACAAACTTTGTACAGACACCCCTCGTAGTCTGGATTGAACCCAGGTCTCTGGTTCTTTAAGGCAGTAACTCTACCGCTGTGCCGCACACAAAATCAAAATCATCCCAAATTAAAAATGAATGGTTAAATGGCATAATAATATAAAATCTATTGCAATTTTTCTCCTAGTAAATGTACTTATATTACTGTGCAACCGCTATAACAATTACAGAAGCAGTAAGAAACAGTAAAGGGGCTGTCCCACTGCAACAACCTAATTGGCGAGTTTAAAAGAGTTTCGGAAAGTTTGAAAAAGTGTCATGTTGAAGACCTCCTTCGACTACATAGAAGATCTCTTTCGACCTCCTTCGACTATGTTGAAGACTATCTTCGGGAAAATTGGACACCGAATAGTGGAGAGTGAAGAAGACCTCCTTCAATCTCATTCGACCTCCCTTCGACTATGTTGAAGACTATCTACGACTATCTTCGACTACCTTTGATTACCTTTGACTACCCTCAAATAACATGCTGACCTACTACGACCTACTTCAACTAAACCTACGAGTAAAAAAAAGATTGATTTTTTCCATGGCGACCTTTTTTTACTCGCGGGCATTTTTCAGCATGTTGAAAAATACGCCGCGACCTAGCTGAGGCCTCGAGTACACGGGGACTACTCTCGAGCATGATGGAGAGTTACAAAGACCTTCTAGGACCTCGTGTCGACCATGCTGCGAGTACGAGTCGAGGGCAAACTCTTCTAAACTCGCCAATTAGGTCGCCGCAGTGGGACAGCCCCTTAACTTGTCTACACCTTAGAAAATCAGCTGGAAGGATGGAATATGTATCTATCTAACCACAGACTCTTAGTTTTACTATTGATAAAACACTTTATATTCCAACCTGGTATCATGCAGTGCAGATTCTTGATATGGTCCTGGGTAACCCCACTCTCAGTGCAAACCTTGTCAATAAACCGCGTTATAAAACGAATAACTGCATTGGCAACATCATTGTTCTCTGCATCTTCAAACCCACTTTCGGTGTCATAACTCTCAGCGACACTGCCAGCAATGCTGAAAAAGAAACAGTAAAAACTTCAATCAGTTGTAGAGACCACAGCAAAAAATACAAACATAACTTTCATCTCAAAACAAAAATATTTCTCTTTATTCAAAATAAAACCTGTATACCTTGTGATGAATATGTGACTCTGTGAATAGATGGATATGTGGGATGCAGAAAAGAACTTCAATTTCCAAAGAATACGCAATATACTGGAGGCTAGAGATTTACACTCATTCTGTGACTATTCAAAAGAATATCTTGAAGTTGAGTCTAATTACAGAAGTTCAATCTTTCAAAGTAAGTACCTTACGTTAAAACAACAAAGTCACCTGGAAGTGTTATATTGAGTCTTTAGGGATGTTTCTCCAAGTACACACAGATAGTTTTTAAATTATAATCAGAGTAGATATGTTGCCACAATCTAGCATTAATTGAGTGCTCACTATTATCTATGTCAGAAATGTTTTCGTGCATAAATATTCATTTTCCAATAAATAAAACCCATTAATCTATGCTGCATGTATAATAAATAGATTACATATGGCCATTTGAGCCTGCTAGTATAAAAACTTTCTGCTTTGTCGACTTTCCTGCCAACCCACATAGCCTTTCAGTTCCTGTATCCAAAATTCTATTGACATCAGCTTTGAATACACTCAACAACTGAACATCTATATTTTTATAACATTTTAAAAAAAAAGTAATTTACCTTCATCTCAGTTCTAAATGGCTATTCCCCTGTCCAGATGCAATGACTAGACATCCCAGGTTGAAAAACAGTTTCTCAGAATGTTGGAGACCTCAATGACATTGCTTTATTCTTCTTAATTCAATTGAATATAATTCAACATTAGTCACTCTCCTCTCATCTCATCTCATGAAACACGGTTTATTCCGCAATTACTGAGGCCTAGAAGAGCATCCTTCCCTTGGTAGAGACCAAAGTCCCATAGTTCTCCAGAAGAGGCATTACTAAAGTCTTGCTGAATCTCAGCAATTTCCTCTGTCAACCAGCATATAATGCATCATCAGCCGAAGAAGGGTCCCACCCAAAATGCCGTCTATCCATGTTCTCCAGAGATGCTGCCTTATCCGCCGAGTTATTCCAGCACATTGTGTGCTTTTGTGTAAACCAGCATCTGCAGTTCCTTGTTTCTACTTCTATACCATACATGTTTCTAATTACTTGCTTAGACTCTCACATTACATGAACCAACACGATCACGTTAAATTTCTTATATTTTCAAAACAGTTTCTCATTATTTAAAAGACATTCGATTTTTCTATTCTTTGTCACAGAAAATATGCATTAGTTTATTTTAAAAAGGGACACCATGTGCCATCTTCTTTTGTATTCGCTAAATTGATTTACTTGCTTTTGCAGACACTGAGTACTCCATACATCTTCCTCACAGCTCACTTTCCCATTTAGCTCTGCGGCACCAGCAAAATGGGGCACTAACTGCCCTTTCTTCACAGCTGTTAATTTAAATTGTGGGCTGCTAATACAGAAACCTCCCCGTGGTGCAGCCTGGGAAACACTGAATGGTATAATCTGATATTATTACCACCAGTAGGCCAATATCTGTATACTTACCCAAGCAATAATGTCCCACCTACTGGAGTGTGACGACGCCCCCCAGTGCAGCCCCCAGGACCTGGCTGAACCGACCCGACCAGCTGTGACCTGCGCTAGATACTGGCAGAACGACATCTGAGATTGCAACGGACTCGAAGAAGATTTAAATTGTTAACATCTGAGGATCCCAATATTGATCTCTGTCACAATTTTGATACAATTTCATGAAATTGAAAATCCATTTATGCCTGCTCTTTGTTTCCTGGTTTTAACCAATCCATTATTCATTCTAAAGTAAAGACAGATTGCTGGAAACAGAGGCCAGGCTGCATCTGTGGGAAGAGAAACAATGAGCTTGTCCTGATGACTTGAAACATCAATTTTGTTTCTCTTCTCAAGGTTGCAGGTGAACTACCAACTCGGTAGTTCCAGCACTGTTTTCATTTTACATCTCCAGCATTTGTGATTTGTTTTATTTCCATTATTCACGCGAATATATTACAAACAACCCTTTATATTTAGGCTGTGGGCCGAGCATCGAAAATGTGTCTAGAATTTAACTTTCGTGACCCATGTCTGGGAACTACTTGAAATTTTGCACAGATTTAGATAAAATATAATTGAGAAGGAAGTCATAACTCCTCAGTGCCAAAAGTTGCACATTAATTAATTAAACTAATTAGAAAATAGTGTATATATATATACATATATATATATGACGTGTATATTACTGTAATTATATTATATATAATTGTGAGTGTGTATTTTGACTGAGACTGCCGCAGAGGTCTGGCTCCTGAACCAGCCTAATTAATGGGTGAGGGCAGTTCCTGTGCGTTCCCCTGTTTACTGAACCTCACTGACTGCCAGTGGGCAGTGGGGGTCACGGCCATAATGGGACTGGGGCTGTGCCAGGCTGGGGGAAGGCTAAGGCACGTTCCACTGAGAGGAAAATGCCTAACCCTAACCCGCCCCCCGTTTCAGAGCTGCCCACGGCTGGAGCTGGAGCTGCTTTGGGACCGGCTGCAGGCTCCGTAAGTGTAGCCGCTCAGTGGGCCCACCTCGGCCAGCATGTCCTTCTGGATCATCATAGTGATGATGGTGGTGAGTAGCACTGCCCTCCACGCCGCCCGGGCCGCCTTCAGCACCCCCATAGCGCCGGCTCCGTCAGCCCGCCCGCTCGCTCGCTGCAACACCGGCCTACCGACAACATCCAACCGATCCTTTGCAGCATCCTTCGGGCTACCGTTAGCCCGCCCGATCCTTCACAGCATTCACGGGACGGCCTGACAGCCCAACCGGCGCCTCGCAGCGTCCACGGGCTGTCCTGACAGCCCGACCGACCCATCGCAGCACTGACCGGTGGTCAGACAGACCTTTCACAGCACTCACCGGCCTACCAACAGCCTGACCGATCCTTCACAGCACTCACCGGCGGCCCGAAAGCCCGACCGGCCCTTCACAGCATCCACTGGCCAACCAACAGTCCGTCTGACTGACTGACCCTAATCCTAATCCTAAATTATCAGCAAGGTTAGCATTGCCTTTATTTCTTCGAAACCTTGCTATTGCTTTGATGTAATTAGGAGGCAGCCATGATCCCAGAGTGCTCGCTGCCTAGCCACCATGAAACAAAGCTCGTGATTGGTCAATTGGCGTCCAACGCAATGTCAAACATGAATTGATTGGACAATTACTCGGAAAATTTAAGGTTTTTCCTCATATTTTAAAAAATATGTACAGGTTTTGATGAGTTTCAGGTATGATTTCTATAATATTTTTACACAATATGTTAAAAATTGCGTGATTTGGGTCACAAAATTAAACGAAAAAGCACCTCGGCCCACAACCTATTTAGAACATCGGCCCAGCCTGCCCATGCCGACTGGTATATTCCAGACGGCAGAATGAATAACAACTTACCCGCAGATTGCCTGGATCACGAGAGAGAGCTTTATTACCCAACATTCCCTGCTTATATTAGAAACATAGAAATTAGGTGCAGGAATAGGCCATTCAGCCCTTCGAGCCTGCACCGCCATTCAATATGATCATGGCTGATCATCCAACTCAGTATCCCGTACCTGCCTTCTCTCCATACCCTCTGATCCCCTTAGCCACAAGGGCCACATCTAACTCCCTCTTAAATATATCCAATGAACTGGCCTCAACTACCCTCTGTGGCAGACTGGCCTCAACTACCCTCTATTGAACACCATCTCATTAGCATATACATGAAAAAGTATGAATACATTACACTGCTCTCCCTTTTTAAAGTATTAAATCTAAGTACACAGTTACAATTTTGTTGTTGTGATACTTGATTTAAACCGGTATTTATAAAATCTTAAATGATAAACATAATATATTTATTTTACATATCTACACATTTTTGTTTTACTTATACAGTGAGTTACTTAACTTACAAACCAAATCTGACTACTGGTTTACGGATCCTACCTGATCGTCTAACAGTAACAGATGTAACAGGTTTAGGTGTTGACTCAACTGTAGGCCTGTTTGGTTCTGTTTTAGTACCCTGACTTTGACCCGTGGAATCTGTTTCTTTGTCTGTACTAACTGCACTTTGTGTTTCAACCACAGTGGTCTCTTCCAACTCACTTTCAGATAAAACCTCAGGGATTAAGACTTCATGCTGTTTTTGGTTCATCTTTGGCTGGAATCATTTGATGAACATGAACACTTTTGATCCTATCTCCAACTTCAACTAAGTATCTTTTTGTTTCACACACTTCCACTATTTTCCCAACATCCCATTTGTCTCAACTGGACTTGTAGGGAGGACTGAGAACACAAACCTGCTCATCTGGCTTGAAGTACCTCTCCTTTTTGTGGGAGTCAAAATGGCGTTTTTGACTTAACCGTTTTTGCTCAACTATCAAGCAGGGCTGCCAACTCTCACGCTTTGAGCGTGAGACTCACTAATTTCGAGAAATTCTCACGCCCTCACGCTGATCACAAATTTCTCATGCTCTGTCGTGTGAAATTCTGTGATCAACGATAATTTCAAAACTCAGATAAAATGCATGGGCAGCGGGTGTTCGATAGCCGGGGCTGAGGGAGGGATGGAAGCAGAACCAGTGGCGGGGACAGATGCGGGTTGCCGGCGCTGGCGCGTGTTTGCGGGGCTGGCGAGTCGCTCGTTGCAGCTCCAGCCATGGAGCAGCTTCAGTTCAAGAGTCCCGGGCCGTCTAAGTCGTCGGAAGCGTTGCGCCGCTGCCGTGAGAGTCTCTGTGCCGAAGGGACAAAGACTCTCCAAGGGAGGCGGAGAGAGAGGGGAAGGAGATAGGGGGGAGGGAGAGAGGGGAGAGACAGAGGGGGAGAGAATGGGGAGAGAGAAGAGGGAGGGGGGAGAGAGGGGAGTGAGAGAGGGGAGGGAGAGAGAGGTAGGGAAGATAGGGAGAGAGGAGAGAGATAGGGAGAGGGGGAAAGAGGAAGAGAGAGGGAAGAGAGAGGGGGGGAAGAGGGAGAGAGGGGGGGAAGAGGGAGAGAGGGGGGGAAGAGGGAGAGAGGGGGGGAAGAGGGAGAGAGGGGGGGAAGAGGGAGAGAGGGGGGAAGAGGGAGAGAGGGGGGAAGAGGGAGAGAGGGGGGGAAGAGGGAGAGAGGGGGGGAAGAGGGAGAGAGGGGGGGAAGAGGGAGAGAGGGGGGGAAGAGGGAGAGAGGGGGGGAAGAGGGAGAGAGGGGGGGAAGAGGGAGAGAGGGGGGGGAAGAGGGAGAGAGGGGGGGGAAGAGGGAGAGAGGGGGGGGAAGAGGGAGAGAGGGGGGGGAAGAGGGAGAGAGCGGGGGGGAAGAGGGAGAGAGGGGGGGAAGAGGGAGAGAGGGGGGGAAGAGGGAGAGAGGGGGGGAAGAGGGAGAGAGGGGGGAAGAGGGAGAGAGGGGGGGAAGAGGGAGAGAGGGGGGGAAGAGGGAGAGAGGGGGGGGAAGAGGGAGAGAGGGGGGGGAAGAGGGAGAGAGGGGGGGAAGAGGGAGAGAGGGGGGGAAGAGGGAGAGAGGGGGGGAAGAGGGAGAGAGGGGGGGAAGAGGGAGAGAGGGGGGGAAGAGGGAGAGAGGGGGGGAAGAGGGAGAGAGGGGGGGAAGAGGGAGAGAGGGGGGGAAGAGGGAGAGAGGGGGGGAAGAGGGAGAGAGGGGGGGAAGAGGGAGAGAGGGGGGGAAGAGGGAGAGAGGGGGGGAAGAGGGAGAGAGGGGGGGAAGAGGGAGAGAGGGGGGGGAAGAGGGAGAGAGGGGGGGGAAGAGGGAGAGAGGGGGGGAAGAGGGAGAGAGGGGGGGAAGAGGGAGAGAGGGGGGGAAGAGGGAGAGAGGGGGGGAAGAGGGAGAGGGGGGGAAGAGGGAGAGAGGGGGGGAAGAGGGAGAGAGGGGGGAAGAGGGAGAGAGGGGGGAAGAGGGAAACGGGGAAAGAGAGAGAAAAAGAGAGGGGGCAAAGAGAAAGAGGAGATAGAGACAGAGGAGAAAGAGAGGGGGAGAGTGAGGTGGGAGGGAGAGGTGAGAGGGAGAGAGAGAGGGAAGAGAGCAAGGGGGAGAGTGAGGTGGGAGGGAGAGGTGAGAGGGAAGAGAGTGTGTGGACAGAGAGCGAGAGGGAGAGAGAGGGGGGAGAGAGAGGAGAGGGGGGAGAGAGAAGGGGGAGAGAGAGGGAGAGAGGGGGGAGAGAGAGAGAGGGCCAGAGAGAGGGGGAGAGCCCCTGGTTCTGGATTCCCCCAACATCGGGAACATGTTTCCTGCATCTAGCGTGTCCAAGCCCTTAACAAATGGTAACAGAATACTGAGTGAGTATAATTTTATGGATGGGAAATTGTGTGCAACCAATTGATGACTTCTTTGACAAAGTAACTAGCATGTTAGATAACAAGGAAGCCAATGAATGTAGCAAATTTTGTTATCCATAATTTGGTCTGTGAAGTGCCCCATAAAGGATTACTGCATTAGATAAGCACCTGTGGCCTTGAACGTAATAGGTTAAGTCCAGGGGGTCAGATATGGGGCTTTATGTGTGGGCCAGATATATTGTCAGTGGAAAGGGGCTAGGAGCAAGGACAAGTGTGCACCCAGAGTCAAGGTCTGGAATAGTACTAGGTATGCAGTCAAAGCTGGGACAATGGGAGTGGTCAGCACTGGGAACCTAAGCAGGTAAGCAGCTATGATCAGGGTAGAACAGGGTAAGGCTGGACTCGGGGACAGGAATGAGAGAAGGCATGCAACTTGAGTCAGGGCCAGGAGTAGTACCAGGTGTGCAGTGAGACCCAGGTTGGTCAGCATGGGTCAAGTGTTTGATTATAACCTGATATCCATACATGAATACACTAATATGCACCATATGAATACAGTATGTACCAAATTGCACAATTTCAAGCTGAAAAATGCAAAAGTTCCGTACCAATGGGTGGGGGGGGGGGGGGGGGGGGGGGTACCCTCCTCCCACAACCTCCTCCCCCCCCCCCCCCCCCCCCCAGTCGCTCCGCTCCCTCGGGCTTGGTCTCTCGCAATTTCTCACTCACAACTCTCACCCAATGTTGGCAGCCCTGTCTCAAGGCTAAATTGGGTTGAACTAGACAGGTGTATTCTTAGCCTTCTCTTCGTCAACAGTTCTGCAGGCGAGTAATGTGTTGTTGTGTGGTTCTGTACTTCAGCAAGAAACTAGCCAAACGATGTTTCATGCTGAGCTTTGAACTACCCTGCAAAACCTGTTTCTTGAGACCATCTTTGACAACTCTTTCCGCCTCCCCGTTGGAGGCTGGATGGTATGGGGGAACAAGTGTGTGTTTTACACCATTCCGCTGCTTGAGCTCTTTGAACCGTTCTGAACGAAACTGAGGCCCGTTATCAAAACAAGTTCTTCTGGTAAACCATGGCATGCAAAAATTGATCTCAACTCGTCTATGGTACACTCAGTAGTAGTGCTTGACCCCTATAATTGACCTCAATCCATTTGGAATGACTATCTACTAGCACCAGAAAGTGATTATTACGCTTTTCGCAAAAATCTACATGAACTCTCTGAAAAGGTCTACTTGGCCATGACCAGGGTTGCAGTGGTGTTTTTGGTGGTTTACTCCAGCAATTTTGGCAGACACTACATTTGCTCACCAGTGACTCGATATCACTGTCAATACCAGGCCAATACACAAAACTTCTGGCAATTGACCTCATGCTTACTATGCCAGGATGTTCGGCATGAAGTTCATTCATAATTTTGTTTCTCAAAGACTCTGGTACAACCACACTGTAACCCCACTTAATGCATCCCTGCTCACATAATTCATGGCGTCGATTATGGAAAGGCTTCAACTCGAAATTCAGAATTGAGTTCAATCCACTATCGATTTCAGGCCAACCGTTCAATGTCTGTTCATAAACCCACTTCAGCACAGTGTCTTTCTCTGTTTCTGCTGCAATTTCTGTTGCAGTCACTGGAAAGTCTTCATCTACAACTTGCAGTGTGTACATTGAGTTCTCACTTCCCACGTCAGAGTTCTCATGAGGCAGCCGGGACAACGCATCTGCAACTGCGTTGCACTTGGAGCTTCTGTACTCCACCTTGTAGTCACACTGGGACAGCAAAATTGCCCAGCGCTGCAACCATGATGACGCCATGGAAGGTATAGCTGACTTGGGACCAAGTATCACTAGTAGTGGCTTGTCATCAGTCACTAGGGTGAATGGTCTTCCGAGAAGAAACTGATGGAATTTCTTGATTCCGAACACGATGCTGAGTGCTTCCTTTTCTATCTGGGCATATTGCGTTCACTCAGTGATAGGATGCGGGATGCAAAAGCAATAGGCTTTTCATAGAAAATAGGTGTAAGAGTAGGCCATTCGGCCCTTCGAGCCTGCACCGCCATTCAATATGATCATGGCTGATCATCCAAATCAGTATCCTGTACCTGCCTTCTCTCCATACCCCCTGATCCCATTAGCCACAAGGGCCACATCTAACTCCCTCTTAAATATAGCCAATGAACTGGCCTCAACTGCCTTCTGTGGCAGAGAATTCCACAGACTCACCACTCTCTGTGTGAAAAATGATTTTCTCATCTCGGTCCTAAGAGACTTCCCCCTTATCCTTAAACTGTGTCCCCTTGTTCATGAGTTCCCCAACATCGGGAACAATCTTCCTGCATCTAGGCAGTCCAACCCCTTAAGAATTTTGTAAGTCTCTATAAGATCCCCCCTCAATCTCCTAAATTCCAGCGAGTACAAGCCGAGTCTATCCAGTCTTTCTTCTTATGGAAGTCCTGCCATCCCAGGAATCAGTCTGGTGAACCTTCTCTGTACTCCCTCTATGGCAAGAATGTCTTTCCTCAGATTAGGAGACCAAAATTGTACGCAATACTCCAGGTGTGGTCTCACCAAGACCCTGTACAACTGCTGTAGAACCTCCCTGCTCTTGTACTCAAATCCTTTTGCTATGAATGCCAACATACCATTCACTTTCTTCACAGCCTGCTGCACCTGCATGCCTACTTTCAATGACTGGTGTACCATGACACCCAGGTCTCGTTGCATCTCCCGCTTTCCTAATCGGCCACCGTTCAGATAATAGTCTACCCTCCTGTTTTTGCCGCCAAAGTGGATAACCTCACATTTATCCACATTATACTGCATCTGCCATGCATTTGCCCACTCCCCCAACCTATCCAAGTCCCCTTGCAGCCTCCTAGCATCCTCCTCACAGCTAACACTGCTCCCCAGCTTCGTGTCATCCGCAAACTTGGAGATGTTGCATTCAATTCCGTCATCCAGATCATTAATATATATTGTAAATAGCTGCGGTCCCCGCACTGAGCCTTGCAGTGCCCCACTAGTCACTGCCTGCCATTCTGAAATTGACCCGTTTACTCCTACTCTTTGCTTCCTCTCTGCCAGCCAGTTCTCCTATCCACATCAACACTGAACCCCCAATACCGTGTGCTTTAAGTTTGAATGCTAATCTCTTATATGGGACCTGGTCGAAAGCCTTCTGAAAGTCTAGATACAACACATCCACAGGTTCTCCCTTATCCACTCTACTAGTTACATCCTCGAATAATTCTATAAGATTCGTCAGACATGATTTACCTTTCACAAATCCATGCTGACTTTGTCCAATGATTTCACCACTTTCCAAATGTGCTGCTATCCCATCTTTAATAACTGACTCTAGCATTTTCCCCACTACCGATGTTAGACTAACTGGTCTATAATTCCCCGTTTTCTCTCTCCCTCCCTTTTTAAAAAGTGGGATTACATTAGCTACCCTCCAATCCTCAGGAACTACTCCAGAATCTTAAGAGTTTTGAAAAATTATCACATGCATCCACTATTTCTAGGGCTACTTCCTTGAGTACTCTGGGATGCATCCTATCTGGCCCTGCGGATTTATCGGCCTTTAATCCATTCAATTTACCTAACACCTCTTCCCGGCTAACCTGGATTTCACTCAGTTCCTCCATCTCATTTGACCCCCGGTTCCCTGCTATTTCCGGCAGATTATTTATGTCTTGCTTAGTGAAGACAGAACCAAAGTAGTTATTCAATTGGTCTGCCATGTCCTTGTTCCCCATGATCAATTCACCATTTTCTGACTGCAAGGGACCTACATTTGTTTTAACTAACCTTTTTCTTTTCACATATCTATAAAAACATTTGCAGTCAGTTTTTATGTTCCCAGCCAGTTTTCTTTCATAATCTATTTTCCCTTTCCTAATTAAGCACTTTGTCCTCCTCTGCTGGACTCTGAATTTCTCCCAGTCCTCTGGTAGGCTGCTTTTTCTGGCTAATATGTACGCTTCATCTTTTACTTTGATACTATCCCTGATTTCCCTTGTTACCCATGGATGCACTACCTTCCCTGATTTATTATTTTGCCAAACAGGGATGAACAATTGTTGTAGTTCATCCATGCAGTCTTTAAACACCTTCCATTGCATATCCACCGTCAACCCTTTAAGAATCACTTGCCAGTCTATCTTGGCCAATTCACGTCTCGTACCCTCAAAGTTACCTTTCTATAAGTTCAGAACCCTTGTTTCTGAATTAACACTGTCACTCTCCATCCTAATGAAGAACTCAACCATATTATGGTCACTCGTGCCCAAGGGGCCACTCACAACAAGACTGCTAACTAACCCTTCCTCATTACTCAGTACCCAGTCTAGAATAGCCTGCTCTCTCGTTTGGTTCCTCTACATGTTGGTTTAGAAAACTATCCCACATACATTCCAAGAAATCCTCTTCCTCAGCACCCGTGCCAATTTGATTCACCCAATCTATATGTAGATTGAAGTCACCCATTATAACTGTTTTACCTTTGTTGCCGCATTTCTAATTTCATGTTTGATGCCATCCCCAACTCCACTACTACTGTTAGGTGGCCTGTACACAACTCCCACTAGCATTTTCTGCCCTAGTGTTTTGCAGCTCTACCCATATCGATTCCACATCCTCCAAGCTAATGTCTTTCCTTTCTATTGCGTTAATCTCCTCTCTAAACAGCAACGCTACTCCACCTCCTTTTCCTTTCTGTCTATCCCTCCTGAATATTGAATATCCCTGGAAGTTCAGCTCCCAGCCTTGGTCACCCTGGAGCCATGTCTCCGTGATCCCAACTATATCATATTCATTAATAACTATCTGCACATTCAACTCATCCACCTTATTACGAGTGCTCCTTGCATTGAGACATAAAGCTTTCAGGCTTGTTTTTACAACACTCTTATCCCTTATACAAGGGGTAATACCCCTTATACTCTTACCCCTTTTCCTGTCCATCATTCATTACGTGGGAGTTCACTGGACCTACACCATAGCTTGAGGCATCACAAGCAAGTTTCATCTCGCGTGTCATATCGTAGTGAACAAGGAGTTTGTCACTTGTCAAGTTTTCCTTGCAGATGTCATATGCACGTTGCTGTTCCTTTCACCACGTCCATTTCACGTTTTTTTGTAGCAGATGATGCAGTGGCTTTAGCACAGTTGCTAAATCTGGAAGGAATCGTGCATAGAACTGCACCATCCCAAGGAATGATCGTAGCTCTGACACATTGTTGGGTTTTGGAGCATTTACTATTGCTTCAACTTTCGCCTTCACAGGGCGAAGTCCGTTGGCATCTACTTTGAGTCCAAGGTAGACCACCTCTGACTGCACAAATGCACATTTACTTTGTTGCAGTTTGACATTGTGGCAGTTCAGTCATGTGAGAACTTGCTCAAGGATTTCCAGATGTTCTACCATGCCCACTGTGAATATCAGTAGGTCATCCTGGTTGCACACACTGTGCAGAATGCCTTGTAACATTTTGTCCATGACAGAGGAGGAGCATTTCACACCACAGGGCAGCATTGTGTGTTGATAGTCAAATACCGCTGACCTTCCTTGTCGACATTGAGTTGGGCGTAAGCGCGAGACAAATCCAGTTTAGTGAAGACTCTTGCTAAGTTCTGCGTACAGATCTTGCGAGGTTGGTAACGGATATTGTTCGTAATCAACGGCTTGATTGATTGTGACTTTGTAGTCACCACATAGTCAAACAGTTTTGTCAGCCTTGGGTACGGCCACAATTGCCATTGCCCAGTTACTCTGGTCTGTCTTCACGAGTACTTCATTACGCTCTAACCTGTCAAGTTCTTCCTCCACTTCTTGCTTTTGTGCATATAACCATATAACAATTACAGCACGGAAACAGGCCATCTCGGCCCTTCAAGTCCGTGCCGAACAACTTTTTTCCCTTAGTCCCACCTGCCTGCACTCATACCATAACCCTCCATACCCTTCTCATCCATATGCCTATCCAATTTATTTTTTATGGTACAGGTCTTGGTCGACAATACACAAGTCTCACATCTTGCTTAAGTTGAATGTGTGCAAAGTACCCCGTTATTCCCGGCTAACTATCAGCAAAAATGTTTGCATGTTTGCTTATGATGTTTTCAAGATGTGATTTGGATAAATCGACGCTGAAAATGTTCTTCCAGTCTAACTCTCTTCTATTCAGCCAATCCTTTCCAAGGAGGGTTGGTTTATTTCTGTAGCTGGCCACTATGATGGGCAATGTTACTAACTGACCATTATGCTGAACTTTACAGTTCATTTGTCCACGTCTCCAAAACTTCGCCCGAGTAGGTTCTCAGCTTGACCTTACTCTCAACCAAGGGTATCTGTGGGAACTTTGTTTCATACAGGTCTTTGCTCATGACCGAACAATCTGCTGCCGTGTCAATACACATATCGATTAACTGTTCATTTATCAATAGTTTCGTTCGAAAGTCTTTGCCTTGGCTGGTTGTAGGCTTATCGATGTTGGTTGCATAAATGGTGTATAACCCAAGTTCATTTCCATCTGGGTTCACCTCCATGTTGTGAACTCCTCTCTGGCGTTGTCGCTTGTTTCCCGCAAATTGTTGGTTTCCTGTTTTAAGCTTGGCCCGACATGCTGAGGCGATATGGCCTTTCTTCTGGCTGTTATAGCACTTGGCCATTTTGAACTGACAAAATTGGGATGAGTGATTACCGTTGCAATGACAACAACAGGCTGAACTCAGCTCCCCGCCATACTTTTGGTTTTGGTTTAGCGCCTCTTGGCTTGGCCATAGGCACTGCCTTGTAACTGTAAACGGCTACTGCAGTCTGTGGTGGACGAAACTCACGAGCATTCTTTGATGCCATCTCCATTGTGGTAGCGATCTTGCATGCTTTCTCGAATGTAAGATTTGGAGTGTTCATCAGTTTGGACTGAATTTCTTCATCCACTAGACCATAAACAAATCTGTCACGTAGTGTGCGTCCGAGAAAGGTTCCAAAGCTACAGTGCAAAGTTACGTTTTTCCAAGGCAACATGTACTCATTGATTGTCTCATTCTCCTTCTGGTTTCTAGTGCCAAATTTATAGCTTTATGCAATTTCCAGAGGCTTTGGGTTAAAATGTTACTACAATTTCTTCATAATGTTATTGACTGGCACGTCTTTTGCCTTTATGGGCGCAAGGAGATTTCAGGACCCATCTCCGTGAGCAGAATCGCTTTCAAGCGTTCGCAAACGGCCTTATTTGTTTCAGTCACTATCTCACCTTCACCACTAATTTCCATTTTGCTGTTTGCTGTGACAAAATATTCGCTCTCTCCATATAGGAGCTGAAAGGCTCTCTACTCTTGTCAAAAGTACCAAGGTTTCCGATGTAGCCCGTGGACTACATCGTGTCGTTCTCTTTTTTTATTTTTTTAAAGTCCGTTCAAAAGCCCCGATCTCCTGTCTGTTCTGGTGTAACAATTCACCTAAAACTTAGCTGTACAAAGGCTATTCAGCATGAGGAACTCGACAAAAAAAAAATCTTATACAATCCCAAGGACAGCATCTTGCAACATAGACACAACATAGAGATAGCCTGACAAACTCCCAACGATTTGTCCAGCTGCTGTTTTAAACTACAGTCCCCTGCACAGAAGGATCTGCAGCCTATCGTGTCCAGCTCGCAAACAACTGCAACACAACCCTGCATTTACCGTTTAAAATGTTAAACAATAATGCATGTTGCAAAACAGTCCTGCACTGTATTTAAAGGATGAGTTCACAAACTCTATCCCATCCTCGTCACCAATTTTGTTATATTCTGGACGGCAGGATCAATAACAACTTACACGCAGGGTGCCTGGATCTCAAGAGAGCTTTATTACCCAACATTTCCTGCTTATATTGAAACCAAATCATTAACATATACATGAATATGTATGAATACATTACACTGACCCAGGTGCCCCATCTACGCTAGTCTCACCTGTCCACATTTGCTCCATATCCCTCTACCCTTTATTTGACACAACAATCTTTTGTCATATTAAGTGTCTTTGGAAAACCCACATAGATGACATCCGTTAGTTCTCTATTTACTATCCTACAAGATATATCCTTAAAAAACTTGATTTAATCTGTCCTTCACTTTTTCACTTTTACAAGGTTATGCTGATCATCTAATCATACTCTGATTGTCTAGTAACCTACTACTAAGTCTCAATGATGAATCTGATATTTTGACGACAACAGATTTTAAGCTATGGATCAATATTTTGGTTCTCTCCCTTTTCATAAATGGAGGTAGTACATAGAACAGCACAGGAACAGGTCCTTTGGTTCATGCCGTCTGCGCTGAACCTGATGCCAAGATAAACGAATTTCATCTGCCTGCACACAATCCAAATTCCTCCATACTCTGCATATCCAAATGCCAATCTAAAAACCTTTAAATGCCCCTAACGTCTCTACCTCCTCCACCACCCTTGCGTTCCAGGCACCCATCGCCCTCTGTACAAAAAACGTCCCGCACATCTACTTTAAACTTTGCTCCTCTCACCTTGAAGCTAAACCCCCTAGTCCTTGATATTTCCACCTGGAGAACATGGAAGTCAGGAGACTCTTTATGAACTGGCCACAGAATTAGATTTACAATAATGCATTACAATGGCTCCACTCTTTTAAACCTCTCTGTACACTGAGAATGGTTCGATTGTAATCATGCATAGACTTTCCGCTGACTAGTAAGCACACAACAAAAGATTTTTACTGTACCTCAGTGACAATAAACTAAACTATACTAAAAAAGGTTCCGACTGTCCATCCTAAAGTTGTTAAATTTTCTATATTTTTATCTTCAAGATGTTCTTAATGTTTGGTGTTTTGGAAGGTCATCAATTATTTCTGCAACCATCTCATTTAGAATCTTGGGATTCTGACAGTCAGGTCGAGGAAGTATATTTAGTTTGAGGCCCTCAAGTCCTGGCAACATCCTCGTAAGGAAGGAATATAGGTGGAAGAGGAAGATCAGTATGGGAATGTAAGGAGGTTCAAATAGTATGCAACCGGGAGATCCAGGCAGCCTTAGCGAACTGAGTGCAAACATAAGCCTGCTTTAGGTCCTAGCTTACCCAACATCTCTGTATAGCTCAATCACTCAAGTCCTGGCAACTTCTTCATAAATCTTCTCTGCACGATTTCCATTTGACATCTTTCCTACAGCAGGGTAACCAAAACTGAACACAATGCTCTAAATGCAGCCTCACCGACATCTTGTACAATTATCGCATAACATCCCAACTTCTAAGCTCAATAACCTGACTGTCGAAGGTCAATGTACCGAAAGCCTTTTCTACCATCCTTAAAAGTGACTCCACTTTCAAGGAACTATGTATCTGCAACTCTTAGATTCAGCTGCTCTGTAACATTCACCGAAGCCCTGCTATTCTCTGTGAAGGTCCTGTTCTGGATTGACTTCCCAAAATGCAACATCTCACACTTATCTGCATTAAACTCCATTTACCTTATCCCATATTCCCTACTGTCCAGGATCCTGCTGTAATTTTAACCATCTTCCCTACCTACAATACCGCCCACTTTTGTGTCATCTGCAAACTGACTAATCATGCCCGGTACATTCTCATCTAAATTGTTGATATAAACCACAAACAGTGGGCCCAACACAAATCCCTGAGGCACAGCAGTAGTTACAAGCTTTAAGTCCGTTATCTCTCTAAAAACTGTTTAGAGAGTATACAAAAACTACACAAAGAAAAATCAAAAGGCTTAGATTGATATTTTGATACAATTATCATTGTATCAAAATATAGAATAATGTTGATACTGCTGACAGTAATGAGAAATCAACCAACCGATCTATTGTCCTTTTTTCCATTTCTAGTTAGTGCCAATGGACTTCAAAACACTGATTTGAAAACTCACATTTTAAAATCATATACTAGGATTTAATTTGATTGTTACTGCTAATGGTTGTCATAGATGTAGGCCTAGAGATTTACAATGCATATACTTTAAAGGATGCATCTTAGATTTTTATGTTTTTCAGACACAATTTCACAATGAGATAACAAATGTCATTGCAACATATGTATAATTTATGAATAATGTATGCATATTTGCTGCATCGATGAAATTTTATTGATTCCTGATAATAAAGCTATTTATGTAATGTACTTGTTTATAATAGATATACAAGGTTGCTTTTGAATGCTGTTTAGCTAAACGGTTATAAAATGACAATCTGAACTTCCTGATGATTTGTGAACCTTCCAGCAGCATTTCAATAAGCAGCGATAAATTCCATTGCTAGCATGGTAAACAGACTAAAAAAGTTGACATGACCAACCTCTAACCTTGAAAAACTTAAAATTCAGTCAGATTATTTGCAACATTCCAATGTAATCTTGTTTGTGTTCTGCACGCCAAGAAAAACATGCTGTATAATGTAGTGGAAAATAAATTTGCAACTACTTCTCTTCCTCTCTCAGGAAGGTGAGATGTATGAGACAAGATGGCCCAGTAAGTTTCAAATTTAACCTTCAACTTTGGGAAACAGTTCACTTTAACCCACACAGCACTTTGCAGGGACATTGTACATGGTATTACTGGGGTGTTACATGTTACTCCAACTGCTAGTTTTTTGGTAAAATATTATCTTAATGAAAGGAAGTAAGGTGACAAAGTTTAAAAAAAACCCAGCAAATTAATAACACCTGCAACACGAGATATGAAATAAACACTGGATAGTAAATTGTACAATTAAATGTCAAAATAGGTACACATGAAAGCTAACATTAGTTCTAATCTCCTGGTATTTACACAGCGATGATCATGGAAATGGATTTAAAAAAAGCTATTTATATTAAAGAGGATCAGCGAGTATTTCTGGTAAACAAGCAAATGCTTAGAATTGTATGAGAGGTAAGCAGCAAGTTTATTATTGCAAGAAGCTGAACTTTACTTTTGCAGAATTGGTAGGTGTCTTATAATTAAATACAAGTATTTGATCCATTGTGATTTTCAAAACATAATTATAAATGAAACTGGATGATTCTAAAAAACATTAAAATCAGAGATTTTTAGTTTTCTGGATAGTGAGAAAATTGAGGGATATGGGGATAATGAAAAAAAAAATGGAGCTGAGACAGAAGATCAGCCACAATCTTGTTGAATGGAAGGGCCAGATGGTCATCACCTGCACCTAATTCTGATACACATATGTTCAGATGGCCTTTATATTGCTACTCTGTCCTATGAGGTTATGGATCAAGTTGTACTTTAAGCTTACCAGTAAACGTTTCAACTTTATGTAGACCTGGAAGAAGCTGCCAGAGATGGTAGTTGAGGCAGGTACTATAATAGCATTTAAACGACACTTGGACAGGACAGATTTAGTGGGATATGGGCCAAACACAGGCTAATGGGACTAGCTTAGATGGACCATCTTGGCTGGCATGGATGAGTTTGGCCAAAGGGCCTGTTTCTGTGCTGCATGACTTATGACCTACAATTGATCTTTAACGCTGCAAAGACTGAAGCCGGTGCTTGACTAAAATGGTGAAACATAATGATCAGGCAGCCAGAGTGAATTAATTTTCCAAGATTTTTACTTAAACCTCTGCCAGTAAATGCCCATCTAAATTTTCAGAATACTATTTTTTACATCTGAAAATCTTTAAAATATTTTCTATATCAATATGCATTTCATCATCAGGAAAAAGTACATTACAACATTTTTATACAAAACATTTTACGTGAAAAAGTGTGAAATATAAATATTGCACATGACTTTATACAAACCTGTTAGTGACAAAACTATTACTCCCACTTTCCCAGTCTCCTGTTGCAGCATTTCGAAGTAACTTGTTTTTACTTGTGTCCAAGGGAACCAGCAAGTATACCATGAGTTGGGCATAATGAATGGCTTGGCTAAACACCGTGTTTTCTTCTCCTTTTTCCAACTCCTGCTGTTTCTCTTTGTGTAGCGTTGGCCATAAACGCAACTGCTCTGCTGCTATGTCCATGACTCTTTTCTCTTGCTCTGTTGGTAGTGGATCTTTATCCTAAAATAAACAAAACAGAGATCAAGAGGTGGAAAGTATTTTTTTCTCGTCCAGGATTTATTCTCGCCTTTATGCCTTTTGCAAAGGTTAGAACACATAGATGAACTACTGACAGAGCAGCGCATTGAAAGGAGTGTTATAAGGCCATAAAATATCAAAGAGCATGTTGGATATGTGGAAGCACAGCAAAGATAACAGCAAAGATAGCAACAAAGTAAAAATATCACCGTGAAAGATATTTTTCCACAAAAATCCTTCCCAGGACAAAGAAGAATTCAAGATTGTTTCACGGAATTCATACTGAAATACCTCTGCCTTATTTAACTTCCAATGAACCAAATGCTATCACTGCATGTTACATGCATTTAGCATATTAGTGCACATCAGTGGCAATCAAACATTGGGGTTCAAATTATATCATGACCAATATTATAATCCTTTTATTGATATTTCCATAAATCTTAATATCAGAATTTCAAATGTGATAATGTGTGTATGCACACACACACACTATAAGAAGTAACATTTAAAGAGTTTTAACATGTGTATGATATAAGAAAGAAATGTCCTGCAAGGACAAAGGATGACCGTCAAAGATTAAAATAAATTACTTGCTATAAGACAAAACTATGCAAAACTTTAAACTAGTTATATGATGGTAAATATGGTAACTTGAAGATTCTGTAATAAAACTGATTTTATTCATCATGGCTGGTCAAGCAACTGACCTCAGTGACCAATGCACATCACTTGTGGAGACACATTCATGTCATCTTTCATAGTGGTGTGGGTCTACGTTGTGCTAAATGGGCTTGAGAATAGATCCGACAGTCAAAACTGGGGATTTTTGAGGCTACGTGGACAAGCACCAACAGTGGGAATATCCATCACAATAATTTATTCATGTCATAACCCAACACATCTCTCATTCAAGCATTTACAATTAAACCAGAGACCATCCCCGTTCAATGAAGAGTGTAGCAGGGCATGCTGAAAGCAGTAGCAGGTAAATAAGAGTAAGTTGCCAATATGGTGAAACTGCACCACAGGACTATCCTAACCACTTTCAGCCAGAACTGCTATTCATCTGGACTTCTTTCTGCAATATCCACCTTACAAAACCAATGTTCAGTTCATTCTAATCATCTATGTAACATCAAGAGTTGGCTGAGGACATTAGAAAGACCAAAGGTATTAGGAGTTGAAAACATCCTGGCTATAGCATTGAAGACTTGCAATCCGTGATCATCTTTGACTATAGCTACAACATTAGCATCTGCTCGACAAGATGGAAAGTTACCCAGATATAAACTATTCAGCACAAAAATCCGGCCACCCAACTAGCTAATCAACACCAATTGATAGTTAGTGATGTTAAAAATGCCATTAATTACTCACTAATAACTAGGGCAATACTTAATGTAGGTTTTGCCTGGACCTGGCTGTATACCTCATTAGACCCTCAGTCTAAAGGTTGCCAAAATGGAATATTAGAGGAGAGTGACTGCCTTTGACATCAAAGCAGCATTTGATTCAGTGCGTTTTACAAGAAGTCAATTGGTGCCAGGGGAAGGCACACCAACAGTTGGATTCATACCTTGCAGATAGGAAGATAGTTGTGGTTGTTGGAGGTCAAATAGCCCAGCCTCAGAACATGAATGTTCTCGTTTCTTAAATCCGAGACCCAACCCATCAGTAGTGTTTCATAAACAACTTTTCATCTGTCATTTGGTCAAAATATTTGCCAATGATTGCACAATTTTCAGTTTGGTGGCAATTCATTAAACGAAACAGCCCATGCCAGCAAGAGAGTAATACCTGACAATGTTTAGGCAAGGACTGAGGATTAGCATATGGCATCCGAGTTAAAGGTGACAGTCAATTATCATTTCCATAAGCATTCAATATCCTACCCATGACATTCAATTGCACTTGGATTGAACCCAATGACCAGAAACTTAACCAACCCAACCACATTGATATGGCGAGTACAATAGATCAAAAACCTTTTGTGTAACTCACCTCCCAAAATTCAAGACACCTACAAGGCTCAAATCTATCAAAAATGCTGCAATGCATTTTAACACTTCACCAAGTCTAATCACCCTATGATCTCAACATCCATCTTGCAATGAATGAGAATTTGCCTACACTCTACAAATAAATATATGGAAATAATGGGGTGACATATTTAAGAAATGTAAGAATTCTTTTTTATTCCCAGATAAAACAACTTCTGCTCTCTTTCATCTTAATGTGCTATTCCATTTACATACTATAAAACTATGATTTCAGAAAATGTTTATTTAAAAAAATTGAATTTAAAAAAGAATTGGGGTACAGGAGAGTCTTTGGTATTCATACTGTATTACACAAAACAGAGGCAAGTAATATCTATTTACCTTTTGCTTGAAATTGGATAGAAAACTTTCATTTCTGGTGGTGAGGTAGAGCGCTCGAATTTGACTCTGCACATCATTGTAGAATGTAGCTTCCCAAAACTGTTGGTTAGCCCAAACATGATGGTCTTGTACACATGTATAGGCAAACTGGTTGACACCTATTGCCAATTTCTGTAATTAAAAAAAAAGAGAAAGATTCAGATATTTATATTACATTTATCTATGACAAAGGATAAATGGGTGGTCGATGGTTGACGTGGACTGGGCGGCGTGGAATTTGGGGGGGGGGGGGGGGGGGAAGAAGGAAGAGATAGTTTCTTTGCTGTATCTCCAAAATAAAGTAAATGTTCTTAGATTGCTTGGATGCACAATTTAGTTTACTGGACGTTATCATTCTATTTCATTCAGATCACATAATTTTTTTTTTCTTCAATCAATATTCAAATCAAAAATTAAATTGGAAAAAAAGGCCATCACATTCCAAAATATCTGCTCTTGTTGACTGGTGAATTTTTGCTACAATATTCCAAATTAACCAAGAAAACTTAAACGTATACAAGTTTAATTATTTGAGGCTATTTGCAAGTTGCAACCTTTTGATATGTCCTTGACTTTCTTTGCGCAGTTATTGTTAAATTACAGCTAAAATGGTCAAAGTGCCAGTTATCTGTAAATTGAGGTTAAGTATTATATTAAACATCTGATTTCTTACATAAATTACAAGATAAATGATGAATTTAGCTCTACAATTATGGACCATTAAAAAGCTGAGCCAATATTTTCATCTTTCCATTAGAGGGCAGCAAATTTCCACACAAAAATGAAAAGTGCGAACATCCAGCTTAACAACGCCAAACATTTTGTGTTTTGTCTCCATGGTAAATTAAGTTCATGTATCCACCAACATTTTGAAGATGATTCAAACATAATATTGATAAGAATAAAGAACATAAACATCCTCACAAGTTGGATACAATCTAAAATAACAACCCAAAGCAAAAGAGACACCATCAGATAGATATTTGGTTATATAATGGTCCTTCCTTTCACAATTCAAATGTTATCATGAGCTTTGAGAGTTTATCTTATTTATCACATCATAGAGTCATACAGCACAGAAACAGGCCATTTGGCCCAACATCAACTAGACCCATTTGCCCACATTTGGTCCATATCTCTCTAAACCTTTCCTATCCATCTACCTGGCCATCTTTTAAATGTAGACGGTGCTACCTGGATTAGAGGGTATTAGATATAAGGAGATGTTAGACAGACTTGGATTGCTCTCTTTGGAACATTGAGACCTGACAGAAGTTAATAAAATTATTAGAGGGATAAACAGATCATGGTCAGCACAAACATTATGGGCAGAAGGGCGCGTTCCTGTGCTGTACTATTCTATGTTCCATATTATCACCGTAAACCTATGTCCTCTGGTTCTTGATTTCTCTTACCCCGGTTAAAAAAAAACTCTGCATTCAACCTATTTCCCTCACGATTTTAAACACCTCGATAAGATCCCCGCTTAACCACCTGTGCTCCAAGGAATAAAGTCTTAGCACCCCCAACAAAAAAACATCAAAAGTTTGCAACTTGCAAATGTAGACCAATTTCTATATTGTTCTTATCACTGCAGCAACAATTTTCACCAAGATCCTTATTAAATTTCATCCCATTGACAGAATGGAAATTAAGAGTTTGAATCTGACAAACAATTTTTTGCATTATACCAACATAAACTAGTGAAGATCTGGGGAAAAAAATATATAATTTTAATTTTGTTTTCTGCCAGAACCTTCCAGGAAATTCCAAGCTAATATGACTTAAAAGAAAAAAAGTGGTTTAATAAGTGGTGCTAAAATCTATGCCTGAGTAGTTATGCAGAAAAAATAATGGCTTCATGGGGGTGGGGGGGGGGGGAAGACAAATTACTTTTTGTATTTCAAAGATAAACTGGATGACTTGTACAATAATTTAAACAGAACATAAGTGCCAACCCGTATTTTAATCAGTTCCAGCAAACCAAAAAATTATTCTCCAGGCTAAAATTCCAATGGACCCAAAATGCTTGTGCCTCAAGTAAAACAGCTAAAAATGTTAGCACTCGGAAAACGTGACTATGATATATTCCAGGCACAATATGAAGATACCAGAAAGCAATGCCAGTGAAGTTTGTGTGGAGCAGTGGACTATAAACCAGCCCTCACTATGTAATATAATATCTATTATAATTTAGCTATTTTATAATTTTAACATTTATTAGAAATAAAAAAAAACACTGGTTTCCATTCTTTGCTTATTACACTGATTCTGTATGAGGCTGTTAATAGTATTATACTAAACGTTCCAGTCTAATACCTTCAAAGTAGGCATTGCTCCGTATTGGGTTAAGAAAGGTCTCAACCCGATACGTCTCAACCCGAAACTCCTTCAGGGATACACCTGATCCCAGCTGCCAATAGCTGTCCCAAGCCTTTTTCTTGACCAGAGCCTAAATTTCACTCGTCATCCAGGCTTCCTGGACTCTGGATTCTTTTAAAAACATCCCACTTTCCTGACAATCCTTTTCCTTCAAACAACGTGCTCCAAACAACTTGAGCGTTCCTGTCCAACACCGTCAAAATTGGTCTTGTTCTAATTTAGAATTTTAATGTGTGGGCCTGCCGTCTCTATCCATAACTATCTTAAATCAAATAGAACAGTGGTTGGTGGTCCCAAATGGCTCATCCACGAACACTTCATCCACATCCCTCCCAATTTCCCAAGACTAGATCAAACATTGCCCTTTCCCCTCTAGTCATGTTAATCATAAAGACACATGCCCAATTAATTTTTAACTAAACTTTGAATTAATGCAAAATAATTCTAGCATAAAATAATGATCACAGTCAAAGTTATAGACCCCCTCAGCATGGAAACAGTCCCTTCAGCCCAATCTGCCCATGCCAACCAAAATGCCCCCATCTAATCTAGACCCATTTGCCCGCATTTGGCCCATATCTCTCTAAACCTTTCCTATCTATCTATCTGACCATCTTTTAAATGTAGACGGTGCAGAGGAGGTTTACCAGAATTATGCCTGGATTGGAGGGTATTAGATATAAGGAGATGTTAGACAGCCTTAGATTGCTCTCTTTGGAACATTGAAGGTTAGCAGGGCTCTCGCTTTAACTTTTTTTCCCTGTTGCCAGCTGGGCAACCTTGACAGCTTTTTAGGTTGCCAAATGACAATTTGGTTGGTCATTAGGTGGTTTGCATGACACGTGCGATAACGTGCTCGGACAAAGTGCGTAGTTACCAGTCGGAATTATGCTCAATGAAGCATTCACATATTATGTTCAAGAAGGAACTGCAGACGCAGGAAAATCGAAGGTAGACAAAAGTGCTGGAGAAACTCAGCGGGTGCAGCAGCATCTATGGAGCGAAAGAAATAGGCAATGTTTCAGGCCAAAACCCATCAGTCTGAAGAAGGGTTTCGGCCCAAAACGTTGCCTATTTCTGTTGCCGCTGTGCGGGGCCCGTTATTCGCTCCGACCCTTCGTCACCCCGCTCCTAGTATCTTTGCCCCGCACTACAGCTGTTGCCGCCGCCAACATGAAACGTCACGTTCCTATTCGCCAGAGATGCTGCCTGACCCGCTGAGTTACTCCAGTTTTTTGTGTCTTTTGGTATAAACCAGTATTTGCGTGCCATGCCGGGCAAAATGACTCGGCGTTTAGGTTGCCCGGCGGAACATTGAATGGTCATTGGCACCTGGGCAACCGCTAATTTCGAGCCCTGGGTTAAGTGGAGACCTGATAGAAGTTAATAAAATTTATTAGAGGGATAAACAGATCATGTTCATCACAAACATTGTGGGCAGAAGGGTGCGTTACTGTGCTGTACTATTCTATGTTCTCAACCTGAAAAGTCTTCCATTTCTTCTCTCCAGAATAATAAATAGTTATCAATTTATCAATAAAGACATGAGGACTTTTGTTTCTTTCCTTTTAAGCAAATTGGTGTTTATCATTGATTACAATCAATTAATTGTACAACTGCATTAACCCTACTCTGCACGATATGGATTCATTATTCAGGGCTCTAAATCAGCGGTTGCCCGGGTGCCAATGACCACTTAAAGTGCCACCGGGCAACCTAAACAGCAAGTCATTTTGCCCGGCTTGGCATGCAAATACTGGTTTATACCGAAATACCACCCCTCTTATCCTGGGACCCCTCCTCTCCATCCCGCACTGATCCCCATTCCCTCCTCTATTCAGTCCTCACTGACATCCCGTGCTCCCCTCCAAATTTACCCCCCCCCCCCCCAATCTATTCATCACCCTACCCACCTAGCATTGATTCTCCTGTCCCCCCCACCCCCATCCATCCTACACTGGACCCCCAATTCATCCTGTAGTGACCCCCTTCCCATCCATCCTGCACTTCTCCCCCCATTCATACTGCACTGATCATCCCATACTGACCCACCCTCCATTTACCCTGCACCAATCCCCCACGTCCATCCTGTAGTGATCTCCCCATTCATCTTTTACTGATCCCCCCATTCATCCTGTACTGATCCCCTCATGCATCCTGTACTGATCCCCTCATTCCCGTACTGATTCTCCATTCATTCTATACTGATCCCCTCATTCATCCTGTAGTGATCACCCATTCATCCTGCACAGACCCCCCCCCCCCCATCCACCCATTACTGATCCCCCCCTTTCAAGAAGAATGGGGGGGAACAGTCTGAAGAAGGGTCTCGACCCAAAACGTTGCCTATTTCCTTAGCTCCATAGATGCTGCCTCACCCGCTGAATTTCTCCAGCACTTTTTGTCTACCCCCATTCATCCTGTACTGATACTCCCATCCATCCTGTACTGATCCCCCCCCATCCATCCCGTACTGATCCCCCCATTCAACACCACTGACATTTCCCATGCTCTCCCCTCACAAATTTACATACTCCAACCAACACGTACTAATTCACCTGCCTCAATTCATCCTTTCCGCACTGATTGCCCCCCCCCCCCCGCCATCTATCCACCCCGCACTGATTCACACACCCCCTGACCCTATTGTGCTTCATGGTCTTCAGAGCGAACATTGACAATGTTTGATAACGGAATGCACTCAAATGTGTTTTAATTCCCAATGTTATTATCTATTTTGACACCTTTAAACATATTACCAAAAGACCATTTGATGCAGTTATGTCCTTTGACCATCTCTTGTCAGTTAGTGTAATGTTTAACCTGTCAGATGGGCATAGTTTGTTTTAACAGCTATTATCATAAAATGCCTATAGAAAATTCCTTGCAACCTGTATATTATGTGGGAAGCGAGAGTGTTTCTGTGCCAATAGCAATAACGACCCATGTTATGGCCATGTCATGGTAATTTTTGGCCCCTCACAGAAAACATGCTTGCATCAATCTGTAGTGTGCATGGTTAAGCATATACGTTAGCATGGTCCAGGATTTATTGACACAGGTTGATCATATGCTGAATAATCCAACCACATTTTTGTTTAGAAGTGGAAAGAACTAATGGAAATTGCATTAATTGCAATGTGTAAAAAGAGTTGAGATATTGTATTATAATTTTGCTGCATGTCATTGTGGTAAATATCATGTCCTGATTGGTGAATATGTTTAGTTTGTGCGATATTTGAATCAGAAATAATATGTGAATGTAGACAAAAGTGCTGGAGAAACTCAGCGGATGTGGCAGCATCTATGGAGCGAAGGAAATAGGCAACGTTTCGGGCTGAAACCCTTCCTCAGACTGATGGGTTTCGGCCTGAAACGTTGCCTATTTCGCTGCTGCACCCGCTGAGTTTCTCCAGCACTTTTGTCTACCTTCGATAATAATAATAATAATATCTTTTATTGTCATTACACATAAGTGCAACGAGATTTGGTTTGCAACTTCGAGATTTCGGTTAGCAACCCTCGAGAACAAGGTTTGTAAAAACAAATATTTGACCAGTAATTTGATTTTCCAGCATCTGCAGTTCCTTCTTGAACATAATATGTGAATGCTTCATTGAACATAATTCCGACTGGTAACTACGCACTTTGTCCGAGCACATTATCGCACGCGTCATGCAAACCACCTAATGACCAACCAAATTGTCATTTGGCAACCAAAAAAGCTGTCAAGGTTGCCCGGCTGGCAACAGAGAAAAAAAGTTAAGCGAGAGCCCTGTTATTGTGCCCTTAGCCCAGGAGGCCAAAGATTTCAAGCACATATCCTATGGTACTTTAAAAAAACCCCATCTTGCTATGTCAGATATCTGGATGTGAGGACCCTGGCATCTCACGGTAATAAACTGCTCATAGCTTGCTGTAGAGGGGATACCTATAAAGAATGGTGTTGTGTGGCTGGGATGAGTAATGTTGAAAGTACTGAGATGCCAGCCACAGGGCTAGATTCTGGCTGGCAGATCATTACTGGGGAGTGGCAGCGCCATAAGGTTTCTGGTTGGATGGAAATATGTAGGCAAAGTAAGAAAGCGAAAGACAACAATCCCCATCACATTCAAGAGGAGTTGCTGATACAGATTTTGGGAGGGGGAGGAGTGCAGGAATTTGCACCAGGTTCCTTGCCCAACACTTTGCAGCAGTGCAGTGGACCCGATTCAAACCAGGTTTGCAGCACCATACCTCTTTATATACAATACTCACATTCCTGGAAGTATGCTAATGAAATATCACACGAGCAAGTTCAATCATAAAAAAATTAGTGTATTTGTGCACATTTCTATTATAGTTGCAGAAGTTCTCTTCCAGTTAGGTTCCCTGCAGTTGATTGTTTTCACATGAAAGAGAACATCAGTCACATACAACACACACACATTTCTTATCAGCCTCTTTGACTATAACAATACCATCAATTTACATCTTAGTTCACAGAATAAAACAGGAATTAGCACACAGGAGGCCATTCAGCCCATTGTTCGATAGAGAGCTGCCTACCTTCAGGTAATTGATCTGTAGTTCTACATATCATGGCTACTCAAGTAAATAGGCAGGCTTTAAAAAATAACACCTCGGGTACCCTTTCAAAACTATAAATTCCAAACCCATACCATCCTCCAGGTTAGGATTTTTTTTTGCTGTCTCTCCTCTTGCCTTTTTAGTAATTATTTAATTCCATGCTCTCTAATTTCGCCCACCAATGCCATGCCGACCTGTTCACGTTAGTTCTCTGTTTCTCATTCACTTCCTACGCAACTGTACAGTGGCCAATTAACTAACAAATCAACACATCCTCATACTAAAACTTTCCAGTCTTGACAAATGCTCGTAAATAAGCTTAGTGGCTTTCCAGCACGATCACTTCATTCTGTAATGCAGTGAGCAGTAACATGGACAATGCTGAAGCTAGGGCTGTAGGTACATTCCTATCATAACTTCCTTGTTCTTACATTTCACCGCAGCTCAAGAAAGATGGCTCTAAATCCTTAATGAATCACCTTCCCTACCTTTATTGCTGCCTTTTAGAATATAATTGAAAATCCCCATTTTCCTCCATAATCTTCCTCCATTTATTGAATATTCCCTTTCTTAGTTGCACCCCCAAATGGAATATTTCTTAATGTAATATTTAAGGATACAAATATATAAGTTTTATGATTAGACCTATTAAACAAACATTTCAACCTTTAGCTCCACTTTTTATTAATCAGAATTTGCACCCCAAGATCCACATTAGACAAAAAATATTATAGAATAATCTTACTTTTTTATTAAATTGACATCTAGTAATGCCATAAAATGTTTGCCAATAATACATTCATTCTTTTGTATTCACATTCTATATTCTGTTTTTGGCAAGGAACAATCTTACATGTGCATTGTGCTTCTCAGCACATTCCAATCTGCAAAACTTCCTGCCCAAACAATGACATTCCATGTAACATCAGGTTCTGTATATTGCAGCAAAAGGAATTCTATAATTGCCCACCTTGGACATGCTGTAGCCAACAAGCATAATAATAGGCTACATCTATTTTTACCTTTACTCTGGAGGAATCCACCCGTTATCCACAATCTGCAGCTAAGCATATCCCAGACATCCACACATTTGGCTACATCTGAGATGAGCTGGAGGTCAGATGCTAACACATCTGACCTGCCACTCAGCTGCTGAACTCAATGAGTTCTGCAGCAGGGCACCAACAGAATGGAGGGGTAGGGCACTTCAAATTAACACTGGACTTAATCTTAATAGATGCCAGCTGTCTTGAAATAGGACAGATTGATTCACTTAATTGATTCTTGGGATGAGGAAAGATTAAGCAGTTTGGCACATGCTCTCGAGTTTCGAGGAATGAGTGATGATCTTAGTTATAAAATACAAAAATTCTCGATGGTCTCGACAGGGTAGATGCAGGAAGTATGACTGTCCTTGATCTGGAGCCAGGCATGAAACTCAAAATAGGGTTGAATTGAGAATAGATTTCTTCACGAAAGGGCATTGAGGCTATTGAAGTTCTCGACACAAAAGGGCTGTGACGATCTGTTGCTCAATACACAGATCCATATCTTTTAATAGATTTAAGTGACATTGGTTTACTGCAGGAAAGTGCTGTTGAAGCAAAAGATCAGCATGATCTTAAGGCAGACCAGACATGTGGCCAAATGGTTGATTTTTGCTTCTTTATCTGTTCTGATGGACAATCAAGTGTGTTCTTATTTTACAATAATAAATATGCCCTTCTTTGACTGAAACAGGATTTTTCTCACCTTAATCCAGCTGCACCAATGTCAACTGTGTGTTTAGTTACCATGATTAACTATCATTGGACATCAGTGATTAAGCTTTTCAGCTTATATGGATGCATTTGCTGAACCTGTATAAATGACTCACTGATGAAAAGTATCTAGTGCCATGAGAATCCCAACTTTTAAAAATGGCGTTTAACTTTCAACAGGTCAGACCACATTAAAATGACATGGCGAAGAAAGCATCTTCTATTAAGTAACTATTTCAACTCTTGCTTCTTGAAACAATAAATACAGAATTTTATTTGAAATTCGTTTGAGAATTATCTGCAAATATGAGGCGGCTGCAAATTAAGTAGATGTACATATAACTTTGCAATATGTAAAAGTAAACTTTGGTAAAATGTTTTATTGCTTAAAAATTGGTATTTGTTTATTATTGTCATGTATCAAGATACAGCGAAATGGTTTGTTTACAGGCTATCTTGTCAAATCAATCTATACATGAATACAATCAAGCCGCACAAGCCATATGGCACGGAAACAGGCCCTTTGGCCCAATTTCCCCATGCCAACCAAGATACCCCATACACACTAATCCCGCCTGCCTGTGTTTGATTCATATCCCTCCAAACCTTTCCTATCCATATACCTGTGTAAATGTCTTTTAAATGTTGTTATAAATACAACATCTTGCACTAATCAGCATTAAACCCCATTAACTATTCCTCAGCCCCTTGTCCAACTGATCAATCCTGCTGACATTTTTGTTAATCATCTAAGAAATCTACGATACCATCCACTTTAGTGTCATCTGCAAACCTTCTACATTCTCATCCAAATTGTTGATATACACCCTCAAACAGCAACGTGCCCTGCACCAGTTCCTGAGGCACACCACTAATCACAGGTCTCCAGTCTGAAAAAACAACCTTCCTCTGCTTCCTTCCATGAAGGAAACACACAATTGACATCACCCTCTGCTTCCTTCCATGAAGCCAATTTTATATCCAGTTAGCTCTCCCTGGATCCCATGCAATCTAACAGCTTACCATGTGGAACCTTAACAAATGCCTTGCTTTGGTCCATATAGATGTTAATGCCTTTGCCCTCAGGATCCTTTTTGGTTATGTAGAAACAAGCAACCGCAGATGCTGGTTTACACAAATAAACAAAGTGCTGGAGTAACTAAGGAGGTCAGGCAGCATCCCTGGAAAACATGTATACGTGACATTTTGGATTCGAACCTTTCTTCATACTGAGTTTAAAGAAGGGTCCCGCCCCAAATTGTCACCTTTCCATGTTCTTGAACCTTTTTGGTTACTTCTTCAATAAACTCAATTAGACATATAAGATACGATCACCAATGTATAAAACCACACTGACTATCCCCAATTGAGGAAATATTTGATTCTCGGCCAACCAGATAACAAATTAAGAGTCGAACTACCTACGGATAGGACCAGAGGAATTGGCCAAAGCAAAGTGAGTAATCACCACTCTGTTTCCTCTCTTCCCTGTTTCTGTTGGTAGTAGACCTTTTGTTATTGCGTTGTGTGGGATCTCAACAGAATCAAGTTAATCTAACAAACCTTGTGGAGTGGTAAGATAGACTTTTAAACAGACTCGTCCACTGGGAATGGGGAGACTTGGTCATTGGGAATGATAACTGGTAACTGTAACTGATGGTTGAACTGGATCCTGTCAATTAAACACCGGCAATACTAAATTCATCCTCATCATTTGGAATGGCAGGAGGGAGTTAAAGATTTGGAAACAGGGTCAGCTAAACACTGACAATGCTAAATTCATCCTGATCATTTGGAATGGCAGGAGGAGTTAAAGATTTGGAAACAAGGTCGGCTAAACACTGACAACGCTATTCTTGATCATTTGGAATGATGGGAAGTAGTTAAAACAATTGCATTCAGATCCAGTGATGTCATGGTTGCCAAATAAGAAATAGTAAAACATTAACATCATTATTATACTGTTGTAAGAATAAAGCATAAGAATATTAATACTGTGTATGGAATAAGTGGTTGTGAATATAGTAGTAATAAGTGAAAAAAAATAATAAGTGGAGGTATTGAGATGAGAGTGTGCACACGGGAGGAATAAGCAACAGGAGAGAGAGAGAGAGAGAGAGAGAGAGAGAGAGAGAGATAAGACTGAAAACAAGTAGGCAGGAGAATCTGGAAGATAAAAAAGGACTGTGCAGTTCAATGGTTGGCCTTCAATTAGCAGAGGGAGACGAAGGGGAGGCATAGGAAAATGATTGAAATTTGGCTCCTAGCGCACCTCCACTTCCTTATCAGCACCGGGTCAAGCTCCACCCACACCACAATCTGAGCCCCAGTCAGTGGTGACAGGAATTTACCTAAGTTTACCCAAGGCAGAGTGTGGAACCGACAGTGCATCCATCTCAGGCGTCTGACCCAAGAAGACCCAGTTTACAGACCCCGTAGCATGGCATACTAGGTCCCAGTCTAGAGACCAGAAAAAAATTGAATAAAATGGAGATAGACTAGAGGTATGGAACCCAGAATAGTTGAGCACCCTAACGGCTAGGGTATGAAGCACAGCAAAGAAGCTGGGAACAGCATTGGTGTCAACAGGCCAGCCTGCTGACCTACGTGGTCCAGGTTTTGGGGATATAAAGCATCTCGAGGTTAGGAATAAACTTGGAAGACTAATAAGCCAATGCTGCTGAATCTCTGCCCGTGTTATTATCCTATTAGTGGTCATAGAATGACCAGAGTGGGGAATGAGGAAATATTATATAATAGAACCGCTCGGAGAGTGACTTTTATAAGCTAGGTAATTTGCAAAAGAAAAGCTTAAGGTTTTCAGAAACATGTCTCCTAACGACATAAAGTACAATGAAACACACACACAGAGCGAACAGATGAATCAAAACATAGAAACCTGAATCTGAACCTGCATAGCTTAGTTTATTGCTTTGAGGCAATGATAACACTGGAGGAAATTGTAATTGATATGACTTTGTGTTGAAGAATGGATAGCTGAATTGGGGCCTCTTCTTAGGCCAGAGGTCATCTGCTCTTTCTTTATGGCACATTCTTGAGCTGTGAGGGTTATGCTGAGTTTGAGACAGAATTCAAGGCTGAGCGATAATAGACTCTAATTTAGCTTTGGCTAAATTAAATTATAATGAGATTGAGATAAGGGGTAGGATGTGTATGAAGGGGAGTAGTTGCTTGGAGAGGAAAATAATTAGATTGATGGATAGGTGACATTCCCATGTTTATAGAAAGTCGAAGAAGCAGATGTAATTCTGATGTATTTCTGAGTTATGAATTTACGCTTTGTTCTGTAATATTTGTAAAAGACCTTGGAGTGAGATTGGAGATCCGGCTTCCAGATAGCAGGAAAGGGGCTGCAAATTAAAATGAAGTTGTATCCTTGCACCAAACACTTATTAATTAAGTTGATAGATTTACGACCCATGTATGTTTGGTTGGGAGATGTGTGTGGGTTTTGAAGTTAGAAACTGTAATTTGGCAAAAACTGATATAATTAATGTTTTAAATACATAGGTAACAGTATTGTAAACTGTGTAAAATTGTAGTGAAGCAATTTATGAAATGTATTGTCTGTGTTGGAAGGTTCAGAGACTAGTCTCAGCTGAATAAAGAATCAATTCCAACAGCTACAAGCATATGAGTCAAGTTGACTTTAGATTGACAAAATAACTCAGTTTAACACAATCAGCCCGTCCATCCACATGATCATATATCTTATCTCTTAGAATATTCTTGTAAGTTGCCCACCACAGATGGTCTATAATTCCCAGGCCTTCCCTTGCGGACCTTCTTTACTAGAGGGACAACATTAGCCATCTTCCAGTTTTCCAGCACCTAACACGTATCTAATGATGATTCATATATCTCAGCTGGGCTGCCCACAATTTTTTCTTTATCTTCCCTGTGTCCTCAGATATAGCTGAACAAGCCAGTGAGATTTATCTACTTTCATAGGCCTTAGGACGTTAAGCACATCCTGGACCATAATATGGATTGTCCTCAAGACCTCCATTAACTGTTCCAAGTTCCCCGAATTCATGTCTTTCTCCACGGTAAAAACAGAGGAGAAATATTGAGCACCTTGCCCATCTCCTGCAGCACCGCACAGAGATGACAGCTTTGGTTTCTGAGGGGCCCAAGTCTCTCCCTTAATGTACATACAATCTCTTTGGATTCCCCTTAATATTATCTGCCTCAGCTATCTCTTTCCCCCAATTTGCCCTCCTGATTCCCTTCCTAAGTATGCTTTTCAGTTCTCAAAACTCCAGCTGCCTATACCTATCAAATGCCCCCTCATTTTGCTGATCAGAGCCTCAATTTCTCTTGTTGTCCATGTTTCCACCTTGCTTGGTCTTCACTCTAACAGGAACACGCATATCCCAAACACTTGTCATCACACTTTTAAAAGCAATTCACTTTTTAGACCTTCCTTTGCTCACAAACAACCTACTCCAATCAACTTTAGCAAGTTCCTGTCTAATACCATCAAAGTTGGCCTTGCTTCACTTCACAATTTTAATTTGTGGGTCTACTCCATTTTTATCCATAACTATTTTAAAGCTAATAGAACAGTGGTTGCTGATCCCCAAAGGCTCACCCATGGACGCTTCAGTCACTAGCCATTTCCCTTTTCCGAAGTGTAGATCAGGTTTTGCCCTCTCCCTTGTACGGACCTTTACATCATGCCTGAGGAAATTTTTCTGAACACATTTGACAAATTCCACCCTGACTATGCCCTTGGTGTTAAGAGAATCCCAGCCGACATTGGGAAAGTTAAAATCCCCAACTGAAGCCACCATATTAGTCTTGCACCTGCCTGCAATCTCCTGGCATATTTGTTCCTACTGACTATATGGGGCCTATAGTGTACTCCCAGCAAGGTGATCATACCCTTTTTTATTTCTCAACCCCACCCATTAAAAGTCACTAGATGAACCAGCTGTAATGTCATCTTGGCCTACTGCTGTGACATTCTCCTTAATTAATAAAGCACCACCCCTCCTCATTTTCCCCCATTTACCTCTCCTATAACACCTGTGTCCTGGAATATTAGGCTGCCAATCCTATCCCTCTTAACCAGGTTTCCATAACGGCTACAACGTCCAAATCATACACTGCTATCCATGCCCTGAAGATAGACACAAAAAGCTGGAGTAACTCAGCAGGACACGCAGCATCTCTTGAGAGAAGAAATGGGTGACTTTTCAGGTCGAGATCCTTCTTCCGACCCGAGTTCATCTGCCTTACACATCATCCTTCTCGCATTAAAATAAATACAATTCAATCCAACAGTTCTTCCACCCTCCCTATCATGCTTCTGTCTATTCTGCACACTTGCCTCAGTCCTGCACTGGATCCTGTCCAAGTGCAAAGAAACAAGTACCAGGGTGCAATAGACACTTCTTCAATCTGAAGAAGGGTTCCAACCCAAAACGTCACTATTCGTTTTTCCCAAGAGATGCTACCAGACCCACTCAGTTACTCCAGCATGGGATTGCTCTGAGATCTGGTAGAAAATAAATGGTGCAAATGTGTGTGTGTGTGTGTCCCCTTCCCATTGTAACAAAGTATGAAAACATGAAGTCAGGAGTGTGACAGAATTTATACTTTATATTTGCCTGGATGTGTGCAACTCTAATATAACTCAAGGAGCTCATCGTCATCAAAAACAAAGTAGACTATATGTTTGGTGCTACATCTACTATCCAAAAGATTAATTCCCTTCAATTATATATTACGAATTCAGTGCATACCATCTACAAAATGCACCATAGCTAACTGAACAGCAGCCTACTCTGACTGCACCTCCTAACCCAAAACATCCGTCATCAAGAGGTACAGTAGTAGTAGATGCACACCATCTCAACTTGCACATACATTGATATTGCTTCACTGTCATTGGATCCAAATCCTATAACTGCATCCCCAATAATATTGCAGGAGCACCTGCAATAGAAGATTCTAGTGGTCAAGAGGATCATTTTGTTCAAGGGCAATTGAAAACCAGCAATAAATGGTGGCTTTGCCAGCAACAACTACATCCTTAAATCAGAAGAAATAATAAAAGCAAGTAAGTTCTTGTAAGTACAGCTAATCTATCTATATATTACTAAAACTCTCATCTTGTTTGTTTGTATGCGTGCGCGCGTGATATCCCAAAACCCCACCAAAATGGTACACTATAGCGCTACAATGTTTGGCCCACCTTACTCACCATTGTCCTGTGATGTAAATGAAACAAGTTTTGTTCAGATTGATGGTATATTTTATAAGTTATAGACATTTTAAACTTTACAAAAATAACTTTTCAAACCACTTCTCCACTTGCCCTGCCCATCAGCCACGTTACAATGATGTCACAATAGGATGCCGAATCTCATTTACATAAAAAATCGAGATTTTCAAAATACTCAGTTCTAATCAAATTCTTCCGTGTTCATTCACAATGACGTCACAATGGGGTCCCGTATCTCAATTACATTAAGAAAAGTAATTTTCATTGAGAATTTCATTATATTTTAAATTAAATCGTGATTTTCATTGTTTGGGGGGGGGGGGGGAGAGGGGGGAATAGGGGCCAGGTGAGGAGTAGGGGAGCAGGGGGATAGATGGAGAGGAGGGAAGTAGGAAGGGGAGAGGGGTTATGGAGGGAGGGAGGGTGATTGACTGAGGGTAGAGGAAAGGAGAGGGAGTGAGAGGAAGGGGAAAGTGGGAGAGGTGAGGAAGGAGAGTGGGGGATAGAGGGAGGGGAGGGGGTGGAGTGGGGGAGGTAGGAAGTGGGGGGATAGAGGGAGAGGGCAGTGGGGGAGGTGAGGACGGTGAGTGGGAGGGGTGGGATAGGGAGGAGGCGGAGAGTGGGGGAGCAGGGAGATAGAGGGAGAGGAGGGGGTTAGGGAGGGGAGAGGGGTTATGGAGGGAGGGAGGGAGTGACTGAGGGTAAAGGAGAGGGAGTGAGAGGTGAGGGAGGGAGTGAGAGGTGAGGGAGGGAGTGGGGGAGGGGACGAGAGGGGAAAGAAGAGGGAGGGTGAAGAGGAGGGGGAGGGAATGCTGGGAGATGAAGGGGAATGGAGGAGGATAGGGGTAGGAAGAGGGATGGCAAGGTAATGGAGGAGGGGAGGGGGAAGAGGGAGGAGGGGAGGGAGGGGGTGAGGGGAGGAATCATAGGAGGGTTGGCGGATTGTGGGGAGAGGGAGGATAATGGAGGAGGGGAATAGGGGACTGAAGAGGGAGAGTGAGATGCGTTCACATTGATTTTATATTCTACAGGCTATTGCCATTTTGAACTTTAAAAACATCGCAGTCGCACTCTCACTTGCCGGCCGTGCCTGTGCAGTTGGGGGAGGGTAGCTGTGACTTGCGTCACAACGTGAACCCATCAGCCGCACCTGCACAAGTTGTGGACTATGGGTCAGTGGTGGAATATATGTGTGTGTGTGTGTATATATATATATATATATATATATATATATATATATATATATATATATACATATATACATATATATATATATATATATACATATATACATATATATATATATATATATATATATATATATATATATATATATATATATATATATATATATATATATATATAATATATCTATATTATTAAAAGTCTTATCTTGACCATTTCCTGTTTGCACTGTGCTTTGATTTTAGTAAAACGCTACCATACATGGCTGTGATTTTTTGGCCATCTTACTCCTCCGCTGCGCAGGCCCCGAAGTTTTTTCCCATTGATGAAAAATACAAAGACTTATTAGTGTTTTAAAAATCTTGAGATTCTCTCTCCTCTCAATCACCGCCATGAAGGCCACGCCACTTCCGGTGGGAGGGTCGAGGCACTGTAAAACCCGGAAGTGTGGGCGCGGCTCAGTCTGTCTGCAAGATGGTGAGGGAGAGGTCACGACTCTCTGTCTGAGCTTGGAAACTACAGAACACTGTGAGTATGCAATGTGCTTGAATAAATGATTTGTTAGCCCTTAATGAAAATGAGAAAATGAAATGAGTTGTTTGGCCTGCCCTGTGCTTGAAAGTGCAATGGCAATGGAAATGAAAAGGAAATGCAATCAGCTGTTTGGCTTGAGCCTGCCCTGTGCTTGAAAGTGTACTGGCAATGGAAATTAAGTAAAAATGCAATCAGCTCTTTGGTTTGGCCTGCCCTGTGCTTGAAACTGCAATGGCAATGGAAGTGAAATGAAAATGCAATGAGCTATTCGGCCTGTCCTGTACTTGAAACTGCAATGCAATTCAATGACATGATGAGTTGTTTGGCCTGCCTGAAACCACTAATTTCGGCCCACAAGGCCCCTATTAGCTGAGAAACCAGTCCCTTTTGTCCCCTTTCTCCCTCCCTTCATTTGCCCCCTGTAAGATCCAGGCCAGGGTAGACTTTCCTCCTTTATTGCTGTGATCTGCAGAAAAATATGAAAAATGTCTAAAATTGATTCTCCCTCTTCCCCATCTCCCTCTCTCACAGAGTCTCTCACCTGTTTTGGCCAGAATTTCTGCCAGTTTCTGAGCTGTCAGCCCACCAGGCCTGAGTGACTGAGCTGCCAGTCCACCAGGCCTGAGTGACGGAGCTGCCAGACCAAGAATCCATTTGGCCCACAATGTCCATACTAGCTCTCTGGAAACCAGTCCCTTCTGCCCACAACACCCATACTAGCGCTCCAGAAAGACTGGAGACTGGAACATTTAAATTTCAGCCTCTTCAAATGCCCAGCATTTTGACAACTCATAACTCCTGCAAAACAATTAATCTGCAAAAAAACCTCTACAATACATAAGAACACATTTCCCATGCAATTTTTTCAATCAAAGCCAACCATATAAAAACAGCATGATGAAGTGAAGCATCCAACTGCCAATGCCGAGCCTAAAAACATTTAAAACTTGTGGCAAGACGAGTGTAAACGCTTTTCATAAATCATGGACTTGAAAACATGCCAGGACATCTTTCTTCCCATTTGTCTAGTCTCAAAAATCAATAATTGTAACTTGCACATACAATATTTCCCTTTTAACTATACCACAGATAAACCAGCAGAAAAAACTCAATGAGGACCAAAATATTACACTGCTAAAGGAGAAGGTCAACTGTGGAGGTGAGGGGAGGTGGGGGGGGGGAAGAGAGATGGGGGTGCAATTGAGAACTAAAGGGGGATGAGTACCTTTTGTAACTTTGTCAGCACCTTTGTGGCAACACGTTTGTATATTTTTTGTATGCAAACACAAAGAATTTCACTGCATTTAGTTAAGTACAAATGACAATAGAGTATCATCTGTATCATCATCACCACGACTACCATCATCTTGGCTGGCCTACTGAGTGGTTAAATCAATGTCTCTGGTTATCAGCACCCCGACTTGAGTAAACTATTCTCAAAATCTATCTCATCTATGCCTCTCATAATCTACAAAATCTCAATCAGCTCCTTATTTAGTCTTCTCCACTCAAATGAAAGCAAATCTAGCCCCCATGCTGTCTCTCCTTATAGCAGATGAAGTTTTGAAAGGTTGTTTATGCTAGATATAAAACTCCTGCAATGGTATGGACCCGAGCCCACTTCAATTCACTCATCGCCAAAATAGATCAACAGGGAATGCAATCTCGCTGGCTTTTTACTCTATGCTGAATCACTTGGACAAAACAGACATGTATAGTGCCCCCCATAATGTTTGGGACAGATACCCATCATTTATTTATTTGCCTCTGTACTCCACAATTTAAGATTTATAATAGAAAAAAAATCACATGTGGTTAAAGTGCACATTGGCAGATTTTAATAAAGGCCAATTTCATACACTTTGGTATCACCATGTAGACATGACAGCAGTGTTTATACATAGTCCTCACATTTCGGGGCACCATAATGTTTGGGACACAGCAGTGTCATGTAAATGAAAATAGTCATGTTTAGTATTTTGTTGCATGCAATGACTGCTTGAAGTCTGCAATTCATGGACATCACCAGGGTGGCTTCTCTGGTGATGCTCTACCAGGCCTGTATTGCAGCATCTTTAGCTTATGCTTGTTTTGGGGGCTAGTCCCCTTCAGTTATCTCTTCAGCATATAAAAGTCATGCTCAATTGGGTTCAGATCAGGTGATTGACTTGACCACTCAAGAATTTACCTTTTTAGCTTTAATTCACATTAGACAGGAAATGGTGTTGGGTAGACAGCCTGGGTAAAACCAGTCTTCTCTGTCCTAGATGCAAGTAACTCAATTTGGCAAATACTGCTAGACCATGCATCCTCCATGTTAACCACATTCGCGACGCCCTTCGGACGCTACTGATTCTTTTAGCCAGTGAAGTTTTCCAACGTACTATGGAACAACTCTTTACTGGCTACCCATGCGACATAATCGTGAACGACATCCTGATCGCCGGGCGCAATGCACAAGAACATGACTCAAACCTGAAGCGGGCCCTGGATCGTGCCAGAGAGGTAAACCTCAACTCAACCACCACAGGTGCAGGTTTTGGGTCGACAAAGTAATTTACGTGGGCCACGTGTTCACTAACAACGGCCTCAGGCCGGACCATTGCCATCAGTGAAATGCCAGCACCTATGGATGTGACAGCTCTACAACGATTTCTAGGCAAGGTAAACTACATGGGAAAATTCATCCAAACTTCAGCGAGCTGTCAGCCCCGCTGCGGCAACTGACCCACAAGGAAACGCACTGGTCCTGGCACCAGCGGAGGGGATTTGAAACCCTCAAACAACTAATGTCTTGCGCCGCAACCCTCACATACTTTGATGCCGAGTTACCCGTCACCCTCACCTGTGATGCCTCACTTGCTACAAGACGACGGAAAGAGTCCCAGACCAGTTGCCTATGCCTCCTATACCATGACCGACACTGAACAGTGCAACGCTCAAATCGAGAAGGAGCCACATGCGGTAACTTTTGCCTGTAAGAAATTCAAGGACTTTATCTTTGGCAACCCAATCACGATTGAAACCGACCACCAGCCCCTGGTCAGTATCCTCAGTTAACCGATCCGCACAGCACCAGCGCGGTTACCACTTATGATGATGGAACTACTGAAGTATGACATCAGACTAACCAACAAACATGGTAAGGACATGCATTTAGCTGACACCCTCTCACGGGCACCTCGCCCAACCTGCAAAAAACACTGTCTGATAATGAGCACGAGGGGTATACGGTTATGATGATCTCCTGCATTCCATCTGCGGGCTTAGACATCCTAGTGGCACAAACAGCTGCAGACAACACTGCAATCGCTTGGCACTGTCATTCGCCGCGGCTGGCCAGACAAACAGCACCACCTGCAGCTGGTTATCCGCCCGTTCTACCCTGTCCGCAATGAACTGATCATTCAAGACGGCATTAAAATGAAAGGACATAAGGCAGTTATCCCGACGTCTCTTCACAACAAGCACTTTGATATTGTCCTTGTGGCCATCCTGCTGCAGAAATAACCCTCCAACATGCAAAAGGTATGCTTTTCTGGCCTGACATGGCTGACTACATTCTCAAAAAAGTTGCTGCCTGCCCGATTTGCAACAGCCTGACCCCACACAAACAGAAACAACTACTTCTCCCGCACCCCACACCAGAGTTACCCTGGTCCACAGTAGCAGCCGACATTTTTGAGTGGCACGGCAAACAGTACCTGGTTCTAGTCGATTCCTACTCAGGATGGTTCGAAATCAACCTGCTCAGCAGCCCGACCTCAACCATGGTAATTCAAAAACTCACTCGCTACTTTTCTGTCCTTCTGTCAAGCTACTCTCGGACAATGGAACTCAATTCTCCAGTCAGATTTTCAAGGATTTCGCAAAACTCTGGAATTTTCACCACACCACCAGTAGCCCAGAGTACCCGCAGTCCAACTGCCTGGCCGAGCGCGCAGAAAGAAGTGCAAAATAACTAATGAAACGCTCACACAGGGCCGGCTCTGATGTCTATCTCAACCTACTTAACCTACGAAACATTGTCCGCGCCCCTCTCCTGGGATCTTCGGCCGAACGACTCATGTCACGGCAATCCTGCTCCACCCTGCCCATGGCCAAGCAACTGTTAGAACCACAAGTTCGCGTGCCGTCAGCAATCCAATCCCAGCTCCAACACCACGACATACAAAGAAAATACTATGATAAAACCAGCTCAACAAGGGACAGGTTGTCGGCTTATGGTCGCTCAGAAGCTATGACCGCCTCGGAGTCGTTCTGGGATCAACCGTGGAGCCACGCTCATATCTGGTCAGTGTTGACAACGGCATCTCTCAACGCACCCGCCAACACCTCCTCCCGGTTAATGAACCTGCACCTTGCCGTCCTTACCCTGACCAGCCTGTCGGTCTTCCCTCACGCTCCACGAATGCCACACCAGTGATTCCCCTACCGGTGCCAGCGTCAGCCCTGCCTTCCCCGGTGCCCCCATCTCTACCGGTGTCTTCTCCTCCGCGTTCACCCGATAAGGGACTTGCTTCCTCAGAGAAGGATGAGGAGCACGAGGGATACTACCGTAAACGTGCAGGTCATGTCTGCAAGCTGAACCCGCTGATTGCAAAGTTCACTGGCTATACTTGAACTGTGCTTGACCCGTTTTGTTTTATGTGCTCATATATGCACAGGCATGTACAAGTAAAATAAGAAATGCACACACCTTATACTGGTGTTATACTCCACTAACCACTCTATATATGTTTTGCTTCTTTAAGAAGAAGGATGTAGATTAACCCTGATTAATCCATGCCATTTATAATCTCCACTATACATATATGCATGCCACCCATTACATGGTAATACGATACTACATGGTATGACACTAACAAGGTCAGCCAGCTCTCAGAAGCCAAGCCGAGCTGGGTATGAATGGCTGGCAGTTTAAATGTTCTGGATTACTTATGGAATAAAGACTAATAAAGACTATGTATGTTGTCGTGTATCATTCACAAACAAATACCTTGTTCCTGCTTTGCTGAATTCTGAAATGTTTTGTCCTCAGCCTTACTGTGTTGCAAAACAAAATTATATTTTCATCTTATAGTTAAAAACATTGGATTACTCTGTTGATTGTTGTTGCTATCTATCTATCTATCTATCTATCTATCTATCTATCTATCTATCTATCTATCTATCTATCTATCTATCTATCTATCTATCTATCTATCTATCTATCTAAAATATTACTAAAACTCTCATCTTGATTGTTTCTACGACTGTCTGTCTGTCTGTCTGTCTGTCTGTCTGTCTGTCTGTGTGTATATGTCTCTGTGATGTCCTGAATTACGCCAAAACGGTATATGATAGCGCTACAATTTTTGACTCACCTTGCTCATCATTGGCCTGTGGTGTGTTGTATCAAGTTTCGTTCAGGTTAATAGTACATTTTACAAGTTATTGACATTTTTAACATTACAAAACCCCACTTTGAAATAATCTCTTCCATCCGCACTGGTAGTTAGCAGCAATGATGTCACAATGGGATCTCATTTACATAAACTGCCCGTCAGCAGTGCTCCATCCTGCAATTACATCACAATGGGATCTCATTTACATAAAAAACAAAACAGCAGCTTCCACCTCACAATGACGTCAAGAGAGGGTAGGGAGGGGAGAAGAGGGGTTATGGAGGGAGGGAGGGAGGGAGTGACTGAGTGTAGGGAGTGACTGAGGGCAGGGGAAAGGAAAGGGTGGGAAAGGTGAGGGAGGGAGTGGAGGAGGAGAGTGGAGGAGGAGACTGAGTGGAGGAGGAGAGGGGAGAGATGAGGGAGGGTCAAGAGGAGGGGAGGGAGTGTTGGGGATGAGGGAAAATGAGCCGTGCCTGCACAGATGGGGCTGTGGGTGAGTGGTTGAATATTGCATTGGGAGAACGGGGCCCAACGGGTCCCACTTGGTCTAGTATATTTTCTATATATAATACTAAAACTCTCATCTTGTTTGTGTGTGAGTCTGCGTGTCTGTGCGTCTGTCCGTGAGTCATGCCCTGAATTACGCCAAAACGGTAAACGATAGTCCTACAATTTTTGGACCACCTTACTCACCATTGTCCTGTGGTGTGTTGTATCACGTTTTGTTCAGATTGATGGTATATTTTACAAGTTATTCACATTTTAACTTTACAAAATCCAGTTTGAGAAAAACAACTTGAAGTTGCAGTGGCAGTTAGTAGCTATGACGTCACAATGGGATCTCGTTTACATAAACTGCTGACTTAACTTTTCACTGTAAAAAATCCAATTGCACTTGCTGGCCTTACTCGTTACAATGTTTCAAATCACAGGATACTGAGTCCTCGCAGCTTGCAATTGGATTTTTTAAAGTGAAAAGCCAATTTTTTAAAGTTTAAAAAGAGGGAGGATGAAGAGGAGGGGAGGGAGTGCTGGGTGATAAGGGGAAATGAGCCTCCCCTGCGCAGTTGGGGGCTATGGTCGAGTGGTGGAATATTGCGTTGGGGGAATGGGTTGTTTTGGGGGAACGTGTAAGTGGTGGAATATTGTGTTGGGGGAATGGGTTGAATTGGAGGATCAAGACTCCCGCGTGACAGGACCCAACGGGTCCCACTTGGTCCAGTATTTATTAATTCTTTATTATAGCCAATCCTTGTATGTGGTCATAACTTTAATGTGCTTCGCAATCTACCATAGCCACATCTTGGTAATTTTCTTCAGTACTGGTACCATTGCCGCATGAATAGAAACCTATTTCTCCAACAATGTATTTTCCTATTTTATGTACTATATGGTAGTAATCAAGAGATCAACTTCTTTTTGGATAAAATCCTTCTTATTCTTATTTATTTCATTGATTCCCACAAAGATCATACAAATGAATATTTCTTTGACACTCCAGGTTCCTCTCCAGCCCCTAAAAAATGTCAATCCTGGCACTGAGCCATCAACGTGGTGCATATAACTCATGGCAACACATGCAGAGCCTGATACCCTTCCCTTTAACACAACCACATTCATTTTCATCCCTCCAATTTGTAAGGCTTCCAATAGCCTCCCCCCACACACACATCTACATAGTTTGTCAGAATCTCATATCTTGGTCAATTATTTTATATATCTCCAATGATGTCACATTATCACACTCTGTTGCTCCTCTCGACCTACATAATACAGTGATGAATGGGTGTGACTTCCATTTGGAACAAAGCATCCAGGTAATTTTCCTCTTTCATGATACACTAGAGCATCAGATCATGGACACATCAACTTAATTAAAGTTGTTTGATACTGCATTTGTGCTTGTCATGGATTTTAATGATCTCCAACAACGAGAGTGTGCTGGCGTACTGTATAACCACATGGTATGCCAGCTGCTTTGCAGCGGACAGGAGAGCCCTTCAAAGGGTCATCAACACCGCCCAAAAAATCACTGGCTGCCCTCTGCCCTCCCTGAAGGACATCTTCAGCTCTCGCTGCCTTGGCAGGGCAGCCAACATCCTGAAGGACCCCACCCTGGACACAACCTGTTCCACCTGCTGCCCTCTGGCAGACGGTACAGGTCTTGCAAAACTCGCATGAACAGACTCAGAGACAGCTTCTACCCCATAGCCATACGTGAGCTTAACAATGCAAAATAAGAAATAACACTCACATTCAACTGAATTGTTTTTTTATATGTATATATATTTACCCTTCCTTATATTTTTAAGATTGTTCTTGTGAATCGCACCGTTGGATTGACTTTTTAAATTTTGTTGCACCATGTGCAATGACAATAAAGAGATTCTTCTTCTTCTTTCTGCAACTAGAGCTACAATACATTACTTACCCAGTGAATGCCGGCTAGATTTCTTTAGTGGTTCTATTAAATGGCTTTAAATGTCTTGTATAGGCTGGGCATACAAAGCGATGACAAGTCCGGCTAGATTTACGGAAGCAAGAGCATTTCAGAAGCTTTCAGCTAATTGAGAAAGCTCAAGAGTGCTAATTGATATTCTTAAACTTTCAAACTTACATTAGATTGTGCTATTTCCCATTACATGGTAAGTGCCATTATTTAAAACCAAAAGGGTATCTCATTAAGACAAAGCATGATATTCATATCTAATATACATCAAGAATGCTTCAATTTGCAACTGGACAATAAGGCTCCTGCCTACTTTCGAGCAGCAATGGTGGTGGCCCAAACTATAGGTTACTTGAAAATTGAAACAGTTACTGCTCATCAGTCACTTCATTCTGTATTACCTTCCTCATCGCAGTGACACTTAAGTTGAAAATTAATAAGATAAACAAAAAACAATTCTGCGGGTTCCTCCAATATATTTTGAACAGGTTAGGTAAATTAAATTGAATTAAACTATGATGAATCAAGGCGTGTTAAATAATCCCCCTATACCAAAGTGGTAACAAGCCAATGGACAATAAAACATTGCTGGAGAAAATATTAATTTGAAAGCTGCATCAAATAATTCAAGGTTGTGAATACACATTGTTGAACGAGCATATAATTACTTTGTTACTATTTACTGCAAGAGTATGATCTTGAACCTTCTGAACCTTCTGAATGTTGTAGTCGGCAGGGCAGTACTCTGCATATCGCCAACTTGGACAATTTTACTTTTTTTAAAAATCAAGCCAATTAACCTACAAACCTGTCCTTGGAGTGTGGGAGGAAACCGAAGATCTCGGAGAAAACCCACGCAGATCACGGGGAGAATATACAAACTCCATACAGACGGCATCCGTAGTTGTGATCGAATTTCTGGCGTTGCATTTTTGCTGTAAGGCAGCAACTCTACCACTGTGCCACCGTGACTGCATCTTGAACAAGGATTATTATTCACACTAAAGACACAAAGTGCTTGAGTGACTCTTCAGATAAGGCAGCATCTCTGGAAGACATGGATAGGTGATGTTTCCAGGCGGGACCGTCTTCGGTGGGGAGAAGTAGGTTGGAAAGAAGGAGAGCAAGACAAATCTTGGCGAGTTATAGGTGAGGGGACTTTTTGATAGCCAGATGGTTGGACAAAGGCCAGAGATGAAAAAACAAAAGGTATGAGATAATGATGGAAGAAGTGCAATTTGTTAAGCAAGAGGAAGGAATATCTATAGATAGAAGGCAGGGGTTGTGGGGTAATGGGTGCATGCCCAGGTGGGATCAGAAAATGTAAGAGGATTGAGGTTAGTTACCTAAAATCGGAGCATTGGAGAAGTTCCAGTTTCACGTAGCCTCACTCTGGCAATGGAGGAGGCACAGGACAGAAAAATCAGTAGGGGAATTGGAAGGGGAGTTAAAATGGTTAGCAACCAGGCTTTGGTGGACTGTGCACAAGTGTACAGCGAAATGACCGTCACCTGAATACGCACCTATTTCTCCCCTCTCCCTCCACCTACATTCCTACTGTAAAACTGAAAGCAACTTAGGGAATGAACACATCTATTTTGAGTGCTTATGGTGGGTTCCATGATGTCTAAATGCAGAGTAATAAAAATAATTTTTGTGGAAATGTAACATGAACATCCCGTGTTAAATGCTTTTAAAAATGCTGGTTCTAATTGTATTGTGTGGTTTCTTAAAAAGAACACATTTAATATATTTATTACTTACGCATGGCTGTTTTAGGTAGTAAAGGATGTAAACAAATTAGCCTAATATGGTCCTTTTCTCTACCACTAACCAATCAGACTCTTATTCAGTCTGCTGAGTTACTCCACCTTAAAACTAGGTGCCAATGTTGCTGGTCTGCACCAGCGAGCTCCTCCCCCATCATTGACCCTACCGACTGGACGACAGGGCCCACACTGCAGCCGAAAACCATCAGCTCCCCCCTCAGACCACCGGCAGCAGCATGACACACCTAGCCACCGTGGGGTCCCTCCCCTCTCAGCAGCAGCCAACCTTCGCTCTGCCGGTTGCCACCCTGCCTGCTCCCAAGTCCACACTCCCCATTCCAGCTACATTTCAGATCACTTAATTTTTTCCAAACACCCAACAATTGTGCACCTTCAGTTATCACCTGGTCCTCAGTAGGAGGGATTGCAGCAAATACCTCAAAACACATTGGCCGGCGGTTCATTCTACAGCAAGACAATGATCCCAAACATACTGCTAAAGCAACAAAGGAATTTTTCAAAGCTAAAAAATGGTCAATTCTATCCAAATATTTTGGAATGAAATCTTTGAAATTTTTACAAAATTATTAAAAATAAAACTGAAACCGAACGCAGAATTGATTATTTTTGGAACAAGGGAAGTCAGCTTTAAGCTGACTTTATTCCAAAAGAGCTTCCTTAATTATGGCTTAATAATGGCAAAAAAACTCATACTTAAATTGTGGAAAAATGCTCCCACACCAACGGTAAAAATGTGGATTTCAAATATGTCTGAAATGTTACACCTCGAAGATATGAGATTCCTCCTAGCAGGCAAATCAGACCATTTCCAAAAGATTTGGTCTCCATTTATCGACTTATTACAAGCATAGGGTGCAAAATCCGGAAGTGGCGGCGCTGCTTGTCAGCTGCGGCTCGCCTGCAGTCCGTCTGTCTTTTATTTTATTTTTGTCCTCGTCCCTGTTTTTGGTGTTTATTTTTGGTTTGTTGGGTTGTGTATGTGTGTGGGGGGGGGGGGAGGGTGGGAGAAACGGGGTTTTAGTCTCTCCCTTCGGGGGGATGCGACTTTACCTGTCGTGTCCCCCGACACCGTCTCCGTCTGTGCTGAGGCCCTGGTGACGGCCTTCCAGCTTCCAGCGGCGGCGGCGCGGCCTTCAGAGCTTCAGCGGCGACCTGCTTCCGGCGGCGACCTGGGCTTCTGGAGCTGCGGTGCTCCAGCGGCGGCCTGGTTCCCTCTGAGCTGCGGTGCTCCAGCGGCGACATGGGATTCGGGAGCTGCGGTGCTCCGGCGGCGGCCTGGTTCCCTCTGAGCTGCGGTGCTCCAGCGGCGGCCTGGTTCCCTCTGAGCTGCGGTGCTCCAGCGGCGGCCTGGTTCCCTCTGAGCTGCGGTGCTCCAGCGGCGGCCTGGGATTCGGGAGCTGTGGTGCTCCAGCGGCGGCCTGGTTCCCTCTGAGCTGCGGTGCTCCAGCGGCGGCCTGGGATTCGAGAGCTGCGGTGCTCCAGCGGCGGCCAGGGATTCGAGAGCTGCGGTGCTCCAGCGGCGGCCTGGGATTCGAGAGCTGCGGTGCTCCAGCGGCGGCCTGGTTCCCTCTTGAGCTGCGGTGCTCCAGCGGCGACCTGGGTCTCGGGAGCTGCGGTGCTCCAGCGATGTTCCGGCGGCGGGCCCTGTGGCGGTGTTCCAGCGGCGGGCCCTGGGGCGGTGTTCCGGCGGCGGGCCCTGGGGCGGTGTTCCAGCGGCGGGCCCTGTGGCGGTGTTCCAGCGGCGGGCCCTGTGGCGGTGTTCCAGCGGCGGGCCCTGTGGCGGTGTTCCAGCGGCGGGCCCTGTGGCGGTGTTCCAGCGGCGGGCCCTGTGGCGGTGTTCCAGCGGCGGGCCCTGTGGCGGTGTTCCAGCGGCGGGCCCTGTGGCGGTGTTCCAGCGGCGGGCCTGTGGCGGTGTTCCGGCGTCAGCGGTGGCGGAGGCCTGGATCTCCTCAGCGCAGAGGGAGAATAAGGAGGGGAGAAAGACAGTGACCCTAAGACTTTTGCCTTCCACCACAGTGAGGAGGTTTGGTGAACTCACTGTGGTGGATGTTAATTTTGTGTTTATTGTACGGTATTGTTATTTTTATATATGTATGACTGCAGGCACGTAATTTCGTTCAGACCGAAAGGTCTGAATGACAATAAAGGAATTCAATTCATTCAATTCAACATAACTTTGAAAATAAACGGTTTCAGGACCTGGTGAGGGGTATGTAAAGATACGAAGTAGGTACATCCCTTTTTATCTTATTTTACTTTCTTATATTTTCTTTTTTCTATTTTTCTCTTTTTATTCCTTTTGGTTTTTTTTTATTCTTTCTCGTGTTCTACGTTTCTACGGGTTTTTCCTGATCACTTTTTCACGCACTCACTATCTTATCTAACTTTCTCTATTTTTCTTCTTCTTAAAGTTTAAAACAAGAAGTGATACACAAAATGTATTATGTTATTTTTGGCTTATACTACTGTAATGTACATTACTTCTAATAAATAAAATTAAAAAAATAAAAATAAAAAAGGTCAATTCTTGAGGGGACAAGTCAATCACCCAATCTGAACCTAATTGAGCACGCATTTTATATGCTAAAGAGGGGACTAGCCCCCAAAACATGGCTGCAATACAGCACTAGCAGAGCATCACCAGAGAAGACACCCAGCAACTGGTGGTTCATGAATCGCAGACTTCAAGCAGTCATTGCATGCAAAGGATATGCAACAAAATACTAAACATGATTATTTTTCATTTACATTACATTGCTTTGTCCCAAACATTATGGTGCTCTGAAATGGGGGGACTATGTATAAACACTGCTGTAATTTCTACATGGTGAAACCAAAATATATAAAAAAGGCCTTTATTAAAATCTAACAATGTGCATTTGACCACGTGATTTTTTCTATTCCAAATATCAAATTGTGGCGTACAGAGGCAAATAAATAAATGATGGGTCTGTCCCAAACATTAAGGAGGGCAATGTATATCCGCCCTGGAACCTGAAAATTAATTAATTTTCTTTTGAGGATACAAAAAATGAATTCTGAGCAATAAAAGGACAGAAGTCCTTCTATGTTTCTAAGTATTGTTCTAATTTATTCAGATGCAATTTGCACTAAATATGTAGTTGTGGTATCAAACTTCCCTTAGAAAAATTATCAGCTTGCTTCTTTATCTCCAAGATGTGGAATATAGAGAACATTTCATCAAGGTATGTGTTAAAAATTAAGCATTCCATTTTTGTTTATGTAAGTAACATACATACACAAACGGGTGAAATTTGCTACAGAAATTGAAGTCAGGCCACTTTTCTAGATTCCCCCCAACCCCCGAAAGTAACAAAGTTCATCCAAAGAATTCCAAAGTTATGTCAGTAATTCTAATGCATTCTTCAATGTAAATCAAAATTTCTCTGAAGTCATTGAATTCTACGTCAAAACTAAATTTCACCTCATATAGATGTGGTTAATTTGCTCAGCAAAACATTAACATCACTTCAAAGTCAAATTCCAACACTGAGCCAACAGACTCCATTCTAATAAATATTGTGAGTCACACAAACAAAAACAGCAAAAAGCCTGTGCTATTACGAAAACTGATTCAAGATGTGGACTTATCTCTTTAAAATGCAACACACAGCAAGTTGCTGTCGATGAAATTTAGATATGCCAGCTTTTGCCAACATATTTTACATTAAAACAAAACTCATATACTACGAATTGAGATCCCAACTTGAAAGTTTATCCGATAGTAAATCCAAAAATGGAACATAGAATTGACACTTAATATATGGTTGATGCAATTAGATTCAATGTAAGGGAATTCATGGGCTAATCGTATTAAATGAGGCAAATGATATCCATATGCCAGCTCATGCAAATAAAATATTAAAAATGTATATCCAATCCTAAAGAAAATACAACACATTGCTAATCCACTGTCATTCTGTGTGGGTTAGCGTCTTCTTTCTACTGTCTTTCGTGTCTCAACCTATAATTTTGTCCCTCCTATGTCCTTAGTTCTTAATCAGTCTTTCTTGCCATCATCAGCAGTTCTCTGCTCATACCAGATTATTATTGTTTACTTCTCACAAACAAAGTTTTCCCCAACTCTCCTCTGAACTCTAAATATCTTTTGTTTCCAAAGACCTCAAGTTTATTATTGCCTCCCAGTATATGGCCACTCCGATATAACATTTTGTTCAAACTTCTTCAGTACATTTTCCTTGTAAGGGCATTAAGACCATGAAGATCAAAGTCATAAAAAGCATACTATGTGGGATAAAATGTTTCCTGGTATGCCTCAACCAGTCCAGGAGTTTCAACAAAGTTGATCACAGCATTACCTTCCTCTGTGTTTCTTTGGTAGGGGCTATACTTCTACCTTCCCAAACATAGTCATACAGTGATAAGTGTGGAAACAGGCCCTTCGGCCCAACTTGCCTACACCGGCCAACATGTGCCAGCTACACTAGTTCCACCTGCCTGCGCTTGGTCCATATCCCTCCAAACCTGTCCTATCCATGTACCTGTCTGTTTCTTAAACATTGGGATAGTCCCAGCCTCAACTACCTCATCTGGCAGCTTGTTCCATACACCCACCACCCTTTGGTGAAACAGTTACCCCTCAAATTCCTATTCAATCTTTTCCCCCTCACCTTGAACCTGTCCTCTGGTCCTAGATTTCCCTACACTGGGCAAGAGACTCTGTGCATCTATTCCCCTCATGATATTGTACACCTCTATAAGATCAGACCTCAAACTCCTGCACTCCAAGGAATCTCGAGATAGCCTACTCAACCTCTCCTATAGCTCACACCCTCTAATCCTGGCAACATCCTCGTAAATCTTCTCTGAACCCTTTCAAGCTTGACAATATCTTTCCTATAAAAGGAGCCCAGAACTGAACACAATATTCCAATTGCAGTCTCACCAATGTCATATACAACTGCAACATGACCTCCCAACTTCTATACTCCATACAGGGGTCGGCAACCTTGTTCTGCATAGGGGCCAGGACGCATGTCTGTGAGCGGATGGTGGGCCACATCTGTCACGTGTACACATGGATCCCGTCCCAGTTGGCAAACATCAAATCACATGTTCACAGAAGGTAGACAAAAATGCTGGAGAAACTCAGCTGGTGAGGCAGCCTCATGCAATCCTTGCATGTCTCACCCGCTGAGTGTCTCCAGCATTTTTGTCTACCTTAGATTTTTCCAGCATCTGCAGTTCTTTCTTAAACGCGTTCACAGAAGGTGCACGGCCATGCGGGCGGCTTTGCGCAGGATGCGGTACAGCCAGAGCTCGGCCGCACTCGACTTGCCGGATGATTACGGGAAAAAAAATCCGTCTGTGGACCAAATGATTTTGGGTTATGGGCCCCATTCGGCCCGGGGCCGTAGGTTGCCGATCCCTGCTCTATACTCTGACTGATGAAGGCCAATGTGCCAGAAGCCTTTTTGACTACCTTATCTGCCTGCGACTCGACCTTCAAGGAACCATGCACCTGCACTCCTAGATCCTTCTGCTCTACAACACTCCCCAGAGGCCAACCATTCACGGTGTAGGTCTTGCCCTTGTTAGACGTCCCAAAATGCAACACCTCACACTTCTCTGTATTAAATTCCATCAACCATTCAAGTTCAAGTGAGTTTATTGTCATGTGTCCCTGATAGGACAATGAAATTCTTGCTTTGCTTCAGCACAACAGAACATAGTAGGCATTGACTACAAAACAGATCAGTGTGTTCATATACCATTATATAAATATATACACACATGAATAAATAAACTGATAAAGTGCAAATAACAGATAATGGGTTATTAATGTTCAGAGTTTTGTCTGAGCCAGGTTTAATAACTGTGGGGAAGTAGCTATTCCTGAACCTGGTCGTTGCAGTCTTCAGGCTCCTGTACCTTCTACCTGAAGGCAGCAGGGAGATGAATGTGTGGCCAGGATGGTGTCGGTCTTTGATGATACTGCCAGCCTTTTTGAGGCAGCGACTGTGGTAAATCCCCTCGATGGAAGGAAAGTCAGAGCCGATGATGGACTGGGCAGCACTTACTACTTTTTGTAGTCTTTTCCTCTCCAGGGCGCTCAAGTTGCTGAACCAAGCCACGATGCAACCGGTCAACAAGCAGTCTATTGTGCACCTGTAGAAGTTAGAGAGAGTCCTCCTTGACAAACTGACTCTCCGTAATCTTCTCAGGAAGTAGAGGCGCTGATGAGCTTTCTTGATAATTGCATCAGTGTTCTCGGACCAGGAAAGATCTTCAGAGATGTGCATGCCCAGGAATCTGAAGCTCTTGACCCTTTCAACCATTGATATAAACGGGACTGTGGATCCCCATCCTACTCCTTCCAAAGTCCACAATCAGTTCCTTGGTTTTGCTGGTGTTGAGGGCCAGGTTATTGTGCTGGCAGCATATGGACAGTTGCTCGATCTCTCTTCTGTACTCCGACTCATCCCCATCAGTGATACGTCACAGAACAGTGGTGTCGTCAGCGAACGTGATGATGGAGTTCGCACTATGACCGGCTACGCAGTCATGAGTATAGAGAGAGTACAGCAGGGGGCTGAGCTCGCAGCCTTGAGGTGCTCCCGTGCTGATTGTTATTGAGTCTGACACATTTCTACCTCAGCCCACCTGGACAATCGATTCAGATCCTGTTACAATCTTTCACAACCATCTTCACTACCTGCAAAACCAGTAAGTTCCAAAGATCCATCTAGATTGTTTGACTCCAAATTTCCCTGTAGTCCTTAACCCGATTGTATTTAATTCTACATATACTTTTTGAATTACTAATTTGTCCTCGCCACTTGCCTCCTCACTTCACCCTTCATGAATCATACTACATTAATTCCTACATACCTAGTAATTCAGGTTCTATATTGGTTGGCGGCGCGACTCTCGTCGCAGCGGCCTCTGCAGTTCGTCTGTCTTTTTTTTGTTGTCTCCTTTGAGTGTAGTTAGTGTTTTTTTTTAGCTGGATATGTGTGGGGGGCGGGGTGGGGGAAACTTTTAAAATCTTTTCCCTGTACAGAGGACCCGACCTTTCCTCTGTCGGGTCTCCGTTGCCGTTGGGGCTTAGCACCGTGAAGCGGCCTCCAACCGGACCTGGGGCTCCAGTCGCAGAGCCTGCGGACTCCTCACCGTCGTGGGGCTGGCCAAGTTGGGAACGGGAGGAGCTGTGGTGCGCTCTGCTGCTGCCCGACCCCGGAGATTCGGAGGCTCCAGCTGCAAGCCGGTGGACGGTGACACCGGGAGCTCGCGGGTCCCTGGTGGGAGGCTGCTTTTCGGAGCTCCCGCGGCGGCAACTTCTCCCGCCCGAGTTGCGGGGTTGAAAATGACCTGGAGCGGGGCCTTACACCGACCGGCGCGGCTTTAATGACCGTGGGACTTGCTAGCACCTGCCAGGGGCTCTAACATCAAGACCCGGAGCACGGCCTTGCATCGCCCGGCACTGCCTGAATGGCCGCGGGAATTATTTACCATCGCCCGCCGGGGGCTTTGACTCTGACATCGGGAGAGATAAGACTTTTCCTTCCATCACAGTGAGGAGGAGATTCACTGTGATGGATGTTTGTGTAAATTGTGTTGTGTCTTGGTTCTTTTCTTGTTTGTATGACTGCAGAAACTAAATTTCGTTTGAACCTCAATGAGGTTCAAATGACAATAAACAGTATTGTATTGTATTGTGTATTCTACAATGACCCAAATTTAAATTCCTCATCAATAAATCTCATTAAGGAATGATGGCAATCTGCAGTAATTTCCATTCTAATTATTCTGACCTTTCGTGCAGCTGCATGATTCATGTTTGGTTCATGAATGACGGTGGACCATTAAGCCTAGCATCTAAAAAGTAAACGCTCCATTATGTTATCATCTACTATTGCTCTCTGTAAAATACCTTGACATTTGAGTTGATGGTGGAGGCAGACACTCTCACATACACACAGTATTTAGATGAACACTTGAAATGTTTTAGCACAGAAACTAAGCGTTGGAAAATGGCTTTAGTACATGATGACTGGCATACTCATAATGTGCTTCAATGCCGTGCCTTCATCATTCTGAAGAAGGGTTTCGGCCCGAAACGTTGCCTATTTCCTTCGCTCCATAGATGCTGCCTCACCCGCTGAGTTTCTCCAGCATTTTTGTCTTCCTTCGATTTTCCAGCATCTGCAGTTCCTTCTTAACCTTCATCAATCACTTTAGTTACTTCCCCAAAGTACGAAATCAAAATAGTGAAGCTGGATTTCTCTCACACAAAATTATGCTGACTAGCACCCTGTGCCCCATTTTTCCAAATTAATCTCACACATGGCTAACAAAGGTACAAAAATCTCTGCAGGTTCCCAGCTATCTAGTTGACCATTTTACTTCAGTAAATGCTTGTGAAAAATATTTGCAAACCTCCACACAGTGGCAGAACCCAGTGAGGGAAATCGCTATCAAAACATGGAGGTGATCGGGGGACAGGGGGGACACAATTTCTTGTCGGCCATGCGCACACTCACACACACGCGAGGCATTGGAAGCTTCAGCCGTGAACGTTAATTAGCTCGGGATTCTTCCAGTTTCCAGCCCCGCGACATGGATGCTTCTACTATGGGGCCGTTACCGTTAGAATGCGTCAATTAGTGCAGATCTGTACCACAGATTTAAATAGCACAGGACATCATGCTGGACAACGTAATATAGGACAGGACACTTTCAAGCTGCTTGAAAGTGTCATGTCCTATATTATGTTGCCCAGCATGATGTCCAGTGTTTTTTAAATCTGTGGTAGCTGTAGTATGGAAACCGAGCTATTAAAACCAAGCAATATATAAATGATCTGCATTATATGCAACCTAAAACTTTGTATTCTTGGATGTATTAAACATTTTTTCCCCAATTGCCAGCTGTAAAAATAGAGGATGTCAATTAGTTAATAAAATTGCTTTATAATCTGCAGAAAGCATTTGGTCTCTGTAATTGTGTGTTTTGTTGCCTTTGTTACTGTCATGCACAAAATTTTGTTCAAACTTGAATTTTCTTCAATTCAATTAAATTTACAAGTGGAGATTCCCTCTCTCTATTTGCCAAAGGCATTTTAGATTCTCATGTGGCACCGGGATATGGTTTATTGGTGAAACATTTAGCTTGTGCGTTTGCCAACATGTGGATAGCTCATCACTGAAGATGACATCAGTGATTGTCCCATAGCAGTTTGGATACTACTTTGGCATTGGGCTTGGTTTTCTTGCTTGAGTGCTTATTATGAAGTTATAGCACAATCACTATGTGTATTAATGGTAAATCATAATTGATATTAGCTCGATGTTACTGAGCATGTTATCAAACCAGGAGACGCCACGAACTGCAGATTCTGGCAATTTGAGCAAACCATAAACTGCTGGAGGAACTCAGCAGGTCAGGCAGCATTTCTGGAGAAGGGAATAGGTTACATTTTGGGTCTGAAAAAAGGTCGACCCAAAACATCACCTTTTCCTTTTCTTCAGAGATGCTGCCAGACCTGTTGAGTTACTCCAGCTTTTTGTGTCTATGAAAGAACGTACTCATTCTTTTCTACATTGTTCCACTCCAAATTAAAAACGAAACAAGAAATTGAACAGCATTGTATGTTTTGCTAATTATCAAACGTGTGGGCGTGGGACATAGGTTCTCACAAACATTGCAACAGCGGGTTAGGCTTTTAATGTTAAACAGCATCAGGAAAATAGCCAGCCCGGAAAACAAAACCATTGTGGTTTGAGTTGATGAAAATATAACTGTTTACATCATTCATTGTGTGGGGAGGAACTGCAGATGCTGGTTTACACCGAAGACAGACACAAAACGTTGGAGTAACTCAGCGAGCAGGCAGCATCTCTGGAGAGGAGTCGGCGATGTGTCTGGTCAGGACCTTTCCTCATAGATGCTGCCTGACCCGCTGAGTTACTCCAGCATTTTGTGTCTACTATTCGCACCATTAGTGTCAGTGGGACGATTCTTACAGCCTCGCCTGTACCCCGGGAGGTGCATTTAATGTTGTAACTCGCGTGCCCTGCGTATTGGTGGAGTTTTGGTTTCAGGCCGTGTTTGTTCGTGAAAGTGATCACTACAAAATGCAACCGAGTGTACCCTTCCTGATTAACATCGTGTCCCCCCCACCCCCTGGAGCACGCTGCTTTGCTCCCAAACACATCTACCAAGTAAAAGGAAGAGACTTCGAGACTAGCCCGGGCCCACAGCGATAACAGGCAGAGCGAACTAAATCCCCGGGAGAAAATCCAGCCAATCGCGGCTGCAAGCAACAACTTAGAAATAGGACCGTGCTCTAATAACAGAGCAAGCTTTAAAACTCTCTTTAAAACACGCGTTTGATTTCCACAGCGTGTATCAACAACTGTTCCGATCAGTCATAACTACACGTTAAGTTAGAAAGTGGAGCAATATTGAATCCACGCTGCAGGCAGTATTGAAAGTAAATTATTCGTCCAAACTGTAGAAGATAGCGGTCTGAAGACCTGAAACATCACCCATTCCTGCTCTCCAGAGATGCTGCCTGTCCCGCTCAGTGATTCCAGCTATGTGTGTGTTTATCTTCTGTTTCTGGTGTCCCCACTGAGTTTCTCCAGCAGTTTTGTCCCCGCTGAGTTTCTCCAGCAGTTTTGTCCCCGCTGAGTTTCTCCAGCAGTTTTGTCCACACTGAGTTTCTCCAGCAGTTTTGTCCACACTGAGTTTCCCCAGCAGTTTTGTCCACACTGATTTTCTCCAGCAGTTTTGTCCACGCTGAGATTCTCCAGCAGTTTTGTCTACCTTCAATTTTCCAGTATCTGCAGTTCCTTCTTAAACATTATTTCATCATTGAGATATCTATCTATCTATCTATCTATCTATCTATCTATCTATCTATCTATCTATCTATCTATCCTTATTTAAAACTCTGTGTGTGTGTGTATCTGCCGACCGGGTGTGTGTCAGATTTGCCCTTTGATTTCATGGTTCGCCAAAACCACGCTTTCAAACCCCGAGATATTTTCCATTTTGCCACACATTACACTTTTACATTCACCCAGTCTCGCCTCATTACATTTAGACATTTTAATGTACACTTTAAAAAGTAAAATCCTTCACCCCCCCCCTCCCACACACACTCACTCATTTTGTGGCCTCCTGCTGGCCAGACACCATAACGGCAGCTGCTGCAGCCCGTTCTCCTCCAAAGACGCCGCCATTTTTTTCCCCCGCGGCCGATTTGCGCGACTGAAGCACGTTCGGGGACCAGACCCAACAGGTCTGCACTTGGTCTAGTTAGATACTACAATTGATACTGGAAAATCATGCTATAACAATATGATGTCGGCTCACGTGATTAGCTAGCTAGATCTAGAATCAGGTGAAATTGAAGAAAATGAGATCGAATCTTACTGAATCTAACCTAAATAAGTGCAAGTCCCGGGTAAAGTATATGATTAAGTAACATTCTTTCACAATATCACTGATCAAGAACTGGCTATTCGCAAATGATATGGTAGATTTTCTGCAGTTTCTTCCATGCAATAATATTCATACAAAATATAAAAAAGTGAAATGAGAAAAGATAAGTAGTTGATCAGCACTTAAAATATACCTTTTGGAAAGTGGTACCCGCACGAAAAATGAATGTAGCGTTCTTTGTATCTCCTTTTGAGATGAAGTATTGTCTGGATGCCTTCTTTTCAAACATCTCTGCAATGCATCTCCCGTTAATTTTATTCAAAGGAACGTGCCATACTTGAAGCAAGGTCAGTTCACACAATTTTATTATAAGGAATAATGAATGGATATCGATGCAGCAGTTAACAATGACAGTTAACACATCGTTTTCGTGAACTGACCTTGCTTCAAGTATTTCGCGTTCCTTTGAATACAATTAACGGGAGGTCATTAAAACTCTGATCCGGATACAATGATTCGAGGCGTTTAACACTTCGTTCCTCTGACTCACGAAAACGACGTGACACAATTATAATTACTAAGGATCATTACTAAGGATGAATGAATGGATATCGATGTAGCAGTTAACAGTGACATAGACAGTTAACACATTGTTTTTGTGAGTCAGAGGAATGAAGTGATGAACAAACGACTCGAATCAAACGACTCGACTCGAAACGAACGACTACTTATTAAACCCGACATACCTTACAAAGCTTGTAATGTGGGGGGGGACCGTCCACCACCTCTGAAAACATGGAGGAGACACGTCCCCCCCTGGCTCCCCTGGGATTTCCGCCATTGGCAGAACCATAGAGTGTGCTAGATCAGAATTGGCAGCATTTCAACTAGAGTTATAGTCATATAGTATGGCAAAAGGCCCTTCAGCACAACTTGCCCACGCCGATCAACATGCCCCATCTACACTAGTTCAAACTGCCTGAGCTTGGGCCATAACCATCTAAACCTATCCTATCTATCTAACTATCCAAATATCTCTTAAATGTTATGACAGTGCCTGCCTCAACTACCTCCTCCAGCAGCACATTCCATACATCCACCATCCTTTGTGTAAAAAAGATTCCCCCTCAGATTCTTATTAAATCTATTAAACCTGTACTCCTTGATCCCTCTGCTCTATTACACTCCCTATTGCCCTACCATTTACTGTGTAGGTCCTGCCCTTGTTAGACGTCACTAAATGCAACACCTCATATTTCTGTATATTAAATTCCATCAGCCACTCCACAGCCCACTTGCCCGATCAATCAAGACCCTGTTGCAATTTTAGACAACCATCCTCACTATCTACAATACGTCCCACTTTTGTATCATCTGCAAATTTACAGATTGCCTTGTATGCTCTCATCTAAATCACTAGATGACAAGCAACATCTATCCATTCAGCCAACGCCCCTTGGATCCCATGCGATCTCAACTTCCAAAGCAGCCTACCATACGGAACCTTGTCAATTGCCTTACTGAAATCTATATATACACAATGTCTTCAGCTCTGCCCTCATCAGCGTTTTTGGTCACATCTTCAAAAAACTCAATCAGTTTCATGAGACACAATCTCCCACGTACAAAACCGTGCTGATTGCCCTAATCAGCCCTTACATAGAAAATAGGTGCAGGAGTAGGCCATTCGGCCCTTCGAGCCTGCAACGCCATTCAATATGATCATGGCTGATTATCCAACTCAGTATCCCGTACCTGGCTTCTCTCCATAATCCCTAATCCCTTTAGCCACAAGGGCCACATCTAACCCCTCTTAAATATAGCCAAATGAACTGGCCTCAACTACTTTCTGTGGCAGAGAATTCCACAGATTCACCACTCTCTGTGTGAAAAAGAAAATTCTCATCTCGGTCCTAAAAGACCTCCCCCTTATCCTTAAACTGTGACCCCTTGTTCTGGACTTCCCCAACATTGGGAACAATCTTCCTGCATCTAGCCTGTCCAACCCCTTAAGAATGTTGTACTTTTCTATAAGATCCCCCCTCAATCTTCTAAATTCTAGCGAGTACAAGCCAAGTCTATCCAGTCTTTCTTCATATGAAAGTCCTGCCATCCCAGGAATCAGTCTGGTGAACCTTCTCTGTACTCCCTCTATGGCAAGAATGTCTTTCCTCAGATTAGGAGAAAAACTGTACGTAATACTCGAGGTGTGGTCTCACCAAGGCCCTGTACAAATGCAGTAGAACCTCACTGCTCCCATACTCAAATCCTTTTGCTATGAATGCTAACATACCATTCGCTTTCTTCACTGCCTGCTGCACCGGCATGCCTACTTTCAATGACTGATGTACCGTGACACCCATGTTTCGTTGCATCTCCCCTTTTCCTAATCAGCCACCATTCAGATAATAATCTACTTTTCTGTTCTTGCCACAAAAGTGGATAACCTCACATTTATCCACATTATACTGCATCTGCCATACATTTGTCCACTCACCCAGCCTATCCAAGTCACCTTGCAGCCCCCTAGCATCCTCCTCACATCTAACACTGCCCCCCCAGCTTCGTGTCATCCGCAAACTTGGGAGTTGTTGCATTCAATTCCCTCGTCCAAATCATTAATATATATTGTAAATAGCTGGGGTCCCAGCACTGAGCCTTGCGGTACCCCACTAGTCACTGCCTGCCATTCTGAAAAGGACCCGTTTACTCTTACTCTTTGCTTCCTGTCTGCCAGCCAGTTCTCTATCCACATCAATACTGAACCCCCAATACCGTGTGCTTTAAGTTTGCATACAAATCTCTTATGTGGGACCTTGTCGAAAGCCTTCTGAAAGTCCAGATATAACACATCCACTGATTCTCCCTCATCCACTCTACTAGTTACATCCTCGAAAAATTCTATAAGATTCGTCAGACATGATTTACCTTTCATAAATCCATGCTGACTTTGTCCAATGATTTCACCACTTTCCAAATGTGCTGCTATCCCATCTTTAATAACTGACTCGAGCATTTTCCACACTACCGATGTTAGACTAACTGGTCTGTAATTCCCCGTTTCCTCTCTCTCTCCCTTTTTAAGAAGTGGGGTTACATTAGCTACCCTCCAATCCTCAGGAACTACTCCAGAATCTAAGGAGTTTTGAAAAATGATCATTAATACATCCACTATTTCTGGGGCTACTTCCTTAAGCACTCTGGGATGTAGCCTATCTGGCCTTGTGGATATATCGGCGTTTAATCCATTCAATTTACCTAACACCACTTCCCGACTAAACTGGATTTCACTCAGTTCCTCCATCTCATTTGAGCCCCGGTCCCCTGCTATTTCCGGCAGATTATTTATGTCTTCCTTAGTGAAGACAGAACCAAAGTAGTTATTCAATTGGTCTGCCATGTCCTTGTTCCCCGTGATCAATTCACCTGTTTCTGACTGCAAGGGACCTACATTTGTTTTAACTAATCTTTTTCTCTTCACATATCTATAAAAGCATTTGCAGTCAGTTTTTATGTTCCCTGCCAGTTTTCTTTCATAATCTATTTCCCCTTTCCTAATTAAGCCCTTTGTCCTCCTCTGCTTGACTGAATTACCCCCAGTCCTCTGGTAGGCTTCTTTTTCTGGCTAATTTGTATGGTTCATCTTTTGTTTTGATACTATCCCTGATGTCCCTTGTTATCCATTACCTTCCCTGATTTATTATTTTGCCAAACTGGGATGAACAATTGTTGTAGTTCATCCATGCGGTCTTTAAATACCTTCCATTGCATATCCACCGTCAACCATTTAAGAATCAATTGGCAATCTATCTTGGCCAATTCACGTCTCATACCCTCAAAGTTACCATTCTTTAAGTTCAGAACCCTTGTTTCTGAATTAACTATGACATTCCCCATCCTAATGAAGAACTCAACCATATTATGGTCACTCACAACAAGACTGCTAACTAACCCTTCCTCATTACTCAATACCCAGTCTAGACTAGCCTGCTCTCTCGTTGGTTCCTCTACATGTGGTTTAGAAATCTATCCCTCATGCATTCCAAGAAATCCTCTTCCTCAACATCCCTGCCAATTTGATTCACCCAATCTATATGTAGATTGAAGTCACCCATTATAACTGTTTTGCCTTTGTTGCACGCATTTCTAATTTCATGTTTGATGCCATCCCCAACTCCACTACTACTGTTAGGTGGCCTGTACACAACTCCCACTAGCGTTTTCTGCCTCTTAGTGTTTCACTGCTCTACCCATATCGATTCCACATCCTCCAAGCTAATGTCCTTTCTATTGCATTAAGCTCCTCTCTCACCAGCACATACATCCCACCTCTTTTTCCTTTCTGTCTATCCCTCCTGAATATTGAATATCCCTGGACGTTCAGCTCCCAGCCTTGGTCACCCTGGAGCCATGTCTCTGTGATCCCAACTATATCATATTCATTAATAACTATCTGCACATTCAACTCATCCACCTTATTATGAAATGCTCCTTGCATTGAGACACAAATCCTTCAGGCTTGTTTTTACAACACTCTTACCCCTTATACAATTATGTTGAAAAGTGGCCCTTTTTGATTTTTGCCCTGGATTTGTCTGCCTGCCACTTTTACTCTTCATCTTGCTACCTATTGCTTCTACCCTCATTTTACACCCCTCTGTGTCTCTGCTCATGCTCCCATCCCCCTGCCACATTAATTTAAATCCTCCCCGACAGCACTAGCAAACACTCCCCCAAGGACATTGTCTAAATGCATGTATAATTTATCCCTCAGAATAACTTTCTGACTACAGATGTTAGTCTCATCGGCCTGTGGTTCGCAGGCTTTTCCCTGCAGCCCTTCTTAAGAAGAGGCACAACATTTGCCACCCTCTAGTTTTCCGGCACCTCATGCGCATTTAAAGTTTACACTTAAATCTCAGCCTGGGCTCCTACAATTTCCTCTCTTGCTTCTCATAATATCCCTGGATAAATCTGATCAGGCCTGGAAGATCTGTCTACCTTAATATGCATCAGGGCCTTCAGCACCTCCCCAACCGTAATACTGACTGCCCTGAAGATATTTCCATTGACTGCCCCAAGTTCTCATGTTTTCCCCCACAGTAAAACACAGGAGAAATGCTCATTGAGGTCCTTGAGCACCTCCTGTGGCTCCACACAAACTTGATCGCTTTGATTCTAAAGGGGGGTCCCATTCTCTCTCTGGTTACCATTTTTTTCCCTTGTGCACTTTTCTAATTATCCCTAACATTATCTGCCAGAGCATTATCTCCTGTCCCCTTTATGCTCTCCTGATTTTCTAATATTTCTTGCTCCTCAGTTCTCAAAACTCTTCCAGGGATACACTTATCCCAGTTGCTTATACTTGCCCCATGCCTCCTCCTTACTCTTGAATAGAGCCTCAATTTCTCTCGTCATCCAAGCTTTCTTATGCCAACCTGCATTGCCCTTCTCTCCAACAGGAACATGCATGTTCTGGATTCTTGTTAGCACACTTTTTAAAACGTTCCACTTTCCTGACGTTTCTTTTCCTTCAACTTCTCCAATTAACTTAGATGAGTTCCTATCTAATACCCTCAAAGCTGGCCTTCCCCAATTTAGAATTTTAACTGGTGAGCCCATCTATCTCTATCCATAGCTATCTTAAACCTAGAAACCAGTGATCTCTGGTCCCAAAAGTCTCATCCATGAACACTTCATCCATTTGCCCATCCCGAGACGAGATGAAGAGTTGCCCTCTCCCATGTAGGGCTCTACATATCGCCACAGGAAACTTGCCTGAACATATTTGACATATTCTGCCCTGTCTAAACCTCTTGCACTCTGATATTCCCAGTCAATATGTCAATATTGGGAAAGTTAAAATCCCCTACTATGTCATCCTTAGTAATCCCACAGCTGCCTGCAATCTCTTGGTATATTTTCTCTTCTGATCCCATTGACTATTGTAGTAGTCTGTAGACTACTGTAGTCCACTGCCAGCAAGGTGATCATCCCTTTCTTGTTTCTCAGCTCCACCCATTTAACATCACTGGATGAACCGCAAGTAATGGAATCTCTGACCACTATCGCAACATCCTCCTTAATCAATAAACCAACACCCCTCCACCTCTGGCTCTTCAGAAGCACTTGGACCCTGGAACATTGAGCTACCAGTCCTGCCCCTTTCTTAACCACATTTCTCGTAATAACTGCAATGCCCTGAGTTCATCTGTGCTACCTCTCAGGCCTCTCACATTAAAATAGGTGCAATTCAAACCAACAGTCCTTCCTCGCTCCCTGCCTTTCACCTGCCTATTCTGTTCACTAAATTTTCTCTCATCACCCTCCATGCCGACTTCCAGCCTCTCACCTGTCTTGGTGCTGCATAGGATTCCACCCCCCTGCCAATCTAGTTTAAACCCACCCAAAAGCAGGATTAATGGACCTGCACATCCAGAAAACATCAAGCCAGCTTGGTATGTCAAAGTATAGAAGGACATACCAAACCTACTTTTGAATTAAGTAGAAACCCAGGTTAACCTACTGCAAAGATTTACATGTTGCTAAATCTCAAAATTAGCAATTTATAGAGACAGTGGAACAAACCAGAACAAAGCTCAATAGCTTGATCAACATTAGTCATGAACTGCGGTAGGCAACTGGACTAAACATGTCTAAATGGCTCAGTGAACATTCCATTCCTTGGCTACAATGTAGGTCATTTTGCAAAAGCAAGATCAGCTAAAGGAGCCAACTAGTTTTTCTGCATTTTGTTGTCTCTGTATTGTACACTGCACAATGACAATTAAAGATTGAATTGAATTGAATAGTTGATCCTTTTCACTTTCTATCCAAAGCGCTGATTATCAGGTACCTGTATCCACATAGTGTGATTCTGTTAATTTTCCAGACACAGAAAAGAAATTGGGGCCGAACAACATTCAGGAGATTCAGGATCCATGTGACTGGATTGGAATCAGTCACTGATTTTTGAAGGATGTAGTGTGCCAATCAGAAGATGAAATGCTGTTGTGCTGGGTTCACTCCAACTCTAATCTCATCTTCTGACAACACTGAACTGCACTCAGGCCATAAACATCAACTTGTTTTTCCAGATTATATCAGAAATGGCCAATTCTGACAAAAAGTCATCAATCTGTTTTTAACTCCGGTCCTCTCTCTCTAGAGATGCTGAATATTTCACACATCCAACATCTGTGGTATATTACTCCGGAATTTTGTGTATTTCTGTAGTATGTAGATTTTTTAGTTTGTATTTCATAGTTTCAGTTTTAAGATTCTCCACGCAGAGGGTGGTGGGTATATGGAACAAGCTGCCAGAGGAGGTAGTAGAGAGAGAATTACACTGTTAAAAAAGTATTTGGACAGGTACATGGAGAGAATGGGGAGATGGGTTGGGCCAAATGGAATTACTGTGAATAGAAATCTTGGTCTGCAGGGACGTTCAAGCTGAAGGTCCAGCTTCTGTGCTGTACAACTCTCTGATGGAGAGAGTTACAAGCCTATGCCCATCCCTTTTTGGTTTTATTTGTATCTTTCCATTCACATTTCATCTATTGCTTTTCCATTATTGCTCTTATGTTCCATGTTATCATAGTACTCCAGCCAATTTGTTATTTGATTTTGAAAAAATCTAAACTGGTAAGTGGGTAATATCCAATGAACATTTTCTCATTTAAACTTTATGTATACAACAGAGTGATCTAGTAACAATAAAATAAATTAAAACCCAACATTGCCCCTTAAGTGATGGCACACGGCCATTCTGCAGCATAGCCTTAAATTGATCCATTTTTATGTCATCAAATGGAGTATATTCTTTGTATCATATATCATCCCTCAACACAACTTCTATGATCCATTGGGTTTTGTTTCCCCAAATCTGAAAATGGAGCAATTGGTTAACATTCTGCTGGAGTGCTCTGATAATTGGGAGGTCAACCTCTCCTTCAGTTTGAAGAAGATTCCCGACCCGAAACATTATCTATCCATGTTCTCCAGAGATGCTACTTGACCCGCTGAGTTCCTCCAACATTTTGTACCGTTTGTTCTCATTCAGTTGGTTCAACTGTGCAAGCAGCATTCTCTAAAGTTTCCTTGGAAAATGTTAACATCTCCACTGAAGATAATTCATATTCATGAAAGATAATTTAGGTCATTTGACTAAATTATCTTTCAAGAATGGATTCGCATTTTTCTTTAAATAACTAGATATATTCAGACATAAAAGTATTTGGATGCTTCCACTTCTGATCTGTGGATTGTGGAATAGCTTAATGAGACTAATGTGGGAAAACAGACCCTGCCATGTAATCATCCAAATGCATGGATTCAAGGTTCTGAAAGATTCCCAAATCTTCCTTCTCCATTTTGAACATCGAGTCAGTGGAGCTATAAACATTTTCCAATGTGATTTTGATAACATCCTTCAATATATTTTTTTCTCTTGAGCTGACAATTTCTTGCTGTGAACAAAGTTAAGAATGGAAAATGTGTTTTGGGGAGTCTGGTGCTGTGAGCATTAACAATGTGGCCAGGTATCAGAGTCCACCGAGTGTAATAGGCCTCAATACTGGGAGAAAACATTGAAGGCAGTTCACTCATCCTGGAATAAATTTGGAGGAAAAATGCAGCAACAGCATTTGTGGAATCGCTTTTAAGTGCCTACCCTAGGTAGTTCAAGTTTCAAAAACATACAGAAGGGCAGAGATCACTGCTGCCCAAAAGACAATGAGCTTCCTAACAGCCTTGAGGCCAGTTCCCAGCCTAACCTCCCTATTTTAGAGCTTGTATCTTTCGTATGAATACTTTTGCAGGAGGTATATAGAAGTGGAGAGATGTAACCAATGACGCCTGCAAAAGGCACAAAATCGATGTGCACTGGAATTCAAAAGTGTTTTGAAGGGTTAAAGTAATCTAAAGTGGGGGCCTCAAAGGAGAGACATTACACATTGGTTAGGTAGTTAGGTAGAATTTAATACCAAGAAGAACGAACGGGAAATCTTGAGAACAAAAAGGAAAAAATGGCACCAAGCAAGAAAAGATCATGGTTCGGCTGTCAATAAATAAATAAATAAAATATTGTTAAAAACTATGAACTCTTTTTAATTTGAGCAAGTGTGCAAATGGAAGGGAAAGTATACAGTTACTGGGAGGAACAACATAATTAAAAGTAGCAACACAAATAGTGGTAAAGAAAGCATATGGTATGCTTGCCTTCGAAGGTCGGGGCATTGAGTATAAGAGTCAGGAAGTAATGCTGCAGCTTCATAAAAAAAATTGGTCTGACCACATTTATAGTATAATGTGCAATTCTGATTAATTAACATGGTGACTCTGAAGTGACCGCAGTCCTTCTTTCACCACTACGTCCTTCCATTCGACTTGAGCTGATAAGTGGACTTAAATCATCTCTCAAATAAATTACCTTTCATACTACAAAATTATGTCAGCTCAGTGGTCAGGTATTCTGTGCACAAACATTTCTACACACAATAAATGGTATGACTAGTAATTTGGCAGATGGTATGGAATTTGTTGGCGTCGTACATAGCAAAGAAGACTTAAGCATACCGAGCAACATAGATCAGATATTTACAGCGGCTTGCAACAGTTTTCATACCTCTTGAACTTTTCCACATTTTGTCACGTTACAATCACAAACGTAAATGTATTTTATTGGGATTTTATGTGATAGACCAACACAAAGTGGTGCATAATTGTGAAGTGGAAGGAAAATGATACAAGGTTTCCAAATTTTATTACAAATTAAAAACTGAAAAGTGTGGCGTGCAAAAGTATTCGGTCCCCCCGAGTCAATACTTTGTAGAACCACCTTTCGCTGCAATTACAGCTGCAAGCCTTTTGTGGTATGTCTCTACCAGCTTTGCACATCTAGAGACTGAAATTTTTGCCCATTCTTCTTTGCAAAATAGCTCAAGCTCAGTCAGATTGGATGGAGAGCGTCTGTGAACAGCAATTTTCAAGTCTTGCCAGAGATTCTCAATTGGATTTAGGTCTGGACTTTGACTGGGCCATTCTAACACATGAATATGCTTTGATCTAAACCATTCCATTATAGTTCTGGCTGTATGTTTAGGGTCGTTGTCCTGCTGGAAGGTGAACCTCCGCCCCAGCCTCAAGTATTTTGCAGACTCTAACAGGATTTCTTCCAAGATTGCCCTGTATTTGGCTCCATCCATCTTCCCATCAACTCTGACCAGTTTCCCTGTCCCTGCTGAAGAAAAGCATTCCCACAGCATGATGCTGCCACCACGATGTTTCACAGTGGGGATGGTGTGTTCAGGGTGATGTGCAGTGTTAGTTTTCCGCCACACATCGCGTTTTGCATTTAGGCCAAAAACTTCAATTATGGTCTCATCAGACCAGAGCACCTTCCTCCACATGTTTGCTGTGTCCCCCACATGGCTTGTGGCAAACTGCAAACGGGACTTCTTATGGCTTTGTTTCAACAATGGATTTCTTCTTGCTACTATTCCATAATGGCCCGATTTGTGGAGTGCACAACTAATAGTTGTCCTGTGGACGGATTCTGCCACCTGAGCTGTGGATCTCTGCAGCTCCTCCAGAGTTACCATGGGCCTCTTGGCTGCTTCTCTGATTAATGCTCTCCTTGCCCGGCCTGTCAGTTTAGGTGGACGGCCATGTCTTGGTAGGTTTGCAGTTGTGCCATACTCTTTCCATTTTCGGATGATTGATTGAACAGTGCTCCGTGAGATGTTCAACGCTTGGGATATTTTTTTATAACCTAACCCTGCTTTAAACTTCTCCACAACTTTATCCCTGACCTGTCTGGTGTGTTCCTTGGGCTTCATGATGCTGTTTGTTCACAAATGTTCTCTAACAAACCTCTGAGACCTTCACAGAACAGCTGTATTTATACTGAGATTAGATTACACACAAGTGGACTCTATTTACTAATTAGGTGACTTCTGAAAGCAATTGGTTGCACTGGATTTTATTTAGGGGTATCAGAGTAAATGGTGCTGAATACTTTTGCACGCCACACTTTTCAGTTTTTTATTTGTAAAAAAATGTGAAAACTATGTATCATTTTCCTTCCACTTCACAATTATGCGCCACTTTGTGTTGGTCTATCACATGAAATACATTTACGTTTGTGGTTGTAACGTGACAAAATGTGGAAAAGTTCAAGGGGTATGAAAACTGTTGCAAGCCACTGTAGTTCAATGGTGTGGTGTCAGATTGAATTCAATCCACACAATTGAGAGGTGATGCGTTGAGAAGTGAAATTCTGGAAGCGCACACAGAGTAAATACTAGGGAGCTTGGAGGGTTGGTGTACAGCAAGACCTTGGGGTGTAAATCCACAACTCTCTGAAAGTGGCAAGATTGGTAAATAGGGATAGTGAGAAGGACGTCGGGATGTCTACCTTCATATGTTGAGGCATTGACTAGAAAAATTGTGCTATATCACTATATGTCATGTTGCATTTCTACAAAACATTGGTTATACTCTACTTAACACATTGTGTGCACTTCTAGTCATCACATTATAGAATATCACACTATTGGAAGGCTGTGGTAGCAATGGAGGTGGAGTACCAGAGTGATTCACCAGAATGTTCCATGGAATGTAGAGCTGTAGTTCTAGGGAGGGATTGGATATGTAGTATTTATTCCCACTAAAATGTAGGGGGCTGAGGGGTGATCCAAGATAAGTTCATAACATTATGAGGGACATAGATAGGGCAGATAGATAGAATGTTGTTCCCTGGACAGGGAAGTCCAGAACCAGAGGTTTAATGTGTTAGAGAGACTTAAAGGGGAATTGAGGAGCAGGCTTTTCCACACAGGAGACAGTGAATATTTAGAACAAGCTGCCAGAGGAAGTAGTGTCGGCACAATTTTGCCTGCAAACTGGTTATGTACAACTTTTACAATGTGAAATTAAAAGATACAAGCTATTAAGTTTGATAAATAAATTTGGTTTGATATCCTTCAATAAAGCTGTTGGTGGTCAGAGGTTTCCCCTTAAATTAACCATACTCCATACCCTTTTAAAAAAATCTGGAAGGGTATGAGTTGCTTTTTCCATGATAAACAAAAGATCATGCGGCAAAAGAACATTTACAGAAGCAAAAAAAATTGGTGAGAATTATTTTCACTCTTTTTGACTCTCATGCTACCTGTGTTTGTTTTCCACAAGGAGAATGCCGGAAAAGGAACTAAATTAACTACAGCTGAGGCCAACAAACCAAGCTGGACATTCCTGGCATGTAAATCTGAAACTATTTTGACGCACAAAATCTCTTGCCCAGAGCAGGTGAATCGAGGACAAGAGGACATAGGTTGAAGGGGAAAAGAATTAATAGGAATCTGAGGGGTACCCTTTTCACACAAAGGGTGGTGGGGGTATGAAACAAGCTGCCAAAGGAGGTAGTTGAGGCAGGGACTATCCCAACATTTAAGAAACAGTTAGACATGTACATGGATCGGACAGGTTTGGAGGGATACGGGCAAGTGGGACTAGTGTAGCTGGGACATGTTTGCTGATGTGGGCCTGTTTCCACACTGTATCACTCTATGACTATTTCTGTGGCCCCTGTGACTATAGATCTTGATGAATTTTTCCAAAACCGTATCAAACCTACGCCTCGCATCCACTAACAAAATCTTCCATTATATAGGTTTTCTACCATATTGGCAATAAATGAATTACCAGTAATTATCCCTCAAATGTAACACTATCTGAATGGCAAGTGTAAATGGAGCATTCATCTAATCACTTAACTGAGTATGTCATTAACTACAACAGATCTCATTCTACGATTTTTGCCACATGCTCATTTAAAAATTAGCCACTGGATATTTAAAAATGATTTTTTATTAGAAGTAAGGTTCCATTAAGGTTTTTATTAGAAGTAAGATAGCATCTTCACACTATTTCAGCCAAAGTACACATTCTAAAATGCCACGTTAATTTAAAATCAAAAAGCCTGTTGCTTACAGCTTTTTAATAAATTCAACATTTTTTAACTCAGACCACTTCTCCTGCAATCAAATCCAGACAAGACTGAATTTACTCTGGGGATTTATGGCATGAAATCACATGACTTACCCGGTAAAATGCTGTTGTCAGTGGCAGCAATGTAGCAGCAATATAATATTCTTCAGAAGCTGAACAATCCTGGAAAAAAAAACAGGAAATCATAAATCCTGATACCTTACTACATTCCAGTCGCTCATAGTCAAATTATCTCAGCTCAATTACCACCCACCTGTTTGATAAAGAGGGGCAATGCGTGGAATAATATAATTAACTGGCCCCAACTATAATTCACTGCAGATGGTCTTTGGGGACCTATCAGTTAATTTTTAGTGTACCATTGGGACACAAGCTGAATTTTGATTGAATAACATGAAACAGAATCTGCAGCAAATTAAGAAAAAGTCCTCCTTAAAAGTATCTAGATTGATTTCCATACTATTGTATCTTCTCCAAGAGACATGCAAACTCAATCAAGATTATTCTATTTAACACTCAACAGTAATTATTCCAGTGTTGAAGACCAATAGTCTATACAAACTGGCTTGATGCATCTGAGTTATTTTAACCAAAATGCCAAGCATGTTTCTGAATACTGTCATGAGGCCCACAGCAATAAAGTTCACCAAAAAACAGGCTATAATCTTCTAGTAAGGAAATGTTTGGAATGCCATGATGCACTCTGATTTTTTTTTACCACAGCAGGGCTCCATTTTCGCAATGTCCAAATTTTAAACAACAACAGATGCACTTTAAAGTCATGGACACCATTGCAAGGATACTGCTTAATTGAAACTGCTACAGGCGACCATATGGAGGGGTCACATTCCAAGAAAATTGTTTGTATCATGTGAACCCCTTCTCCCATCTAATCCCAAGACACAAGCAGAGACGCATGCCTACGGGATGTTTATCTCATATTAAGCCATTTTTATCAGTGATTACACTGTCACGATTTAGCCACTAAACTCGGTGGGGTGGATTTGTGCAAAAGAAACAACATTTTTTTTGTCAGTTTTAATTTTTAGTAACTCAGTACGAAAAGGCTAATGATATGAAGTAACTTGGGTTGGCAAAAACAGCTGAGCCCCTCCTTTTCCATGCTGTATGATTTTGTAACAAAGTACTTGACAACCAAAATAATAGTTTTAAAAAGCAAGATAGATGTTATGTGCAATCTATCTGGCAAAATGAAATTCTAAATATTTAAGGCTTTCATGGATTTAATGGGGAACTCCAAAAAGCTGGTGGTTTCCTTGTGGTCAGAAAAATGACATGGACAGTTGATGCTGCCTGATCCGTTGAGATACCCCAGCATTTTATGTTTTAATTTGCAAAACAGCATCTGCAGTTCCTTGTGTCTGCAAATATAGTTAAATGAAATTGAGAGGAGGCGATGATAAAGAACTTGAGGGAGTTTAACAGTACAGTAACTCCTCAATTTAGAGGTGTTCATTTCATGAATTTATGAAATTTAAGAAAGTTTAAGTACTTCAGGAAGTGGCTCTAGAAATCGTGGATGCATTGGTGATCATTTTCTAATGTTCTATAAATTCAGGATCAGTTCGTGTGGATTGGAGGGTAGCTAATGTTATCCCACTTTTTAAGAAAGGCGGGAGAAAAAAAACAGGGAATTATAGACCAATTAGCCTGACATCGATGGTGGGGAAGATGCTGGAGTCAATCATAAAAGAGGAAATAGCGGCACATTTGGATAGCAGTAACAGATTGGTCCACGTCAGCATGGATGTACGAAGGGGAAATCGTGGTTGACTAATTTTCTGGAATTTTTTGAGGATGTAACTAGGAAATGGACATGGGAGAGCCAGTGGATGTAGTGTACCTGGAATTTCAGAAAGCATTTGATAAGATCCCACATAGGAGATTAGTGGGTACATGGTATTGGGGGTAGAGTGTGGACATGGATAGAAAATTGGTTGGCAGACAGGAAACAAAGAGTAGGGATTAACGGGTCCCTTTCAGAATGGCAGGCAGTGACTAGTGGGGTACTGCAAACCTCGGTGCTGGGACCGCAGCTATTTACAATATATATTAGTTATTTAGATGAAGGGATTACAAGTAACATTAGCAAATTTGCAGATGACACAAAGCTGGTTGGCTGTGTGAACTGTGAGTAGGATGCTCTGAGAATGCAGGGTGGCTTGGACAGATTGGGGGAGTAGGCAGATGCATGGCAGATGCAGTTTAATGTGGTTAAATGTGAGGTTATCCACTTTGGTAGCGAAAACATAGAGGCAGATTATTGTCTAAATGGTGTCAAGTTGGGAAAAGGGGAAGTGCAACGGGATCTGGGGATCCTTGTACGTCAGTCAATGAATGTAAGCATGCAGGTACAGCAGGCAGTGAAGAAGTCGAATGGCATGTTGGCCTTCATAACAAGAGTTGAGTATTGGAGCAAAGAGGTCCTTCTGCAGTTGTGCAGAGCCCTAGTGAGACCACACCTGGAGTATTGTGCGCCGTTTTGGTCTCCAAATTTGAAGAAGGACATTCTTGCTATTGAGGGAGTGCAGCGTAGCTTCACAAGGTTAATTCCCGGGATGGCAGGACTGCCATATGCTGAGAGAATGGAGCGGCTGGGCTTGTATACTATGGAATTTAGAAGAATGAGAGGATATCTTATTGAAACATATAAGATTATTAAGGGTTTGGACATGCTAGAGGCAGGAAACATGTTCCTGATGTTGGGGGAGTCCAGAACCAGGGGCCACAGTTTAAGAAGCCATTTAGCCAAATGGTAAGCCATTTAGAACGGAGATGAGGAAAAACGTTTTCGCACAGGGAGTTGTGAGTCTGTGGAATTCTCTGCCTCAGAGGGCAGTGGAGGCCGGTTCTCTGGATACTTTTAAGAGAGAGCTAGATAGGGCTCGTAAAGATAGCGGAGTCAGGGGGATATGGGGAGAAGGCAGGATCTGATTGTAGATGATCATCCATGATCACATGGAATGGCGGTGCTGGTTCGAAGGGCTGAATGGCCTACTCCTGCACCTATTGTCTATTAAATTTGTATTTTCATAACAATTACTCTTTGAGGTAGTATCTTCTGCTATTTTTTTCATTTAAAAAATGCTGTTAATTTATTTATTTAAATAATTTATTTCGCACAGACTTTTCCATTTCCATTGATTATCGGCTTGTAGGGGTTGTCTCCCCGAGTAATGTCACGCCCTTAGTTTATGACGATATAAAAGGGTGAGCTTTTGGTTTGGGCGTGCCAGTTGTCTCTTTCTTCTGTACTATTTGCACGAAGCTGGTGTGGGCTCGAGTGAAGAGTTCTCAGTCCGGCCCTGCGGTACAGTTTACAAATAAAGAAGAGTTTGGATCACAGTGTTTGAATCAATAATTGACTGAACCAGGCTAGAGAAGAAGTTTTAGAACCGTAATCTACATCTTCTCTGGCGATGCTCTGCCAGGCCTGTATTGAAGCCATCTTTAGCTTATGCTTGTTTTGAGGGCTAGTTCCCTTCAATTTTCTCTTCAGCAGAGAAAAAGGCATACTCAATTGGGTTCAGATCGGGTGACTTGGCCACTCAAAAATTGACAATTTATTAGCTTTGAAAAAATGCTTTGTTGCTTTAGCAGTATGTTTGGGATCATTGTCTTGCTGTAGAATGAACCGCCGGCCAATGAGTGTTGAGGCATTTGTTTGAACTTGAGCAGATAGGACCAATTTCACTCTAAACCTTTTCTATCCATGTGCACGGTTGAAAATTCCCAAGATCTGCCATCTTCAGACTAGAATTCAGAAATTCCACACCTCAGTCTGCAAAGGATGCAACATGTCTGAAGGCATTCCACTGGTTTTAGTTATCTCTGATAGGGTTAACATTAGAATCATACAACGCGAAAACAATACCCTGAAAGATGAAGGCCAATGCACTGAAAGCCTTTTTGAGCACCCCATCTACCTGAGATACCATTTTCAGGGAGCTATATTCCTTCACTCCCAGATCTCTCCGCTCTCCAACACTCCCCAGGGCCCTGCCATTCACTGTGACTTTCGAAAATGTAACACCTCACATGTATCTGCATTAAACTCCATTAACCATTCCTTAGCCCCCTTGCCCAACTGAACAATATCCTGCTGCAATTTTTGAAAACCATCATCATAACTGTGATACCACCCACTTGATTAGTAAATTTGCCAATTTACTAATAATGCATTGCACATTCTTATCCAAATAGTGATATAAACTACAAACAACAATGAACTCAGCAATGATCCCCGAGGCACAGGCATCCAGTTACAAAAACAACTTTCTACCACTACCTTCTGCTTCCTTCCATGAAGCCAATTACGTATCCAGGCAGCTGGCTCTCCCTGGATGTTAATGCCCCTGTCCCACTTAGGAAACCTGCATGGAAACCTCTGGAAACTTTGCGCCCCACCCAAGATTTCCATGCGGTTCCCGGAGGTTTTTGTCAGTCTGCCTAATGGTCGAAAGTGGTTTCCATTTTAAAAATCGGTAATGTTTTAGTGGAAGTCGGCTGCGATGCTAGTTAAAGGTGGCTGCCGGAGGACAAAAACCTCCGGGACCGCACGGAAACCTTGGGTGGGGCGCAAAGTCTCCAGAGGTTTCTGTTCAGGTTTCCTAAGTGGGACAGGGGCATAAACAATTTAACCTTCCAGAGCAGCCAACCATGCGGAATCTTATCAAAGGCCATGCTGATGTCCACAAAACCACCATTTACTCCTTGCTTTCATCAACATTTTAGTTATTTCTTTTAAAAAAACGTCAAAATGTGAGACATGATCTGCCATGTACAAAACCATGTTGTCTATTCCTAATCAGCACCTGTTTATTCCCACAGAATCCCCTCCTGTTACTTGCCTACCACAGATGTTAGGCACACTCGTCTATAGTTCCCAGGCTTTTCCTTGCAAATTAAATATAGGCATAACATTGGCTACACTCCAGTCAAGCGGCACTTCAAACTTGTTTAATGATGATTCATATATCTCAGCCAGACTTGTGCAATTCCTTCTCCAGCTTCCCACAGTGTCCTTAGATATATTTGATCAGGCCTGGGAGATTTATCTATCATCATAAGCCTTAGGATGTCCAGTACCTCCTCTTCTGTAATATGGACTGTTCAAGATATCTACATATCTGTCCATTCCCTAGTCTTCCTGTCATACTCCCCAGTAAAAAACAAAGGAGAAATACTAATTGATGACCTTACTCAACTTCAACTTCTGCGACTCCTCACAAAAGTGATCGCTTTGGATTCTGAGGGGCCTTAACCTCTCTCTGGTTACCATCTTTCTATTAATGTACTTATAACATATCTTTGGATTCTCCTTAATCTTATGTGCCAGAGCTATCTATAGCCACCATTTTGCCCTCCAGATATCCTCTTTAAATATGCTCCTCGGTCCTCTAAACTCCTCCAGATATACACTAGATCCCAGTTGACCCATGCCTCCTATTTCCTGACCAGAGCTTCAACTTTGCTCATCATCCAGGTTTCCATTTTCACACATACCTTGCCCTTCACTCTGACAGGTATATGCCCTTCTTTAAACCCAACAATCACTGAAAATAGTGAGCTTCTACTCTATATAGTCCATAGCATTTAACACCTTTCTTTCTAATAAAGTAATCCATAATGTTTAAAGTTTGTCGTTTGGTTTTCTCACCGAGAAATATTCTATAAGAACTGAAAATCAAAAACTGTAAATAGTAGCACTTTTATTGACTTGAAAAGCAAACTTTGCGATTTTTTTAATTGATGCTCCCTGACCTGCTGAGTATTCATAATCTTACAGTCAGAGGGGTACAGCACCAAAACCTGCACTTCAGCCCAGAGTACACCCAAACCATCATTCACCAAAGAATTGCAGAAGCTGGTTTAAATCGAAGGCTTAACGCTGGAGTAACTCAGCGGGACAGGCAGCATCTCTGGAGAGAAGGAATGGGTGACTTTTCGGGTCGAGACCCTTCTTCCGACTGATCCTAAATTTATCCTATTTATTATTCACTGCACATTCTCATCTATTCTTCCACCCACCTGCATTTTACAGTAACCTACTGCACTTCCAGTATTTGCTGTTTTTCTTTCCTTTCAATTCCTCACCATTTTTTCCTATTGTGTCCAAAACTGTGTCTCATATAGTCTTAAAGCTATGTCCCACGGTACAAGTTCATTCCAAGAACTCTCCCGAATTTGCCCTGATTCGAACTCGGAGATTTACGGTAATGGACACTCGTTGGTACTCGGGGCTCTCGTGGACATTTTTCAATATGTTGAAAAATCTTCACAAGTCTTCCCGTGCTTACCTGCCGTTAGCGAGTTTTCCCGAGTACCTGCCGTTAGCGGTACGAGCCGCTAAGAGACGTCCCCGAATCCGACCTACCCACTACGTTTATTCTCTGTGCTTACCACAAGTTTGATTTTTTTTAAACTCGGGAGAGCTCTTAGAATGAACTCGTACTGTGGGACAGCGCCACGAAGAGTTTATATACTTTCATTATAACATCCCAAATCTTGATCTTTATACTTTTTTATGCAATATCCAGTATCCTGCTAAATTGACCCACTGGAGTTTTACTTTTATGCCTGTTCTATTCTACAACAACCGTGTCTACCGTGTCCTTTGAAGTACAATTATAATTTAAAACTTTTCTCATCAGTATAAAACCATTCGTACATTTGCAGACATTGAATTCTATTTGCCATATTTACTGTGTTTTGTAAATTGCTAACCTAGGATACCACTCCCCCAGCACTATATCCAAATCATCGAGCTGGAAAAGTAGAAACAGTAGAAACAGGACAGTATTATTTTTTCTTTCACAAGGAAATTTCCATAAAATTCGTACTCACTAGTTTAGAAATTGACTTTGAATTGGTTAATAGATCAACACAGTACTATTAGAAAGTTATGTAATAAGTACCATATATTAGTCTAATTATCCAATACTTAACTACTTAATTAGAGCACAATAAGATACTTAATCTCTTGAGAACGCTGGTCCCTAGACGGATTTGGATATTGTTTTTTGTGGTCTGTTCTGTTTAGTGCTTATTAACTCCTTAAGGAGCGGGGTTACTTATTATTAACATCATCTACGGAAGTTATCACGAACCACAACACAATTGGGTGGTATCCACTAGCAGTATTTCTATATGCTGCAATTTCCGTTGTTTTTCTTTTTCACTTGCTATCTTTTCTACTAAACAGCCTAACTATTTTTATTAATGCACTTTTTTTTCTGGGAAATATCTCCGGGGGGTAGGGGAAAATGGTACAAGGCTCACCCACCCAGCAACAAAAGGAATCATTTCAAATATTGTGTTGGATTTGAATCAAAGGAAACCATGTAAGTTTTAAAATGCAAGACGACGTTGCGAGGGAAATTGGAGGAATTACATTTTGTAGTTGGAACGTTAAGGGCGTTAACGAGCCAATTAAAAGGGGCAAAGGACTAGCCCATTTAAAATCTATGAATACTGATATAATATTTTTGCAGGAGACGCATCTCAAAAATGGAGCTCATAACAGGCTGAAGTAGCTGGATTGGTCTATTATATCATTCTACTTTTTCCTCCAAAGCAAGAGAAACTGCAATCCTAATTGACAAAGGTATACCATTTGCACACAAATCCACTATAGCCGATAAGGAAGGTAGGTACATTATAATATCCAGGGAACTACACTCAATCCCACTGACTATGGTAAACATTTATGCTCCTAATTTTGATATTCCACAAATAAAATTCTATATTATTTCTTTAATAAAATATTTAACATAATCTCAGACTCCTGTCAGCAGAATCCGATAATTGGAGGAGACCTAAATTGTGTACTAGATCAATATTTGGATAAATCTTCACAGCAAAGGATTAGTAATTCAAAATCAAAATTCAGTGAACTTTTAAATACCTACATAAATAATACAAACATAACCGATGTATGGAGGATTGCCAACCAATCCGGAAGAGAATACTCTTTTTATTCAGGTGTTCACAAAACGTATACACAAATTGATTATTTCCTGGTGGATGCAAAAGTTATCCCTTTTACTTATAACCTCAAATATCATGATAACATCATTTCTGATCATTGTCCATTAACCTTCTCTTTAAAATTAGAAGCAATGTACAATAAAAAAGCTTTCTGGAGATTTAACCCACAAATACTAACTGAGCCAAGTTGTTGTGACTATCTGAAGCTACAGATGAAAATATTTTTTGAGACAAACAAGACACCCGGTATCTCTGCAACATTATTGTGGGAATCTTTCAAGGCCTTTATCAGAGACTGCATTATCTCTTGCCAAGCTTTTCAAAATAAGAAAAACAGGACGGAACAATTGGAACTAGAAAAACAGATTAAACAGGTTGACTTAGAAAATGCGATTGACCCAACTACTGCAAAACATAATAAGATGGCCGCATTAAAATTTGAATTAAATCAGATCCTTTCTGCAAAAATTATTAAGATATTTCAATATACTAAGCAAAAAAAAACTTTGAATTTAGTGAGAAGCCACTCAAACTTCTGGCACGCCAAACGGAGAAAGACCATATTATTAAAAAAATTAGATCAGAAAAAGGAGAGTTGCTCACAGTGCCCAAATATATTAATGGAATATTCTTAAAATTATATCAAAACCTATACTCATCAAAAACAACAGCCAACCCTGCAAAGATTAAACGTTTTCTTGAAAATTGCAACCTCCCATCCCTTAATGAGGAGGAACGAGATGAATTAGGTACTGAGGTAACAACAAAAGACATTGAAGAGACCAGTAAATCACTGAAAAGTGGAAAACGGCAGGTCCGGACAGGTTTAGTAATGAATTTTACAAACAATTCAATGATTCAATCTCCCCACGCTTACGAGCCCTTTATATTCATGCTTTTAAAGAACAGACCTTACCACAAACCCTTGCTGAATCAACCATTACATTGATACCTAAAAAAGATAAAAACCTTGAAGAGCCTGGATCATATAGGGCAATAGCTCTTATAAATATGGACCAGAAGATATTAGCCAAGACTTTGGCACGCAGACTAACTCTGTATATCAGTAAATTAATACATCCAGATCAAACTGAGTTTATACCTAAGCAACATTTGTTTTATAACTTGAGACGTTTGTTTAATATAATTTACTCGCACAGAACGATAAACGAAGATTCAACAATTATTTCCCTAGACGCAGAAAAAGCTTTCGACCAAGTGGAAATGGATTATCTTTTTACAGTGCTGGAAAAATTCCAATTAGGAGAAAACTTCATTTCATGGGTGAAGCTGTTATATAATAATCCGACAGCCAGAATACTGACAAATCAAATTCTTTCACCTAAATTTCACTTATCCAGGTGTAACAGACAAGGATGCGCCCTTTCACCAATGTTATTTGCCTTAGCCATAGAACCTCTCGCAGAGAGTATTAGAGTACATTCGGGTTTTCATGGATATAACACTAAATATACCAGTTGTTATATGCAAACAACGTATGTTTATACATTACTAACTCTCAAGTTAGTATCCCAAATGTATTAAACCTTACAGAACAATTTGGTGCCTTTTCATGTTATGGAATAAATTGGAATAAAAGTGAAATTATGCCAATAAAAGCTCAAGATCCTTCTCAACTCCAAAAATTTCCCTTCAGAATTGTGACTGAAAAATCTAAATACCTCGGAGTTTACGTGAGTAGAAAATACACCTTCCCTATTTAAAACAAATTTCTTACCACTAATTACTAAACTAAATGCCCACATTCAATTCTGGAAAACACTCCCTATTTCCCTTATAGGTAGAGTAAATGCCATAAAGGTGATCTTCCTTTCAATCTTTATTTATATTTATTTATTCAATATTTATTTCAATCAATACCGATATATCTTCCCAAAAGTTTTTTCAAAAAAATTGACTCTATTAGTACAAACTTAATCTGGGACTACAAAACCCACAGAATACACAAAAGACATTTGTGTAAATCCAAAGAAAATGGAGGATTAGCTCTTCCTAACTTTCTTTTCTACTATTGCGCGACTAACATCAAAAATATAATTTTCTGGATGGATGACATATGTCAACAGGTAAATTGGTTAAAAATGGAGAGGCAAGATTGTTTGCCTTTTAACATAGGCGCGATTCTTATTTCTACAATACATCTGAATAAATCAACGTATGAGCAAAATCCGATAATACACAGTACCCTACGTATCTGGAAACAGTTGAAATTAAGTCTCAAACTGAGAAATTTGTCTCTCCTTCTACCTATTGCTAACAATCCCTCGTTTAAACCGTCTACTTTAGATAAGGCGTTTGCGCAATAGATAAACCTAGGAATTAAAACGGTGGGAGACCTCTATAAGAAGGGGACTTTTCTCTCTTTTCACGAACTACAGGAGAAATATCATTTGAAAGCAAGCAATCTTTTTAGATATCTTCAAATCTGCGATAATGTGAAAACATACACACAAGACTGTAGTATTATGGCTCCAGATATAATAGACGATTGAATAGATAGGTCGACACAAGTAAGTTAATATCTTACATCTATAACACTCTCTTAAATGTGGATACCCCACCTTCTGAGATGCATAGGTGAGCATGGGAAGTCGAGTTGAGATTATTAATTTCAAAAGATATATGGGAGGTAAGCCTACTATACATACATTACTGCTCTCTCAATGTCAGGCACTCCCTGATACAATTCAAAATACTGCATAGGATATACTATTCAAAGACTAAATTGAATAAGATTTTCCCAACTGTCTCCCCTATCTGTGATAAATGCCACCTCCAATAAGCGACTTTAACCCATACCTTTGCATCCTGTATAAAGATACAAAACTTCTGGATGGGAATATTTAATATCCTCTCTAAAACACTTAAAATTAAATTGGAATCAGATACAAAACAAATAACTTTAGGTATGTTAGAGACCTGTTCTAAGTTAACGATATTTCAAAGACGCTTCCTTGACTACTGTCTATTAACTGCGAAAAACTGTTACTTAAATTGTGGAAAAAGACAACAGTTCCCACAGTGAAGATGTGGATTACTGACATATCAGAGACACTATATTTAGAAAACATTAGGCTTGTTTTAGTTGAAAAAGCAGACCAATTCTTCAAGACATGGTCTCCTTTCACTGAATTTCTTCAACAACAGAATGGTTGAACACAAATTTAGAAACCGATGCTCGGGATAGGTGAGCGGGGGGGGGGAGGAGAGTGGGGCATATCTCCATCTTTTTTCTCATTTCTCTTTTTTCTTCTCGCACTTCTTTGGTAATTCAGGGGTGTTTTCTTCTCTTTTGCATCTTTATTCTTTTTCTTCATTCTTTCCTTTTTTTCTCTTTTTTTAATTTATGTATTAATATTAAAAATGTTCTAATCAAATAAGTTCAAAAAAAAATAATAATAAATCGCGTTTCCAATTTTGGGCACTAGAAGTTGCCCTATGGTAGTTATTAAAGAAGAGTAGGAAGGAGAAAGGGTTGGAGAGGAGATGATAGTGCGAGAACATTGAAAGAATCCTGAGACAGAACCTACAGGGCTCTTCATTAATGGAGCCAAGAAAATAACTCGCATTTCATTGCCTAGAATTTAGCTTTTAAAATAAACGTTTTGGTGATAATTATAACATATTTCTTTAATGCAAAATCTATTTGCAAGATGCCTCATTTTGTTACATTTGGGAATTCTACATCATAATCAAAGTCAGATTTTATTTAATTCTTTTAAGCAGCACATGCCATAGTCAACAGATAAGTATGCATTCTGAACTCAAATTTGATCCATGATAGGATGCCAATGGCATTAGCAACATTTGCAGTGTTAGCATATATTTGTGGCTGGATTCTTCTTAATCTTGTAACCTCATTTGCATTAAACTCCACATTATGCTCTCTGCAGATACATAACATTGTTCTACATAACTTCTAAACTGTTTCAATCAAGGAGGACATTTGAAACTACTGCTATAAATTAGATGACTTAGTCTCTGTAATGTTCTTGGTTTAATGAGCATAAATGCATTCATTTAAAAGGTAACTGTAATAGGAGATTAATGTCAGGAAATCCTACCAGCAGCCGAATATCTGTGCTTGCACTGATTCATGTGCTAAGTATAATCTTTAATTCTGCTGTTTTTACTCTGTCAGTTTGCACTCACACTGTAGTGAATGTTCAGCTGTGAGTGGCAGGGGCTTAACTGTGTAAATACAGTCACATGGTGGGAGGAACTGCCCATAAAACGGTAAAAAGAGCTTTGACAATTGGCAAAGGCTTTGCTCCTGGCTAACCTCAGCCAACTGTCAAACCTATGAAAACATGAAGTGTTTCTAAATTTCTCAAACTACAAATTTAAAATGTAATAATTTCAAGAAAGAAAAAAGATTTCAAATTAGTTTTAAATCATTACATGCATAAGACATTGGTGAATAATTATGTAATTCCGCCTATTGTGTCTCTCCACCATTCGATCGGTCACAGCTGACCCATTTTTCCCCACACAACCCCATTCTCCTGCCTTCTCCCTGTAACCATTGACACCTTTAATAATCAAGAACCTATCAATCTCCGGTTTAAAAACACAATGATGGCCTCTACCACTGTATGTGAGAATGGATTCCATAGATTCACCAACCTTTGGCTAAACAAATTCCTTCTCATCTCCATTCTGAATGTACGTCCTTTTATTCTGTGAAGATGCAAGGCTCCAAGACTCTACTACTGGAAATATCCTCTCCCCATCCACTCATTTCATTATTCAGCAGGTTTCAATAAGATCCCCTCATCCTTCTAAACCCCAGCGAGTACAGGTCCAGAGCCTTCAAACACTCCTCATACAGCAACACAATCATCCCCAGGATCATTCTCATAATCCTTCTCTTTAGACCATCTCTAAAGCCAGCACATCATTCCTCAAATATGGAGTCTAAAACTGCTCACAATATTCCATTTGTGGCCTGACCAGCACCTTAAACCTTCAGCAATGCATCCTTGCTTATATATTTTACTCATCTCAAAATGAACGGTAACATTGCATTTGCTTACCTAACAACCAACTCAACCTCCAAATTAATGTTTTGGGAATCCTGCACCAACACTCCCAAGTTCCTTTGCACCTCCGATTTCTGAATTCTCTCCCCATTTAGAAAATAGTGTATGTCTTTATTCCTTTTGCCTAAATGCATGACCGTACAAAGTGTACCCTTTGCTACGCTGTATTCAATTTGTCACTTCTTTGCCCACTCTCCCAATCTGGCTAAGGCATTGGGCAGGCTTCCTCCTTCCTCAACGCTACCTGTCCTTACACCTATCTTCATATCATCCACAAACATGGCCACAAAAACATAAATATCATCACCCTGATCATTGACATAAAAGTGAAAAGTACAGGACCCAACCCCGACCCTTGAGGAACATGACTGGTCACCAGCAGCCAACCAGAAAAGGCCCCTTTTTCCCCCACTCAGTCGGCCCATTTTCAATCCAAGCAATTAAAATAGCTTAATTAATTTGTATTTTACCAAAAAAAAGCATTGCATACTTTCTAACCATACCTTTCCATTTGTAAGATAATAAGAATCATGTCAAACAGCAGGTATTGGCCATTCAATATGACCATGACCTTTCCTGCTCTAATCCTTAAAAAATTCAGTGAATAATTTTATCTCTAAAAATCTATCTGTATCTCTTGAATAGACTCAACGAACGATCCCCACATCCCTCCTGGAGAGTGAATTCCAAAATATCACAACATTCTGGATAAAGAAATTTCATTTTGCGTCAGTCTTGAATGGCTAACCTCGTATCTTGATCCTACTTCTACAAACGCAGGAAAATTTTAAAAATCACATTTCCTCAGTCAAACTACGTAAGAGTTTAGTATCTTTCAATGAGATCATCTCTTAAGTCTTCTAAACACTCAGTAAAGGGTCAGTCCACTTACACTCTCCTTTTGTCTTTTCATCTCGTCTTACTCTAACCATCTACCTATCAAATCCACCCCTCCCCCCCACCTGTATCCACCTATCACTCACCAAAATTTGTCCTGTCTTTTCCATCTTCCAGCTTATTCTCTCCCCCCACCACAATCAGAAAAAGTTGTCCCGACCGAACACATCATCTATCCATGTTCTCCAAAGATGCTGCCTGGCCCGTTGATTAACTCCAGCACTTTGTGTATCTTAGTTTAGTTTATTATTGTCCTGTGCATAGGTACAGTGAAAAGCTTTTTTATCTGTGCGCTACCCAGTCAAAGAAGATTGTACACGAATACAATCAAGCCATCCACCATACACAGATAAAGGATAAAAGGTACAACATTGTGCTATGTCCTGCCCATAGATTTATCTTGCTTACATCCCTTTAAAGCCCCTCTACATCACTTTCAGAAAACAGACCACTACCCAGCTTTGTATCATCAGCAGGTTTGTAAGACAACCCAAAACATCACGTATTCATGTTCTCCAGGGATGCTGCTTGCCCCTCTGAGTTACTACAGCACTTTGTGTCCTTGTTGGATTCAGTCTACTTTATCACCTCATCCAAACATTGTTTCAAATTGTAGGTTCTTGGCACCAACCCTCTATGACACCCCACTAGTCACAGCCTCCTAACCTGAAAATGATCTGTTTGTTTCTATTTATCTTTCCGTCCATTGTCAAATTCTTAGTCCTCACAGTGGAGGCCCTGGTCCCGTCTCTCTCTCCCTCACAATCCCCTCTCCCCCGCCTGTCCTCTGCGGCAATGGCGGTCCCGCCTACCCATCCCCCCTGGGCGAATAGCTGCGACCGTCCATCTCCTCCACTGCTGCGGTAACTCACCCTCACGGCCCTCTCAGAGATCTTCTCCACCAGCTCGTTGAAACTCGTGGTACCCACTGTGACAAACACTGCCTCCATCCACCCCCCCCCCCAGATGGCGGCAGTGAGCAGGCAGGTGGGCAGGGCGGGGATGGGCAGCTGAGCCGGAGTGGGCAGAAGGAGGGGTGAAGAGTTGGGTTTCAGGGTGGTGGAGCAGTTGCGCAGAGTTTGAGTACAAATTGTCAAGTCAACGGGATCTAAGCCACAGCTAACAATGCATGACCTGAGGAGGATGGAACTGCAGATGCTGCTTTTTATGGAGGGATGGAGGGTATGGGAAAGGAGATGGAGGGAGAGGTGAGGTGGGGATTGGGGGAGACGAGGAGAAGGGAAAGATTCCGGGGAGGTGAGGAGGGTAAGTGGGGGGATTGAGGGAGCGGATGAGGTAGGGAGGGAGAAGAGGGGAAAGTGGGGGAGGTGAGGAGGGATAGTGGGGTAGGAGGGGGAAATAGAGGGAGAGGAGGGGGGGAGTGGGGGAGGTAGGTATTGGGGAATAGAGGGAGAGGAGGGCAGTGGGGAGGTCAGGAGGGATAGTGTTGGGGGATGGAGAGGTGAGGAGTGGGGGATAAAGGGATAGGAGGATGGAGAGGAGTTATGGAGGGAGGGAGCGAGCGACTGAAGGTAGGGGAAATGAGAAGGGAGGGAGGGGCGAGGGAGGGATTGGGGAGGGGAGGAGGAGAGGGGAAAGAAGAGGGAGGGTGAAAAGAGGAGGGGGGGCATGAAGGGAATTGAGTCGAGCCTGTGCAGTTGGGGGCTATGTGTGAGTGGTGGAATATTGCATTGGGGGAACGGGTAGCATTGGGGGAACGGGTGAGTGTGGAATATTGCATTGGGGGAGCAGACCCAATGGGTCTGCACTTAGTCTAGTCCTTTCTTAAATGCTGAAATTAGATTTCCCCTCTTCCTTATTGTGCAGGCCATTCTCAAATCAATGAAATTTAGGATGGCAATCAGTGAATTCAGATCATGCATACACATCTCCTTCAAAATCGAGGACAAAGGTCGTCGTGTTCTGGGAATTCAACGCATTTCAGACATTAAATTTCTTCAACACAAATGTTTTATCAACGGCAATTATTTTTTTGATTCCCAATTATTCTCGACTTGTATTACTGGGAAGTTTTATATTCCTTATTCTGCGAAGATGAAAACTACATTTTTAATGGCTGTGTCAATTTCTATTTCCTCCATATAATTTCTCCTGTCTCGGTTTAGAAAGGACCCAAATTATCTTATGTTAATTTTTTTAATTTTATACAACCTCTATATATTTATTTCTCACTAGCTTTACATTCTACTTTGAACTATCTTTAATTTGACTTTACCTCACACTAAATGTTATACCATTTATCCTGTATCTGTACAATATGTACAATCTTGATTGTAATCATGTATCTTGTTTTTGCTGACTGGATAGTATGCAACAAAAACCTTTATAACATACCTCCTACATGTGACAATAAACTAAAAATTAAACTAATTTAGACATAAGGTACTGCAGATGCTGGTTAGCAAATAAAGACACAAAGTGCAGGAGTAATTCAGTGAGTCGGGCAGCATTTGAAAGACAAGGATTGGCCTTATTTCGACTGGACTCGAGACAGGAAAGCTGGAATTAGGCAGGGCAGGAACAGTCACACAAATAAGAGGTAGATACAGCTATGGGGGTTTCATTGGCAGATATGTTGACACCACCAGAGGCGAAAGAAAGGCTGTGAAATAGGAGAGAAGAAGCATGAAATGTGAAGCTAAAAGGAATCTGGAGGAAGGGGGAGGGTGGGAAGGGAAAAGGGTTTGGATGGTGGGAGAAATGGGTGCACATCCAAATGGGTCTCAGGAAAGGGGTTAAAATGGGGCAGGGGTGGTTGCTGTTGGCTAGTTATCTAAAATTAGAGATTTTAATGTTCATACAGTTATGTTGTAAGCTACCCGAGTGCAAGAAGAGCTCCAGTTTGTGTTGGCATCACTGGCAATAGAGGAGGCCATGGCAGAAAGGTCAATATGGGAATGGGAAGGAGAGTTAAAATGGTCAGAATTCGGAAATCCAGCAGGCCTTGGTGGACTCCATCGACTCCTTTAAGTATAGACTTAAAACATATTTCTACTCACAAGCGTTTCTTGAGGTCCTCTGAGGGAGCGCTGTATGTATGTATTTATGTATGTATTGTTAGATCTATGTACCACTTTGTGTGGCACGTTAGCACCTGCACTGATGTAAAGCACTTTGGTCAACGAGAGTTGTTTTTAAATGTGCTATAGAAATAAAATTGACTTGACTTGACTGGCAGAATGTTCGGCAAAATGGTCACCTAATGCACACTTTGTCTAATCGCAGTTACCAGATGCAGTAGATGAGGTTAGAGGAGGTGCATGTGAGGAACCTCACCTAGAAGGGCTTCTGGGGTCCCTTGATGGATGCGAGAAAGGAGGTGTAGGAAGAGATGTTACATCTTCTGCAGTTACAGGGAAAGATACCTGGGGAAGGGGTGTTTTGGTGAGAAGGTTGTAAAGGGAGTTTTCTCTGCAGAAAGCAAAGAGGGTGAGGATGGGTTGATGTGACTTGTTTAGATAACTAAGAAGGCAATACGGGAAGAAAAGATGAGGTACAAAGGTAAGCTAGCCAAGAATATAAAGGAGGATAGTAAAAGCTTCTTTAGGTATGTGAAGAGGAAAAAATTAGTTAAGACCCTTGGATCCTTGAAGACTGAAAAGTTGGACGCTTGAAGACTGAAAAAGGTGAGTTTATTATGGGGAACAAGGAAATGGCAGATGAGTTGAACAGGTACGTTGGATCAGTCTTCACTAAGGAGGGCATAAACAACCTCCCTGATGTACTAGTGGCAAGAGGGTCTAGGGTGACGGAGGAACTGAAGGAAATTCACATTAGGCAGGAAATGGTGTTGGGTAGACTGATGGGACTGAAGACAGATAAATCCAGGGCCTGATGGTCTGCATCCCAGGATACTTAAGGAAGCGGCTCTAGAAATTGTAGACGCATTGGTGATCATTTTCCAATGTTCTATGGATTCAGGATCAGTTCCTATGGATTAGAAGGTAGCTGATGTTATCCCACTTTTTAAGAAAGGCAAGAAAGAGAAAACAGGGAATTATAGACCGGTTAGCCTGACATCAGTGGTAGGGAAGATGCTGGAGTCAATTATAAAAGATGAAATAGCGGCACATTTGGATAGCAGTACAGGATCGGTCAGAATCAGCATAGATTTACGAAGGGGAAATCATGCTTGACTAATCTTTGAATTTTTTGAGGAAGTAACTAGGAAAATGGACAAGGGAGAGTCAGTAGATGTAGTGTATCCGGACTTTCAAAAAGCATTTGATAAGGTCCCACATAGGAGGTTAGCGAGCAAAATTAGAGCACATGGCATTCGGGGTAGGGTGCTGTCATGGATAGAAAATTGGTTGGCAGACAGGAAACAAAGAGTAGGGATTAACGGGTCCCTTTCAGAATAGCAGGCTGTGACTAGTGGGGTACCGCGAGGCTCGGTGCTGGGACCGCAGCTATTTACAATATACATTAATGATTTAGAAGGGATTAAAAGTAACATTAGCAAATTTGCAGATGACACAAAACTGGGTGGCAGTGTGAACTGTGAAGAGGATGCTATGAGGATGCAGGGTGACTTTGACAGGTTGGGTAAGTGGGCAGATGCATGGCAGATGCAGTTTAATGTGAATAAATGCGGGGTTATCTACTTTGGTGGCAAAAACAGAAAGGCCGATTATTATCTAAATGTGGGATTATTATCTTGGGGTGGGCGATTGCAACCTTCACGTGGTCCGCCCTGTTTTGACCAATGCAATTAAACTGGCGTGCACAATAAAATGAGATCAAATGGAACAAGTTGTGTTACAACTTTAAGCTGTACACGCCATATGCAAGAAGATCTAAATGTAGTCAAGTTGTGAAAAGGGCTAGTACAACGGGATCTGGGGGGGTCCTTGTTCATCAGTCAATGAAAGTAAGCATGCAGGTACAGCAGGCCGTGAAGAAAGCAAATGGCATGTTGTCCTTCATAACAAGAGGAGTTGAGTATGGGAACAAGGAGGTCCTTCTGCAGTTGTACAGGACCCTAGTGAGACACACCTGGAGTACTTTGTGCAGTTTTCGTCTCCCAATTTGAGGAAGCACGTTCTTCCTATTGAGGGAATGCAGCGTAGGTTCACCAGGTTAATTCCCGGGATGGCGGGACTGTCATATATTGATAGAATGGAGCGGCTGGGCTTGTATACTCTGGAATTTAGAAGGATGAGTTGGGATCTTATTGAAACATATAAGATTATTAAGGGTTTGGACACGCTAGAGGCAGGAAACATGTTCCTGATGTTGCGGGAGTCCAGAACCGTGGGCCACAGTTTAAGAATAAAGGGTAAGCCATTTAGAACAGAGACGAGGAAAAACGTTTTCACACAGAGAGTTGTGGAATTCTCTGCCTCAGAGGGCGTTGGAGGCTGGTTCTCTGGATGCTTTCAAGAGAGAGCTAGACAGAGCTCTTAATGATAGCGACGTCAAGGGATATGGGGAGAAGGCAGGAACGGGGAACTGATTGTGGATGATCAGCTATGATCACATTGAATGGGTCATGCTGGCTCGAGGGATGCCCTACTCCTTTACCTATTGTATATTGTTCAGGATCACAATGCAGGTGGCAGAAATGTAATGCTAGGACCAGGAGAATTCTCTCCTTGTTCCATTTGTGGAGAGAGGGAGTGGGAGCAGAACCACAGGATACATTGGAGACACGGGTGAAGGATCCATCTATGTCAGCGGAGGGGGGAGGGGGGGAACCATGTTTTTTTTCTAAAGAAAGAGGACATCTCAGATGTCCTGGAGTGGAAAGCCTTACCTTGGGAGCAGATGTGGCAGAGGTGGAAAGATTGAGAGTGAGAAATGACGTCCTTGCAAGAGGCAGGGCGAGGTAGTCAAGATAACTGTGGGAGTCAGTGGGCTTATAGTCGATCAAACTCCCCTCACCTGTAGCCACCCATTACTTGCCTGACTTTCCCTCACCCCCAACTCTCTTTCAGCTTTCTTACCTCTGCTACAATCAATCTGAAGAAAGGTCCCAATAAAGAACATCAATCCTTGTCTCCAAAGATTCTACCTGACCCATTGAGTTCCTCCAGTACCGAAATCCAAAAAAAGCAAGTTTTGACAGATCCAAAGTGTAATTAAATGCTCATGAATATCCAAATCTGTCCTTGGCCATGGTGGCATGAGCAGTAAGTCCCAGGGACAAGCAGCTAAAATCTTCAGAGCACTGGAAAATCTGCCCTAATTTTATGGAAGAAGAAAGAGAAACAACTGTAGATAATTCCTCACCTGTAACCCAAACATTTTTTTCGAACTACACATGGCAGGACAAGCCTATTTTTGCTTAATAGATAAATATTGACATAAGTATTAATATTGTGTCACCTGCATTTTTCTATAGTAGTAACAATTTGTACTTTCCAATAGTGGTCTACTAATTCAACATATTTTTTTGTTTAATATTGCACAACCACATCAACCTTTGACTGTCCTGTGATTACAATAACTTCAGGTCCAAGAATATCCATGTACAACACAAATTGCGCTTTTTGGGGGTGACAACACTGCGAACAATCTTTCAATTCCTAATTAAAACAACATTGTCATTTTCTGAGACAAAAAAGTAATGAGGGCATGACATGAGAATTAAGGGACAGAAGTTTAGGGGTAACTTGAGGGGGAACGTCTTTACTCAGAGAGTAGTGGCTGTGTGGAATGATCTTCCTGCAGAAGTGGTGGAGGCAGGATCGATTTTAACATTTTAAAGTAAAGTGGATAGGTATATGGACGGGAAGGGAATGGATGGGTATGGTCTGAGTGCAGGTGGATGGGACTAGGGGAAAATAAATGGTCGGCACGGACTGGAAGGGCCGAGAAGGCCTGTTTCTGTGCTGTAAATGTTATATGGTAATATGGTAATCAAAGCAAGTTCATCCACAAATCTTAACTGGACTTTTATTTTTGTTTGCCTCCTCGACTAATGTAAAGTTAGATTATATTTTGTTCATTAATGCATGATAGATAATCATTCTTTCTTCGAAAACAGAAACTGGAATTCTTCATATTCAACTTAATATTTTCCACGATCTTATACTTCTTAAAATCCCCTTTTCTCTTGTTCATATTATGAGCTGTTTACATTTTATGAACTCATTAACCAGAATCATGTGCAAAAACATTAACTTTTTTTCAAAATGTTATGCCTTCTCTCTTGATATTCATCAAATGTTCATTCCTAATTAGGTTTGAACTTCCACCAGCAGAGATATGTTTCTTTCTTTTCTCTGAATTGCTCTCTGAGGAATTTCTGCTGGAAACGTTAAAGGAAAAAATTACATAGGAATCTGTCATTTAAAGTGCGTTTTTCTTAATGTTCTTTTTCCAAACCAAGATTGCAGATAAAGTATCACGTGGAATATGAAAAATGACTTTATACACAACAATTATGTGCAGTACTATTTACTGATGGTTTGATATATACACACAACTGAGTATCAAAACTGCCAGCCAACAACTTTCTCTACCAATACTTGTCTTGATAGTCATTGCAGAAATCATATTTATATCCAGGTGGCGCCAATGATGGCTGCCTCTCCAACGGTCACTCTCGTCTTTTTCCTTCTTTGTTGTTTCAGTTTGTTGTAAAATGTATGTTTTAATGTACTTTAGTTTTGTATTATGTGGGGGGTGGTGGGGGAAACATTTTTACTCTTTCCGCAACGGAGATGCCACTTTTTCCGTGTCATATCTCCGTCCGCACTGCGGCCTAACATCATGGAGCTGGCGGCCTTTTGCTGGGGACCGACTTTGGGATCTCTAACCCCGGGAGCCTGCGGACTTAACATAGTGGAGCTTGCGATCCTTTGCTTAGGGACCGACTTCGGGAGCTCCAAGCCACAGGAGCTTCGACCGCCCCAATCACGGCAGCTTCGATCGCCCTGACGAGGGAGGTTCAATCGCCGGCTGCGGGAACTTCGATCGCCCCGATTGCGGATGGTTCGACTCCCCCGACAGCGGGAGAAAAAGGAGGAAAGAAGATAAGATTTTATTGCCTTCCATTATAGTGAGGAATGTGGAGGAGCCGTTATGGTGGATGATTATGTCAAATGTTATGTAGTTGCGTGTCTTGTTGCTTTTTTGGTATGACTATGGCAAATCAAATTCCTCGTATGTTGCAAAACATACTAGACTAATAAATTATGATTATGATCAACAAATCATTCAATATCCTCATCACACTGACAGACACATATGTTGGCATGTCAGTATTCATAATACCATGATTAGAGATAATTTTGACAGCCTGTATGATTAAGAAAGAACTTAGTATTTCAGAAGATAGCTGTACATTTTTACTTGGATCTTGACATATTTCCTGACAAGTTCTATTGATGATCCACTATTTCATGCACATCACAGCAATATAAATGACATAGTAATGAGTTAATTTTTTGTACATGCGTAGGTTGATCATGCGTCCTGATGTATGGGACTGTTTTACAGAAAAGGCTGGGAAATTCAAACTTATTTTTGATGCTGAAGAAACAGAAATGTTCCATTAGAACACGTTGGTTATTGCTGCTAATTCTACTATTGCTACCTCACAAATGTTGAGACTGCCTTCCATTGCACCAGCTTGAACGTCCATTTGGGATATACAGCAAGTTGGCAGTTTGTAATGTTGCCCAACCCCAGAATAGCCCATAGCTCCAATTTACTTGGACACACATGCAACAAACTGATGTTTGGTTATTTTACTTCGGAGTCACGTGAGTGACTACGTGAAGAACCCCGTACAGCCGTTCGTGCGTCATTGCGTCAGACGTTTTTCGTGCAGACAGCTGTGGAGCAGCGCAGCTCCTCCATGGTAAGTCTAAAAAAGTTGCAGGTAAGCGCTATTTTTCTTACCTGTTCTAGGTCTCTGCAGGAACCTCCGGGGTTTTTGCAGTGGATGTTCGCGATAGCCGACAAGGGAACCAGCCGAGGGCTTTGGGGGGGGAAACCCTGGTCCGACCGCGGAAGCGGAGAGCTGGGAAAGTCGGGTTCGCGATCGGAGTCACTGATAACGCGGTCAGTGACTCCACAGGTTGGGTTCCCGGGTAGGGGAAACCCGAGAATAGTGCGGTTTTAGACCGCAGTAGTCCCTAGGGGATGGGGCTTAACGGACCTGAACGGTCTGCCTGGGTTCCCGGTGGAGGGGAAACCCGAGGATAAGTGCGGTTTTAGACCGCAGTAGTCCCCAGGGGATGGGGCTTAGCGGACCTGAACGGTCAGCCTGGGTTCCCGGGGAGGGGAAACCCAAGCATATGCGGTTCTAGACCGCAGTAGTCCCCAGCACATGGGGTTAAAACTAACCTAAACGGTTAAGCTGGGTTCCCGGTGCAGGGGAAACCCAGGTATATGTGTGGTTCCCAGACCACAGTAGTCCCTAGGTAATGGGGTTAATTCACATAAATCATTAGCCTGCGTGCCATGAGGGTACCGTGAGTATCTATTTATATATATATATTATATTTATATGGATTCCTGGTGAGGGGAAATTCACCTATGGGGTTCTCAAGCTACAGTAATCCCCAGGATATGGGGACAACTGACAAAATAGTCAGTACAATTGGGAAAGTTGGGAGATTTCACCTCTAGGAATTAATTTAGAGAGCAGCACTTTTGGGTAGGGCTGCTTCATGGGAATGTCAAGTTATGGCAGTGCCAGCCTATGGGAAAGGCTGTGTCAGCAGTACCTTTGTTTAGGACTGCTAATGGGGATGCCAAGCTATGGTAGGCTCGCCTGATGGAGAGGCTGTGCCAGCAGTACCTTTGCTCAGGACTGCTCATGGGGATGCCAAGCTATGGCAGGCTAGCCTATTGGAGAGGCTGTGCCAGCAGCACCTTTGCTCAGGGCTGCTCATGGGGATACCAAACTATGGCAGGCTAGCCTATTGCAGAGGCGGTGCCAGCAGTACCTTTGCTCAGGACTGCTCTAAGGGAATGCCAAGTTATGGTAGGCTAGCCTATTGGAGAGGTTATGCCAGCAGCACCTTTGCTCAGGGCTGCTTGATGAGAATGCCAAATCTATGGCAAATACTGGGCTATGGGAAAGTCCGGGCCAGCAGCTACTTTGTTCAGGGCTGCTTCATGGGCACTAGGGGTACCTTGTTAGGGCTGCTTTATGGGGATAGCAGTTTAGTAGGGTATTCCCATTCACAGTGATCATGGGGGATGAGGAGGCATTGTTAGGATAAGGCAATATAACAGAATGATGACAAAAGTATTCAAAGAAAACTATACACAGTTTAAACGTGCTTGTGCTAAAATCCGCTGTCTAGTCTCAAACTATATTTGAGAAATTGGGCTCCTCTATCCAGTTAGATTAAGTCCTATCAAATAGATTTGTAGGATGTTGGGATTTGCTTTTAGGTATTCAATTGGCCATGATGCCGGCCTGGGCAACAGATTGCAGTCAATAAGACTTTGGTAACAGTTGTTGGTATAAAACAGTTCTAGTCGTTGGACTAATTGTTAAGTGCATAGATGCAATTCAGGTGTGTAAGTAGTGCAACAATTATTTTGTTAAATGGTTGATTAGTAAGTGCCATCTAGGTCATTGTTAACACCAGCTGAAATTAATAATGTCACGATGATGGACAAACAGTGTTCATTACTGCTCTAGTAGTTGTTAGGTAAACCTTTTATTCTATTGCAAATTGGTGCTAATGGCCTAAATGGGAAATGGTGTCAGCAGAGCTGTGTAGCAGGCCTGCTTTATGGCTCCCTCATGTAAGAGGTGAGCATGTGGGATTGGTATAGTTTAACGCCGAGTCTGAGGGTATAGCCATAGAGCATGCCCAAGAGATCGGGGCATGTGCCAGAGGTCTATGCCTGACAAGAAAGTTACCATCCCAAACACAATATGCAGTGAACACCGCTCTCAGGGGGACATTACATTTGGCTGCCGAATCCTCTATTCAGGTAAGACTTTTCCATAGGTGTAACCTGGAGGGTGAAGCACAAGCTATTGGAACAAGCAAGGTTTCATAGTTCTGGCAGCAATGCATCCCATGTCTTTTTTGGCAGTAGCGGTTCACTGAAGTTGCTGGCAGCATGAAAGCTGGCCAGAGGTTCCACGCACTGGACTTGTGCTACTCTACAATTAAGGGACCACTTGCAGTTTGGTAAGGTGTATACTTAGTTATACAGTACAAATGATTGAGACATTATCAGCTACTTTGAACGGTAAATGTAAAATGTACAATATTGGGTTTCAAGCAGGTTAGAATTGCACAGGTTCAGTATAAGGACCAAGATTGTCTTGTTAGACTGGCTCGGAAATCGGGCCACAGTTGCTATTTAAGGTAGTTACCAAGTAGCTGAAAGATCATCTCGAGTTTGGAGATGGAACAGATTTGCATGACTTGCCCAAAAAGTTCTGTTATTAGTATCAACTATTTATAGACTCTACGGGCATTGTATGGGCTATAGAGTGATTGGACAAATAAGCATATTGTCATGCTCATGTTCAGGTTGATGCATTGTGATGATGGCATATGTTAGTCACGAGGGTGCAATCGGTTAAAGAATCACTGGAATGGTTACATAATTTTGTTGCCACAGGAGAATCATCAAGTGTGGGTAATGGCAACACAGAGTTGGTGTTGAATCGCACTGTATTATGAAATTCTGGTTCAATGGAACACCTAATATGAATATATGTGTATACATATGTATGTTGGTTTCATGTTTATTTCACTGGTTGCAAAATAGTTGGCATAGCAGTGGCAAAAGATACATTCTCGCCAAAAAGGAGCAGGTGGGTCTTTTATGGCTACCTCCATTTTGTCTCATCACTCGAGGTTTCAAATAAAGTCATTAAGAGGCTTTAAGTTCTTATTGTGTGATTATGCAAATTGATTCCCGATTTGTTGCAAATAATTATATAACCTTATTGGTTATTTTAAACTTGAATTTGCTTGTTCAGCCTGAGGCTTCGGAAATCAGATGTTTCATGATAAACTCAAATTTATGTTCTGCAGGTCTAACAAACTGTCCTAAGGTTTGGGTTGTTACATCTATCCTTCTATGTGTTCAAAGAGTTTGCATAGCACCAAACGGCTATATTTTCTTTTCCAGGAGATGAAAGAGTTTGTTATGCTAATGTTCCATGAAAAATGGTATTGATTGCTAATGTTTCGAGTTCATGCTAAATGATTGTCTGTTAATTATAGAGTAATACGGCCATTAATTGGCTCAATGAGCTTCCTCATTGAATTGGCTGTAACGAACAAGACTCGCTGTCGGGTCCACACCGGTTATCAAGGGGTAGGATAGTTTCAACATAGGTCCCAGGACCAGTATAATGCCATATGCGATGTTGATATCTGTGAACACTATTTCACCAGGAGGCAGCAACTATATCCTTAAATTTGGCTGGAGTTTATTAGGTAGTTATCCTTCTGGCACTGGTTTAGTGCAGCAGGTTGTCGCAAAATAATTGTGATGGTACAGGATGATAATGTCTGTAAATTATAATATATAATATGTTATAAATACTTGAGCAGACCAGAAGGGGGTCAGGTCTCAAAATAGTCACAGGCATACCAGGGGACCTTTGATAAGGTAAGCACACATGTATACAACAATATGTCAAGGTCATCAGGAGCCTTGGAGTTCTGAACTAGCAATGTTGTTAGTCACAAAGAATTTGGGAGAACGTATTGTTCATGGCATTCCAGATGAGGAAAACGGAGTTGTGTTATGCACTAATGGATTCTGTTTCCAGATCTCATTCCACCAGGGCTGCTACAACATCAGCAGCAAGGGTATTTATGTTCCGCTGGGTCGCATTGTTGCGGCTGGAGTATGGTCCATCGAATGAATCTCCACACATCTGTAATGACCCATTGGTGAACCAGGAGTATTGTTAACTCTATTTATGTTCTGGTTATATGTTCCATCTGGGTGAGAGATGGAAATATTATTGTTTCATTTAAACAGCATCGGCATGTTTTACATCTATGTTATGACTGTATGCATTATGAATGTTTTCCCTTCATTTGTCAATGAAGCAGCTGTGGTTGTGTATCCTCGTTTCACACGGCATGAAATCACAGAGCTTTGAAGTCTTCACGTAGTCACTCACGTGACTCCGAAGTAAAATAGTAAGATTAAACGAGAACTTACCAGTTTGAAGTTTGATCTTTATTTTATGAGGAGTCGAGTTGAGGGACTACGTGCCCTCCGCTCCCAGCCCTCATAGATTTCATCTGGTAGTTCTAGTCTTTATCTTACATTATACTTCGGTTTGCTGTGATTTCACACCGTTGCTTTGAAGATTGACGCACGAACGGCTGTACGGGGTTCTTCACGTAGTCCCTCAACTCGACTCCTCATAAAATAAAGATCAAACTTCAAACTGGTAAGTTCTCGTTTAATCTTACTATTTTATACCTACACATAAAATACTACTTTGTTGGTTTAATCTCATTCAATTTGCAATCTTCCTTGAAATATTACCGCAGAGTAGAATCTTGTATGAAGCTGTAGTTAAGACTACACTTCAAGTACTTCATACTGATCTGATAATCAGACCATAAAAACGATGTAGAGCACTGGCAACGGAGCTGGGGCAATTTACATGAATGACACCAGAAATATAAAGCTATACATATTTGGAAAGGATAGATAGATTGTGTCTGTTTTCCTTAAGAACAGAAAGCCGAGGAGTGAGATCATTAAAATTATGAAAGGCTTTGATAAATTAGACTAAGAGAGAATGTTTCCATTTATGGAAAAGAGCATGAGAGGCCATTATTATACAACAGTCAGTAATAAATCGATCAGGGAAATCACAAGAAACTTCTGTACTGAAGCAGTTGTGATCGGTGAAGAATAGATAGCTGGATGAGAATGAGGGTGAAAGGAATAGAATATGGCACTGATGAAAGGTTGAGAGGGGAATTACACGCATTATAAACACTGAGCATGAACTGGTTGGGCCAAATGTTTTGACCTGTGTAATTGTATACTACCCTATCAAACGTGTCGTTTAAAGTGGATCCAGCTTATAATATAAATCTGCTACTGAATTGTAAATCTTGTCAGAATCAATTAAACAAAATGGTACTTGCTAAACTAAAAAAACAAAATGCTGGAAATTCAAGACAGTATTTGTGGGGAAAGAAACAGTTAATATTTTAGGCTAAAGTTATGAAGAAAGGAATTGAACATAAACTATTAACTGCTTCATTTTGCAAAGATACTGTCTACCCTGCGGTGTACTTCCACCAATTTGCATATATTTTAGATTTCCACGTCTGCAGTTTTTTGATTTGCAGTTACATTATAAACTACTTGTATTCCATTCATCCGGAATGAAGATGAATTGTACACATCTCAATTTTACAAATCTACTAATGTTAAATTACATTTGATACTATGAAACCAAACATGCAAGAGATCATTTACAACACAGGGAATTAATGGATTTTGTATGTTAGGAAAATTGAAGTAATGTGGAATCTGTACATAGGGACTTGCAGAAATGCAATTAGGGCCTTTACACAGCATTCTGGCCGATCACACGCGTAATCTCTGGCGTTATCACATTTGTACTAAGAATCTTATGCGAGCGTGATCATTTAAAGAAAATAAGCTCTTTAAAATTATTAGAGCTAATATAAAAACAATGTTGAGGCAAAGTTTGATACTTTTTGTTCATTCATAAATCCCTGAGGGAGACGCAAAAATTCATGCTTTGCACGCTGTAATATCAGGAAATTTAATACTGTTAGCTGCATGAAACTGTTTTGTGAACGTTATTCCAGTATAACCCATAAATAAATATAAACAGTTTTGGCTGAATTCAAGATGAATGAAAGCTTAGCTATGTCCATATGTAATACTCGGGTTTGGTTAGTATGTTATCCAACAAATTTAAAAAAGAATTCTTGTTACTATAACTCTTTCAAACTGTAAAATTAATATTCTTACTGACAGGTGGTCAATGTATATGTTATCAAAAATAATTCAAAAAGTTTTGATGCATATCTCATACTGAAAATGCACAGCAATGAATGATGATTGAAAAAACATTTGCATGAGCTGTTTTCTTAGTCTAAGTTCACACAGGAAAATAAATCTGTTTGTCCAGTGTAAGAGATAACATGTTTTTTTAGAAGGAACTGCAGATGCTGGAAAATCGAAGGTACACAAAAATGCTGTAAAAACTCAGCGGGTGCAGCAGCATCTATGGAGCGAAGGAAATAGGCAACGTTTCGGGCCGAAACCCTTCTTCCGACTGATAGGGGGTGGGGGGAGGCGGGGAGCAAAGGGGTTTAATAAGCAAAGGGGTAAACGGCTACCATGGGTAGACAGGAAGGTAAAATTGAGCTTATAATTAGAGCTTTTATGATTTTATGAAATATGAAAATGATTTTATGCACGGAGGTCATTTGAAACATCACTTATTCTCCCATGAAAATAATAGTCTTGCTATCTGAATATTCCTTGAAATTGCAGTAAATGATGGTACACATCCCCTTTATCATCCTTGTAGACTTTCATATGTCCAATCGCATTATTATCTTCAATTGTATTTCTGTAAAGACCAGGGCTTGAAATTAATGGTTGCCCGGGTGCCAATGGCAACCTACAGTCCCGCCGGGCAACCTGAAAGCCATGCCATTTTGCCCAGCTTGGCAAGCATCTGGGACACCTCTCGTTTAATCCTGAACGGGCCCCCTCTCTATCGCTCTATCTCTGTCACTCTCTATCTCCGCCCGCCATTTGTGTCCGGGTCTCGGCTCAGCAGCCCGCCTTATACATGCGCACTGCCACGGCCTGCACATCCTCCCCCTGCACATGCGCACAACCATGGCCAGCGCATCATCGGCCGTGGTTGTGCGTATGTGCTGCCCTGCACATGCACACTGCCACAGCAACTGGTCAGCGTCAGCCACTTTCTCCCTCCCTTTGCATTGTGGGAGATCTTGCTGCTGTTGCTGTCCGGTCGCCACCTCACCGTGACCGCTGAAAACCAACACAGAATTAATCCCTGGAGCTGGAGTAACTCCCTGGACTAACTCTTGCTTCTTGGTCCTCCAAAAATATTCCAAATGGAATTTAAACTGGAGTGGACCCACCACAACCAAACTCCAAACTCTGAAAAATAATAGCCTATTGCAATTTATCTGTTTATTTATTGTGTATATATATGGTCAATAGTATATAGACACACTGAACTTTTATCTCCTGTTCTATATTATGTTTACATATTCTTTGTGCTGCATCAAGCAAGAATTTCATTGTCCTATCTGGGACACATGACAATAAAACTCTCTTTACTCTTGACTTGGACTTAAGCAAAAAAAGGGTTCTTGGGGGAAAAAAGAGCTACCTTAAATTTAGTTTCGTCTGGTTGGATACCTTTGGTAGGGTGAAGACTATTCCATGCTTTAATTGTGCGGGGGAACTCCATGGTACAGCCAGCATCTCTGGTTCGAAGAAATTGGGTGACGTTTCGGGAAGAGACCCTTCTTTAGATTTCCTCTGGTTTTAGTGTTTTTAGTTTAATTTAAAGATACAGCATGGAAATAGGCCTTTCGTCCACCAAGTCCACGCCAAGCACCGATCACCCGTACACTAGTTCTATCCCACACATTAGCGACGTAAGTCAAGAGTCAAGAATGTTTTAATCTCTCACGTCCCAGTTAGAACAGTGAAATCCTTACTTGAAGTAGCACAACAGAATATGTAAACATAGTACTCTGTAAACAATGTTATAAATGAGAAAACAAAACTCCATACAGCCAGCACCCGTATTCAGGATTAATTCCAGGTCTCTGGCAATTTTAGGCAGCAACTTTATGGCCAATGTACCGCCCCATATTCTTGAACTGAATTAAAACATCCAGTTGCTGTAAAGGGGGACACAGCATCACTTGGAGATTTAAGACTGAAAATGGATAGTTTCTTTTTTTTTTAGTAACCACAAGTTATCAACGTATAACTTTGTGTGTGTTGGAAAATAAAATATAGTGGCACAGCTAGTGGACTTGCTGCCGCACATACTAGAGATCTGTGTTTGATCCTGTTCTCGGACACTGTCAGTGTTGAATTTGTTCATGCTCCCTGCAAGCATGTGGGTTTCCTCCCACATCCCAAAGACGCATTAGCTTTGTAGGTTAACTTGTCTCTGGGGGGGGGGGGGGGGAAGAAGAAAGGAAGAGGCGGAGATAGTGGGCTGAGGGAGACCTGGAAAGTGGAGGAAAAAGCAGGGACTACCTGAAATTGGAGAAGCCAATGTTCATACCGCTGGGGTGTAAACTGCCCAAGCGAAATATGAGGTGCTGCTCCTCCAATTTACGGTGGTCTCACTCTGGCCATGGAGGAGGCCCAGGACAGAAAGTTCGGATTCGGAATGGGAGGGGGAGTTGAAGTGCTGAGCCAAACATGTCATAGCTTCTCAAATTCATGCTCTTTTTTTCTAGATTTCTACCAGCTCTATGTCCACAACAGTACATGTCAGAGTTACTAATGATTTTCTTAGAAACTGTGATACAGATTATCAATCCCTTCTTCTCTTTCATGACCAATCAACAAGCTTTGACATCCATTTACAATTGTGTTCTTTCAAACTGGGTTTTCTCTCCTTTCGAAGATATTTATCACAATATTTCTCATTATAGAGTCATAGAGTGATGCAGTGTGGAAACAGGCCCTTCAGCCCAACTTGCCCATACCAGCCAACATCTCCCAACTACAATAGTCCCACCTGCCCAGGTTTGGCCCGTATCCCTCCAAACCAGTCCTATCCATGTACCTGTTTAACTGTTTCTTAAACATTGGGATAGTCCCTGCCTCAGTCACCTCCTTGTTCCATTCCTCCAATACCTATTGTATGAAAAAGTTACCTATCAGATTCCTATTAAATCTTTTCCCCTTCACCTTAAACTGTCCTCTGGTCCTTGATTCACCTACTGTGGGCAAGAGACTCTGTGCATCCACATAACCTATTCATCTACATACCTCTATAAGATCACCCACAATCCTCCTGCACTCCAAGGAATAGACCCAGCCAACTCAACCTCTCCCTAAAGCTGAGATCCTCTGGTCCGAGCAATATCTTTGTAAATCTTCTCTGTACCCTTTCCAGCTTGACAACATCTTTCCTATAACATGGTGCTCAGAACTGAACACAATACTCTTAATGTTGCCTCACCAACGTCTGAAAGAACTGAAACATGACTTCCCAACTTCTATACTCAATACTCTGACTGATGAAGGTCAATGTGCCAAAAGCCTTTTTGAGCACCCCATCTACCTGCTACTGCCTCCAAGGAACCATGCACCTGCACTCCTAGATCCCTCTGTTCTACAACACTCCTCAGAACCCTACCATTCAATGTGTAGGTCCTGCCCATGTTAGACTTCCGAAGCCACAACCTCACATTTCTCTGTATTAAATTCCAAATAATATCTGATCTTAATGTTTTTCCACTGTCACCTGGCTGCAAGATCCATTTATATTCTCATGCACCCTATCATAAACACCCACTCCCCCAGAATGGTTTCTGTTCCCATGTTCATATCACAACTCCGAAGGATCCATTATTGGTCTCTACCTATATCTTATCCAAGAGTCATCAGAAAACAGCCCAGTTTCCACATTCCACATGAAGAAATCTTGCGCTAACTTGTTACCCTTCACAGCCGCTAGGTTATCAGACTAAACAGAACATCCCTGGAAATAAATGATGGCTTACATTGATTTTAAAATATTCGCCTGTATTCCTGACCTCTCCCTACCTGTCCATTCTCTCCATTGATGCTGCCTGACCTGCTGTTTGCTTTTGCTTTATGCTATCCCTGCCTATCTCTGTTATTCATTCCTATAATCCTTTGGGGTGTCTGCACTTCTTCAATGCTGACCTTGATTATTTCTGAGTATAATCTCTCCTCACCCGGTAGCCATGCCTTCAGAAGTTAAAAATCTGGCATTTTTCTTAAACCTTACTATCTCCCTTTCCTCTTCTCAAAAATATTTCTTTGACTAAATGTTGCCAAAGGAAAAACATCCAGTTTTGATTTAGAAATGCTCCTGAGCATGAAATATTTTATAATATTAAAGGAGCTATCTGCATATTGAAAATTGCTGTTGTTACCATCCAAATAACATATTGGCCTTACTGGATTTCAGTAAGGCCTTTGACAAGGTTCCCCATGGAAGGTTGGTTAAGAAGGTTCAATCTTTGGGTGTTAATGGCGGAGTAGCAAGATGGATTCAACAGTGGCTGAATGGGAGATGCCAGAGAGTAATGGTGGATGGTTGTTTGTCAGGTTGGAAGCTGGTGACCAGTGGGGTGCCTCAGGGATCTGTGTTGGGTCCACTGTTGTCTGTCATGTACATCAATGATCTGGATGATGGGGTGGAAAATTGGATAAGTAAGTATGTAGATGATACTAAGATAGGTGGTGTTGTGGATAATGAAGTAGATTTTCAAAGTCTACAGAGAGATTTGGGCCATTTGGAAGAGTGGGCTGAAAGATGGCAGATGGAGTTTAATGCTGATAAGTGTGAGGTGCTACATCTTGGCAGGACAAATCAAAATAGAACGTACATGGTAAATGGTAGGGAATTGAGGAATGCTGTGGAACAGAGGGATTTAGGAATAACTGTGCATAGTTCCCTGAAGGTGGAATCGCATGTAGATAGGGTGGTAAAGAAAGCTTTTGGTGTGCTGGCCTTTATAAATCAGAGCATTGAATATAGGAGTAGGGAAGTAATGTTAAAATTGTACAAGGCATTGGTGAGACCAATTCTGGAGTATGGTGTACAATTTTGGTCGCCTAATTATAGGAAGGATGTCAACAAAATAGGGAGAGTACAGAGGAGATTTACTAGAATGTTGCCTGGGGTCCAGCAACTAAGTTACAGAGAAAGGTTGAACAAGTTAGGTCTTTATTCTTTGGAGCGCAGAAGGTTAAGGGGGGACTTGATTGATGTCTTTAAAATGATGAAAGGGATAGACAGAGTTGACGTGGATAAGCTTTTCCCATTGAGGGCAGGGAAGATTCAAACAAGAGGGCATGACATGAGAATTAAGGGACAGATGTTTAGGGGTAACATGAGGGGGAACTTCTTTACTCAGAGAGTGGTGGCTGTGTGGAATGAGCTTCCAGCAGAAGTGGTAGAGGCAGGATCAATTTGAACATTTAAAAGTAAAGGGGATAGGTATATGGACGGGAAGGGAATGGAGGGGTATGGTCTGAGTGCAGGTAGATGGGACTAGGGGAAAATAAATGGTCGGCATGGACTGGAAGGGCCAAGAGGGCCTGTTTCCGTGCTGTAATTGTTATATGGTTATATAAATCAAGTATTTAAAAATTTCAGTATGTATGACAATGATTATAGCTCTTGGTTACCAACAGAGTTGAATTAGTATACTTATCTCCAAGGCTCATTTGATTCAAAACTTAAATGAAGGAATACAATACAAACTGACAATCAAAAGGTACTATGGAAAACAAAATAACCTCTGCATATTGTTATTGCAACTTTACGTAGTTTTGAGGGCTGCCTTTTTCAGTGGTACATTAGTTATTTATATTCAAAAGTTGTCATCAGAACAGAACACAAAGTTATAAAGACTGTTAATATATAATACAATAGCAAATGAAATCAAAGTATAGGATTATGCAAATACAAAATGGAAAGGTAGGTTATGTACAGCTTTAATTTACTGAATTTGATCAGCTAGATTGATAGCAATCAACAGAAATCACAAACAAGTATGGCATGCTCTACTTTGTGGCTAAAACAATGCAAAACTCTACTTTCACAACACGCATAGATACTATGTTCAGTTCCAGTCTTCTGGATGTAAGGTAGGGTGAGAAAAGTGTAAACATGCTAATATTAGATGCAAAGAGGATGATTCCTCTACAGCCTTATGCCTCTATTCACAATCACTTTCTCAAAAGCATCAGAGATTGACAGTAGTGACTAGTGATCCAAGGTTACAGAAAACACCCCTAACTTTCCTTTTCATTTATTGCATTCAATTTTCAGGATTTTGTATATTGTTGACTAGATTTCTGGCCAGACTCAAATGCCTTTGAAATGTTCAACATGCCAGATGATTTCAGAGACATTTAAGGTGTCATATTGTTGAATGTGGTGCTATTTGTAGACCAGAGATGTAAGAATGGCAGATTTCCCCTAGAGATACATTGTAAATGAGATAGAGGATTTTAAAACAATTCTTAATAGACAATAAACAATAGGTGCAGGAGTAGGCCATTCGGCCCTTCGAACCAGCACCACAATTCAATATGATCATGGCTGATCATCCCTAATCAGTACCCCGTTCCTGCCTTCTCCCCATATCCCCTGACTCTGCTATTTTTAAGAACCCTATCTAGCTCTCTCTTGAAAGCATCCACAGAACCTGCCTCCACCTAATGTGATCATCAGCAAAGATTTGTTTTTTAAAATTCAAGATATTTGATTGAATTTAAAGTCCACAGCTTCCATGATTGGAGTTTAAATTGTGCCCTGTATTGTAAACTAGTTCGCTAGATTGCCTGCAATGTAACCATTGCACTTCCAGTATTTTACAAGGATGGTGCCAGGACTCAAGGGCCTGAGCTATAAGGAGAGGTTGGCAGGCTGGGATTTTACTCCTTGGAGGATGAGTGATCACCTTCAATGGTTCAATGTTCAGGCGGGTTCCTGCCGACCGCTCGGGTCTTCCGGGCAGGCACCGTGGCCTTGACACTTCTTGTGGGGGTCGCCTCTCGTAGAGGTGTATAAAATCATGGCAGGATTACATAGGGTAAATGCATAGTGTCTTTTACCCAGTAGGGGAATCAAAAACCAGAGGACATAAATTTAAGGTGAGGGGAAAAGGAATTAATAGGAATCCAAGGGGCAATTTTGTTTTAAGAGCCTGTCCCACTTAGGCGATTTTTCAGCGGACTGCTGGCGACTGTCAAGTTCGTGGCACTCGCCTGAAAAACCGAGAACTGGAACAGCAACTGTCAGAGTGGAACACACACACAGAAACAAACACATCGCAAACACGGGGGCCAGGGAAAGCGGGGGAGCACTGTCTGAAATTCACACGGTGCAAAGCCAAGGTGATACAGACACACACCGCGATGAACAGGAAGGTTAAGACGACTAGCACAGTGTACGGTAAGTCCTTTAAAAGGGGGAGGGGGAGAAGGAGTGAAGACACTTTTAAGCAGTCAGACAACTTTGTAATAAGCCAGATGTTTGGCGGGCATTTAACATTACCAGTCGGTTATCCTTGTTTCTGAAAACTCATGCTTACATTTTTTTTCCCCAATGAGCCAATGAAAATGCCCGGTCAGCAAAGGCGATTAACTAAAACTACCTTCGACTACCTCGACTACCCATAACTACATGGCGACCCCACTACAACTGCACCTACGACTACAGGATTATCCATTTTCTCCATGGCAATCAATTTTTGGTCACAGAATATTTTTCAACATGTTGAAAAATTTGCAGCCACCGTACTGAGGCCGCGACTAGTTCCCAGAATGCGGGAACTCCGCACGACCATGACGGAGACTCACCAGAGACCACCGGCGAACATGTGGCGACCATGATGCGAGCGCAGTGTCTCCTGCACCCGCCTAAAAAGTCGCATAAATGGGACACAATTGAGACAAATGGTGGTAGGCATATTGAACAAGCTGCCGAGGAGGTAGTTGAGGCAGGTACTATCACTATGTTTAAGAAACATTTGGGCAGATACATAATAAAGGGAGAAGGGAGGAAAAAGCTAACTATCGACCCGTCAGCCTAATGTCAGTGGCATGGAAAATGCTGGAATTACAATGAAGGAATAAGAAAAAAAACTTAAATTTATGAAAGGAAAATCGTGTTTGACTCATCTAGTGAGTTCTTTCAGGACTTGACTAGTAAAACAGATAAGGGAGAATAAGTAAATGTGGATGAATTTGGATTTTCAGAAGGTACTCAATAAGATCTTACACAGGACATAGGTCATAGAAACAGAAACATAGAAAATAGGTGCAGGAGTAGGCCATTCGGCCCTTCGAGCCTGCACCGCCATTCAATGTGATCATGGCTGATCATCCAACTCAGTATCCCGTACCTGCCTTCTCTCCATACCCCCTGATCCCTTTAGCCACAAGTGCCACATCTAACGCCCTCTCAAATATAGCAAATATAAGGTCGTGGGATTGATGGTAATAAACTGATTTGGATTATAAATTATTTACCAAACAAAGGAAAGAATGGGTAGAAACATTCTCAGGTTGATAAATACCAAATGATTTTCATAATCTCGAACAATGATTATAAAAGGAATTCAATAATAGATTTCTAGGTTTCCTGACGGTCCTAACCCAGGTGGGATAACAAGTAGTCCAAACCTGACGTTCTCTTCTTCTGAGACTGAAGAAGGATTTCGGCCCTAAACGTTGCCTATTTCCTTCGCTCCATAGATGCTGCCGCACCCGCTGAGTTTCTCCAGCACTTTTGTCTACCTTCCCTTCTTCCACAGCTCTTACAGTTTTGAATTTATATCCACGTCCCCGGCTCACTTTCTTGACTTTCCTTTCTGACATAGATCCACTATCTTACTTTTTTTTTAAACCCCAATTGAGTTGCATAACATGTAATTTGTATCTTTCAGCAGAAATGTGACACTGAGCCATCACAAAATTCTAAATTAAGCATTCTATAATTCATCTTCGTTATAAGGTTGGTTAAACGAAAATAGAATAATTCACCATTACAAGCAATAGACCTTCGAGAAGTACTTTGCCTCCATCTTCACTTCAGAATAAGTAATACCAATGTAGGAGAAAGATTTACCTGTAATGCACAATTCATCATTCTAACAATGTAGTCAAACTGTTGGTGATCCAGAATTGCCCGATTTTGTTGTACATGTAGGCTTAATTCTTCAATGAGGCACTGCCGAGCAACCCGACCCTTCAGGGCACGCAATGCAGCTGGAAGAGTCTACCAAAGCAAACAGAATAATTGGAAAATGTATACTTTATATCAAAATCATTAAAATATTAAAAGACAGATTATTATCAAAAATTACCACAACAATGACATATACTTAACAATAAAGAGTTTTATTGCAAATTGCAATATATAATATGAAGTTGTCATAAAATGTAAAATCTTCTCAAAGTAAATTCTGGAAACACTTGTGCTTATTTTAGTGTGACAGCATTCGGATAACTATTCAATTCTTCAGTGTCAAGTCAGTGTGGATCTCATGAAATGCTTTGCGTGGCAACATTCAATCTCCAAAGCACCCTTGTTCAAAACAAAAACTCCAAACCCTACGTAATGAAAATGGAATTAAAATTTACTAACTCCATATGTGAAGAAACTCTCAGCTATGGTTAAGCATTTGGGGATCACCTCAATGTAAATACAAAGATCATCACTCATGAGAAGAATTGCTATTTTACCAAGCCTAAATATATCCAAAAGGCTTGCCTTACATCTTCTACACAAATAAATGGCTTCATAATATTTCATGCTTTTCAACAGTGAGGCAGAACAGCAATCTCAAGAAGGCTGAGCAGTGGACTATTTTGGGGTAATGGGCTACATTGGTCTAACAGCTGTCCAATTGTTCCATAGTAAACAACAGATGAGTTGAAATTACATGCCATCTCATTCTTGATTTCTAGCTGTAGCTTGCGATGCATAAGTACATAACAATGGAAGGTCAGGTGCAGATTTAACCGACCTTCTGTTTTGCCTCAGGCTCATCATTCAGTTTAGAGATGTTCCAGAATTTACTTAGCAGAGAGGCCAGATAGACTTTCCATCTGGTCCCACGACATATACCAGCTATAGCTGACACAGAGTGGATCAGAGTTCCAGTTGATCATCAAGCATCCATTTTTACACTAACTCCATATCAACCCATTTTATTATTTGCGCATTCCCGTCAACTCACCCCACCACCTCCTCTAGATTTTACCATTTACCCACATACTGAGGGAAATGAAGAGGGGCAAATTAACCTACCAATCATTTTTGGAATGTTGGAGGAAACCCGAGCACATAGATGAAACTAACAAGCTCACGGGAAGAACTTGCAGGCTCACAGAGATAATATCTGAGGTTGCGATTGAAGCCGAGTCAAAGGAGCTACCAGACCACCAGACCACTCTGCAGCACATTATTAAAAATTATTAGTGATGGCAAGTGGCTTGTTTGTTTTATACAATATAATTTACATTAATATCAATGTTCTAAATTAATTTAAGTCAAATCTTTTCCGTGTGAACTTATTGATTGATTTATAAATTTGATTTTTAATTATTTATTTTAAAAATTGACTCTGAAACTCTGACAGTGCCTCCTCCCTTGCGTGCTGCACCGACCCCCTTCACCGGCAGACAGGCCAGGAGAAGCCAACGATCAGCACGAACAGAGCTTGGTTGACACAAAACACTGGCACCCTGGACAGAGCTCCAGATTGAGCTGAGGCGACTGTCAAAGGAGCAACTGCTGTGTCCAATTAGCTGTTATTGGATTGGCCCACCTGCACCTCATCATCTTCCTCCTTAAAAAACAAGCCAAATGCAGTCAACAGGAAGAAAAATGAAGGGGTGAGTGAGGAAGCAGGAGAGAAAGGAAGATAGAAGGAAGGAAAGGAAGGAAGGGGAGAAAGGAGGGGAGGAAGGAAGGAGAGAAAGGAAGAAGGAGAGAAAGTGAGGCGCCTCCCTACCAGCTGTCTTTCCCTTTTGCAGCCTTGAAGAAAAACGGAGACGTCAGCACATGCACGTGACTGTCAACACACCCTCACCTGCCCACAGACAATGAGGGGTTGTGCCGGCAAATGGAGTGCAAATCGAGGCAAGAGTGCACTGCAGAGACAAGTCTGAGATTGCCACATCTCCTCCTTTTCAAAACTAAAGACTGAGACTGCCATCTCCACTTCTCCAAGGTCAAGACTGAGCTGCCAGGACAGGCCTGAGACCCCCTAGCACCTCCTCTCAAGGCAAGAGTGAACTGCATGGATAAGCCTGAGATCACCGCATCTCCTCCTTCAAGGCCAAGATTGAGACCCTGGGACACGCCCAAAACAGCCAGTAATTGCTTTTCAAGATCAAGCCTGAGCTGCCGGGACAAGCCCAAGACAGCCCGTGTCTTCATTGAGGCCAAGACTGAGTTGCTGGTACAAGCACGAGACTGCCAGCGTCTCATCGTCAAGGCGACGACTGAGCTGCTGGGAGAAGCACGAGACCGCCAGTGGATCCTCCAAGGCCGCCAGGACAAGCCTGAGACCGCCACCACTTGCTCTCTAGGCAAGAGTGAGCTGCCAGGACATGCCCGAGATCGCCAGCGCCTCCTCACTTGCATAGATGAAGAACTGCGCACCCACTTGAACCCAGACCCAGTCACTATAAATAAACCTGATCAAGTCAGTTCACATGACTGCACGTGTGTCAGGGTCCTGGCATCATGTCCAATGCCACAACTCCTTAGTTGCAGTTTAATATGGATAAAACATGCACACCGAAATGGACAATCAGCCATGAACATGTTGAATGATGAAGCATCGCCAAAGAATCGAATAGCCTTTTTCTATTATCTTTGATTTTATGCACGACTTAAAGCGAATACTTCGTATCATTTAAGTTTGAGTTGAGAGATACAGCGCAGAAACAGGCCTTTCGGCCCACCGATTCCACACCGACCAACGATTCCCGTACATTAACACTATCCTACACTCGCTGGGGACAATTTACATTTATACCAAATCAATTTCTTAAAAATCTGTACATCATTGGAGTGTGGGAAGAAACCGAAGATCTCGGAGAAAATCCAAGTGGTCATGGGAGAACGTACAAACTTCGTACAGACAGCACCTGTAGTCGGGATCGAACCTGGGTCTCCAGCACTGTAAACAAGCAACTCTACCATTGCGCAACTGTATCACCCTAAAGGTTAACCTAATGCTTTATCGTAGCGAGCATTTAGGAGCAGAAGTGTCGGTCTCTGTAGCAGGACCTGGAAGCATTCAGGCATGCACTGAAGCATATCTAATAATATTTAACAAGTGCAAGGGAAAGATTATCACTAAACCAAGAAATTATAACCACTACACCTTCATTATGAGCCCGACCAGGAATTATGGAACTTCCCATAAGTGCTTCACAATCAAGTCAACAATGGGTCAAGATAACGGCTCACTTCCATTGATTTCTTGAGCAATTAAGAATGAGCATTAAATATTGGTCAGTGTTTATTACTCTTTTAATTGCCCGACCCCAATTTCATCTCCTTTTCACAATCATTTACCACTTCTAAAGTGAACGTGTCTAATCATCCTGACAACTGATTTTATCCCAAAGGCAATAAAAGGATCGAAATGTAAGCAACATGAATTAGAGCAACATGATTTTTAGCAGAAGCCCCAGATTTGATGCATCTATCTCCATATTGTCATCGTTCCTTGAGATTGCCCAGAAGTAGATGTGACAATCCATTCGGATTAAATTCCCAAGATCCTTTTCTACAGTATGGCTCTATTTTGAAACATTTCATTAGTTTCTTTGTGATATTCCAAAATGTACCTCCCTTTTCTACTCTTGACTGATTTGCTCTGCCTTGGGCATATAGCTAGCATATCTTTCCAATCCATCTTCCTCACCAAAGGCAAAAATGCATATGTGGATTTAATGCTCCTGTGTATATCCACAATAGAGGAATGGTGGCATGATATCACTGTGGACAACCAAGTGCTTCCGTTGCAACATCAACAATTTCTATCACCTTAGAATCAATAATCATGTAGCACGCAAACAGACCCTTCGGTACAACTCGTCCATGCCGACCAGATGCCCCAGCAATGTTAGTTCATTTGTCCACTTTGTAATAAAAAATAAGTTTATATTTTAAAATGTAAATTTTTTTGAAAAATGTAAAGTAAATAATTCACTGACTGAAAAAAAAGAACAGGCAAATCCAACCTCTCTGAATAAATGGATAACTGTAAAAGTTGCTGAACAAACTATTTCCTGATGAGTCGTAAACTGTATTTGAGGTCAGTGACATGAATTTAAGTAAGCAAGATCTTACTGCTGCAGCAGGATATCACCCATTTATTATTCCTAGAAGGAGGTAGCAACCAAGATGCTACTCCCCGTTATTCCCAACTGTACCTGGAGGAAAACGTAGGAAAGGATAGAGATTCAATGAATCTGGCAAATCGCACTACCTAACCAATTAGCTAGTCATGAAGATTCGGTTATCATCCTCTACCGTGATAAGCTTATCCATTACACCTTATTACAGCCATTCAGTTTGTTCACTATATCTAGTTAAGCTGAGATGCTATGCACAATAAAAGCCATATTTCTGAATTGAACACTTGCATTTCTGAAGGTTTTAGGAAAGACATATCATTGATGTAAACCTACCATTTTGTAGATGCGCCAAGATAGTATAATTAGAGGTGTAATTACATTTAGCAATAAGTTCTCCAAATAAAAATGCTACAGAATATTAATTTAGTTAAAATGATCATAGGCTTAACATTTGTAATTAAAATTTAGGCATTGAGTCAGAGGATGGAGACAAGGTACTAAACGAGTATTTTGCAGAGGTATTCACCAAGGAGAACGATATATAGGAAGACACAAGGTATATATAGTGAAAGTGTGGTAGTAACTCAGTGCGTCAAGCCGCATCTCTGGAGATAGATAGGTGACCTTTTGGGTTGGGCCCCTTCCTCACACTGATTGTAGGGGAGAGAGGGGGAAAGAAAGCTGGAAGAGAGGGCAGGACAAAGTGTAACAGGTAATAGGTGGACACAGGTGCGGGTGGTGGGGGGGGGGGGGGGATTGGGCAAATGGTTGGAACAAAGGCCAGAGATTAGAGCATAAGGTATAAGACTTAAGATTTAAGAGTTGTGAATTGTGAAGCCAGAGGAAGGTTTGTAGGAGGAGGGGAAGTGTTCATACCGTTGGGTTGTAAATTAACCAACAAAATACGAGTGCCGTTCCTCCAGTTTGTATGTGGCCTCAATCTTTCAATGGAAGCTCAGAACAGAAAGGTCAGTATGCAAATGGGACGTGAAGTTAAAATGTTTAGCAACTAGGAGATCCTGTAGTCCTTGGCATTCCCAGTACAAATGTTCAACAAAGCGGTCACCAAGTCTACACTTGGTCTTGCCGGTGTACAGGAGGCCACATTGGGTACATGAATGCTGTAGATGTGGTTAGAGGAGGTGCATGTGAATCTCTGTCTCATCTGGAAGGACTGGTGGGGTCCTTGCATGGAGGTGAAGGAGGTGGTATAGGGACAGATGTTATATCTCCAGGTGAGGAGGGGGTGCTTTGGTGGGAAGTAATGAGTGAACTGAGGAATTGCAGGGGAGTGGTCTCTGCGGAAGGCAGAAAGGGGTGGAGAAGGGAAGATGTAATTGGTGGTGGGATCATGTTGGTGGTGACAGAAATGTCGGAGGACGGTGTGTTGAGGGCGTAGTCAGGTGCGGCGAAAGGTATGGACCAGGGAAACTCTATCCTTGTTCTATCCCGGGGAAGGGGAAGTGAGAGCTGAACCAGGGTTACAGCGGAGACGCAGGTGAGGGATCCATCTATGAGAGAAGGGGAGAAACCATGTTTACTAAAGAAAGAGAACATCTCGGAATTATAGGCCAGTGAGCCTCACATCAGTGGTTGGGAAGGTATTGGAGAGGATTCTGAATAATAAAATGTACTCGCATTTATAAAAGTATGGGCTAATACGGGCAGTCATGTGGCTTTGTCCATGGCAGGTCATGTCTTACATTAGTTTTACTTGAGTTTTTTGAGGGGGCAATGAAGGTGATTGATGAAGGTATGGCATGGATGTTCTCTGCATGGATTTTAGTAAGGCATTTGATAACGTTCCTCATGGTAGGTTGATCCAGAAGACTAAGATGCATGTGATCCCCGGTGACTTGATAGTTTGGACTCGGTCCTGGCTAATACATAGATGACAAAGGGTAGAGGTGGAAGGGTGTTATTCTGGTTATATATCAAGGGTGTTTTCGCTAGGATCAATGTCTGACCTCTGCTGTTTGTGATTTAAACATATGATTTGGACAAAAATATAGATGGGTTGGTTAGTATGTTTGCAGATGACAGAGAAATTGAAGGAGCTACAGACAGAGAAGAAAGCTGTCAAATAATCAGTTATAGATAGGGCAGTGAATACAGTAGGATCATGGGGTCCAAGTTCATATCTCCCTACACAAGTAGATCGGGAGGGAAAGAAGTCATATGGTTGTTTGCCTTCATCAGTTGGTGAATCTAGTACAAGAGTCAGAAAGTCATGTTGCAGCTTGAAAGGACTTTGGTTAGGCTGTATTTGCAGAATTTCGTACAGTTCTAGTTGCCCCATTACAGAAAGGATGCAAAGACTTCATATATAACATTTTTTCTATTTATGATAGTAATTATGCAATAATGTTTTGTGAATGAACCTGAAGATGGTAAACCGTTGCGGCGACTGCGGAGGCCTCAATAGGCCCCGACCCCGGGTGTACAGAGGAAGAGGACTGAACTGTGGTGCCTTCCCTCACAGTGGGAAACATTGATTCTGCTGTGGGGGGATGCTTTTTATGTTAAATTCTAAAGTGTTGTGTTTATCTTATTTGTGTGCTGCATGGTAACTCAAATTTAACTGCACCAATTGGTGTATGTAACAATAAATGGCCTTTGTCCTTTAAGTGTCACGCCATATGGTGGAAAGCATGCTGTAATACTACATAAAATTGCGATTGGTACAAGCAAATTAAGCTGCAAAAGTGAAGTTATTTCCTCCCATTAATCCACAACAAGGTGTAATGCTGAACTGGAGTTCCTTCAGCCCATATGACAGGACTGTACTTCTGCAAATATGACGATGTCAAACTTTACGAATTTAAATATTGATTAGGGACAGAATTAAGTAGGCTCCAATGCGCATAAGGATACAGTGTAAGAAAAACAGAAAGTAAATGAACTGCAAGCTAATCATATCTGTATAATTAAAAAAAGCTTTAATACACAGCAATTAAATAATGATTCTATAGTTAGAACTTTCACGGCTGGATAAAAATTCATATTTTATAATTAATATTTTAAATAACATGCATCAATTTTGTAAATTATTAATTCCAACAAGAGCAAACATACCTTTTCTGTCTCTAGTACTTTATTTTCAAAAATATAGGAGATGCAATTTCGAACAACTTCCAGCCTGCGTGCACTGTTAAAAATGGATCCCATTCTATCCATTATTGAGACTAGAAATGTGAAGTGATAAAATTAAATTTAGTTGTCAATTTACTTTAAGTCAGAGTTAACCCAAAACTTTTGCAATCCCCCAAAGTTGTGCAACAGTACCAATTCAACATGGAAACACAATCTAACTCCCAAGTATACTATTGGCAAGTATTAGAAGACCCCTCCAAGTAAAATATTTCTGGAGAATTAGTTCAGATCATTGTGATCCAGATTTTTGTTAAATCAATGATCAGATTTCCAAGATATTTCATAAATTTTAAATTGACTCAATTTAATGTTATATATAGAATGAAGTGCATACAAATGCACTAAACATATCTATGAATCAACAAACCCCTATTTTAATGCCATTTTTGTGTTAGTGTCAATTGCCTGCTGCTAATCTTCATACCTACAATTTCATTATAAAAGGTACCTTGAAGACCATAGAATATTCCGAAACATCAGTTTTAATGTATGGAATGGCAAGGAAGATTAAAGAGAGATCTCACAACATTAAAATGGTAAACTATGAAATGTTGGGTATAACGTAGTCTAACAGGATCACTTCAGTGGAATATAAGCAATACTGATTTTGAATCCCTGTTTCCATTAGCACACAGTACTGGTATTTCTTTAAAAGGCAATCTGTCTTTCTCAGTTGGATGATCAAGTACCAAACTGAATAAGGTCAAGTTACAAGACAAAAGGAAGGAGAGAAGTTTTATGCAATTTTTTTTTAATGAACCTACATTCGTGCCACTGCCAAGGTGGATGTGTAAATAACAATGATACAAATATATAATATTGTTAAAAAAAACAGGTTATTTTCAGACATTGAACCAAGGATATGTTGTTGAGTGGATTTTGGGGAAATTCTGAACTGTGTTTGATCTGTACCGATAAGAAAAGATTTATTATCCAACAGCATATTTTATGTTTTAATGGGTAAAAATGAAAGTATTAATGATTTGTACTATTTTGCTATTGTTTTTTTGTATAAATTGCAAATGAGTATCAAAATTGCCAATTCGTATCAAAGTCAAATTAGTATCAAACCCTTATACAGCCCACAGAAGCAGCGGAGAAAGCCTCGAGATGGCTCTGGATCAGGAGAGGAGGTCCAAGGGACGGGACAAGTCGAGGTCGATCAACCACGGCTGAGTCGTCTGAGTGAGGGTGTCTGACGTTGAAAGACCCGAAACACCCAATGACCCCAGGTTACATCACTGATGATGTGTTCAGGAGTATCAATAACAAAATGTCATTATTTGTGCATTCAGGGCGCAATAGTGATGCGCCTGATTGAGTTGCTGCCTCACAATTTCAATGATCCGGTTGCAATCCTAGAATTAGGTATTGCCTGTCCTTCCTGTGAGCGTGTGGTTTTGTGTGGACGCTCCAGTTTTCTTCCACATTCCAAAGTTATGCTTGTAGGTTAACTGCCCATTTTTAAAAAATCATCCCTACTGTGTATGTGACTGAGAGAATCTGGGGGGAATTGATGGGAAAATTAGGAGAATAAAATAGGATTAGCATTATTGGGTGCTTGATGGTTGGTGTCCACTCTCTGGACCAGTGTTGCAAGATTATGAATCAACAGCAAGACCTATTAATAATTTTAAGCACATCTATCAAACAGAAACAGGACAAACAGGATAAAGGAAAGCCGATTAGATCCTAAATAATTATTATATATATCTAAACAATCAGATTTCCAATGTACTCAAGCACACAATTATTTTTTAATCACATGAATAATACCCGAAGGTCAAGACTGGCCATAAAGTAAAAGGTTGATACATACCAACTGATGGGCCAGCAGGCACAATGCATTTTTTCTCAACCCGAACTGCAGGGGGCGAGTTAAGGTGCTTGGCAAGACTTTCTTGAAGAAGAGTCTCCACTTTATCTTCATTTATCTTAGGGAATGGAGGTACATGCACTCTCATATGTGAACCTTCAGTTGGTTTAGGCACTTTCTGAAAAGCCATGTGTGGATTTGGATTTTCCTACAAATTTCAAATGGAAAATTTGATTAATCCATTTTATTATTATAAATTGTTTTTCCAGTTTATTTAGGAGGAGCTCATCAAGTGGAATTAAACAACACAACAAATGTTCTGACAATATATCATAACGCATAGACACAAAAAGCTGGAGTAACTCAGGGGTAATCTACGCCGCATCTGCGCCCAAGATGAGGTGTTTCATACTAGAACAAACAAGATGTCCTCATTCTTTAGGGAACAGGGGTTCCCCTCGCCCATCATAGATGAGGCCCTCATTCGTGCCTCCTCGGTACCCCGCAGCTCCGCCCTTGCTTCCCATGCCCCTATTCGCAACAGAGACAGAGTCCCCATAGCCCTTACCGTCAGCTGTCGAATACAACACATAATCCCCCAAAATTTCCGCCACCTCCAACGGGATCGCACCACTAGCCACATTTTCCCATCTCCACCCGTTTCCACAGAGACCGTTCCCTCCGCAACTCCCTGGTTAACTCATCCCTTCCCACCCAAACCACCCCCTTCCCAGGTACCTTCCCCCGCAACCGCAGAAAATGCAACAACTGTTGCTATACTTTCTCCCTCGACTCTGTCCAAGGACCCCGACAGTCTTCAGGTTAGGCAGTGGTTCACTTGCACCTCCTCCAACCTCATCTAGTGTATCCGTTGTTCAAGATGTGGACTCTTGTACATCAGCTAGACCAAACGCAGACTGGGCGATCATTTCACGGAACACCTTCGCTCAGCCCGCGTGAACCAACCTGATCTCCCAGTTGCTGGACACTTTAATTCTCCTTCCCATTCCTTCACACTTTCTGTCCTGGTCTCCTCCATTGTCAAAGTGAGGCTAAACGCAAATTGGAGGAACAGCATCTCATATTTCGCTTGAGCAGCTTACAGCCTAGTGGTAAGAATATTGATTTCTCTCACTTCAGGTAGCCCCGGCATTCCCTCTCTCTCTCTCCCTCCCCCACCCAAGTTGCACTAGCTCCTGAACTGCACTCTACAAACAGCTTGTTTCCTTTATCATCACTTTTTTTGCATCTTTCATTCATTTTTCTTTATCCCTCCACATCACCGTCTATATCTCTCGTTTCCCTTATCCCGAACCAGTCTGAAGAAGGGTCATCGGCTCGCTTCATCAGTTAGATTTTAAAAAGATGTCAGACTGGTGAACAATTTTGGTAAAAAAAGTCGGGAAATAATGAATCAAATTTTCAGATGAGGGGATTTTTTAAAATCATGAGGCAAATCTCCACCGGAATATGTAAAAATTTCACTGTTCACAGTTAAGAAAAAGTTCAAGCAAACATCCCCACAGGCAAACATTCAAGTTCAGAGTTTTATAAGTTACTAGACCAAGGGGGACCCGTTGCGGGGGGGGGGGAGTGGGGGGGAGGGAGGGGGGGGGGATGGGGAGAGGGAGAGGGCGCTGCGGTGTCACGCACACGCTACCACCCCCCACACACACAGGTGGGGGAGGGTGGAAGGGGGGAGAGAGGGTGGAAGGGGGGAGAGAGGGTGGAAGGGGGAGAGAGGGTGGAAGGGGGGAGAGAGGGTGGAAGGGGGGAGAGGGGGGGAGAAAGCGGTTGGAGTGGAGGGGAGAGGAGAGGAGGCAGAGGGGGAGGGGGGAGAAGGAGGAAGGGAGAGAGAGGGGGGAGTAGGGGGAAGAGAGGGGGTTTAGGGGAAGAGAGGGGGAGAGAGGTTGACGTGGAGGGGGAGGGGAAAGGGGTAAGGTGGAGGGAGGGCAGAGTGGTGGGGGGTAGAGAGAGTAGGAGAGAGGTGAGTGGGGGAGGGGAGGGAGTTGGCGAGGATGGGAGTGGGGGAGGGGGCCAGAGGGGGGAGGGGGAGAGAGAGGAGGGGAGAGGAGAGGGAGACAGTGGGCGTTGGGGGAGGGGGGGAGGGGAGGAGTAGGGGGTGAGGGGATTGGGGGAGAGAGGGGGGGGAGGGAGAGGGTGGAGATGGGGGAGAGAGTGGGGAGGGGGAGGGAAGGGGGGAGGAGAGCGGGGAGGGGGAAGGGGGAGAGAGGAGGGGAGGATTGAGGAGAGGGAGGGGGGAGAGAGGGGAGAAAGGGAGGAGAGAGGGGAGAAAGGGGGAAGAGTGGGGGAGAGGGGTAGGGGGAGAGGGAGGAGAGAGGGGAACAGTGGGGAGGAAGGGAGGGAGGGGGAGAGGGGAGTGGGTGGAGAGAGGTGGGGCTGTGGGGGTGTCGGGGGAGGAAGGGAGGAGTTGGAGAAGGAGCGTGAGGGGGGCAGAGAGGGAGCGGGGGGAGGGAGAGTTTGAGGGGTGGGGGGCGCGTCGTCAGAGGTGAGGGCTGGTTCTTGAACGTGTGTTTTTTTTTCCCAAAGGCCTTGCAAGCGATGCGACTGGCAGCGCGGGTGGTTAGCAGCGGGAGGGAGGGGGCGGCTCCCGGCTGCAGGATTCAGGCTTCAGGGCCCAAGTAAGGGGGGGGGGGAGGGAGTTGTTGGGTGAAACACGTGGGGGGGAAGAGGAGGAGGAGGGGGTAGAGGAGGAAGGGAGTGGGGAGGAGAAGGGGGGGGAGAGAAAGGCGGGAGAGGAGA